>OX456523.1:189364340-189836208 GCA_949748255.1 Eustalomyia histrio
CAAACAGAAACAATATTAAATTTAATAGAAACAATTTTGAAATCAATCTTATATTGTATTTTTATTTGAATATATTTCAAGTTATTTTTAAAATGTGGAAACCGATTCTGAACTGTAAAATTATTGATTTAAATACGAAGAATTTAATAAAATTAAAATAAATAAGATATAAATTAAATCAAAGTTAAATTGATCACTATCAATTTAATTGTGATTTTTTCTCTGTGTAGATTTAAAAAGTTTAAAAAGAGCTGATCCAATATGGTCCATGAGTTTTTAAAAGTGATCGGACTAATTAGCAAGAAATTTTGGAGATCGCTTACAGATGAAACAGATTTTTTTTGGCAAGAAATTCGGTTATCAAAATGAATCTGTTTTCTCTGCGATGAAAAGGAATTTGATACAAACTTTTAAAATTAATATCGGGGCTTCCGGATATAGCGGATTATAATTATTTTTTTTTGAAAGTGGCCGGTTTTGATGTTAATTTAATTATTAATCCTTGAATTTTTGGTGGCTGCTGACTATGAATATGACATCAGATAAAATGGTGATTTTTTAAAAAAATATAATATATCTTAAAGATTTTGTGGTTTGCCAATCAAAAGCCGTGGACCGTTTGTGACGCACGCTAAAATTTTTTCTAGTAGTATATAAATAAACACAATTTAAAATTGATTTAATTTATTTATAACATTTCTTAATACAAATTTTTAACATTTTTAATCAACCAACTCAAATAGGAAATACAAAAGACAATTTTTAATTTTTGTTCCAAATCCTCAAAAAAATCTAATTCATGTAAACTATATTTTCGTGTATTTCAAGATAAGGTTGCATTTGTTTTCGATGTCATAACAGGAAATTAATATTTTAACTGCAGGAATTCTGCCAATAAAATCCTTTTAAAAGAGGTTCCCAACCAAATTTATTCTACAATATACTCTGTTAGAATAAATTTCAGGAAACCAGAACCCGTTTACCTTAACTTAAATGATAAGATACAATATAACTAACTAGCTTCAGAAGTGTTTCTAGAAATATGTGGTTATTTTTGGAATAATTTCAAACAAAAATTATCAGTGTTACAACCGACAGAAAAACAGATTATATAGGGCAAGAAGTTGTTCAAAAAGTCGTTCTTAGAAACAGAAAATTTGCCTGTTAAATTATTGATCTATTGTTCAGATCCTATAAGACCAACGAGGATTATTGTCCACTACTTACCAAACTGTTCAACTATAAAATTGAAAATTACTGTCGTTTACAAAATTTATAACAACAGTTTACAATTTACATGTAATATGGTAGATATTTAATTTCGAAACAGGGTCTAAGAAATAATACTTCACTCTCAAAAATTCTTAAATTCTAAAGCTATTTCAACCTTATAACAAAAGCTAAAACCTCCAGAATAGGCAGATGTTATACAAAACACTTTAAAATGCATATTTTGTTTCAATAAATCAAACACGTGGCTAAGTATTTTTCTAAAAAGCACTATGACGTTACTGTTTTATTTATTTTTTTATTTAAAAAAAAATTACTAAAATTCAAGAGAATTGAATCAATGACCATCTATGTATGTTGAACACATAAAAAATGTTAATTTTTTGTTTAACATTAAGAGATCTGTGGTAGGATTTGGTAATAATTTTTGTATTAATGATCATCCAAATACATTTTATTTCTATATTTAGAATATTAGATATCTAGTCTAATGTTCCATTAAAAAAAATTAAGTTGGATAAATTTCAAACAAATTTTGGTTGGTGCACTGTTTCTGGGATTTGCCCATATGGAGTGAAAAGTACGTGGCCTTAGATAGAGATGGGCTTACAAGTGCAAATATTTTTTGTTTATTCAGTAGGGCCGACTGTTAGAAAAATTGTGTCAAAATTGTGTGTTATTTCATTAAGTTATTGGATAGATCGGATATTCATCTGCTTTGGCTTCAAAATTGAAGTCTTTACATTACGAATTGCTTCCCCACATCCCGCGTTCACCAGATCTGGCGCCTAGCGATTATTATTTGTTCCAAAACTTGAAAATATGGCTGCAGGGAAAGAGATTTTCCACAAATAAAGAAGTCATATCAGAGACGGAAGCCTATTTTGAAGAGTTTGACAAATCGTATTTTTTTAAGCGTATCAAGGTGTTAGAGGATCGTTGGAAGAAGTGCATTTCACTTAATGGAGATTACTCGTACGTTGAAGAATAAAATTGATTTTAAAACTGGATTTTCATTGTTATGCTACGGAGTTTTCACTCCATGAGTAGTAAACATAATTTCATATTGAATAAGAAATTTTAAATTTTGAAAATGTGGTGTCAGATTTTTGTATACAACCCCGATATTCTACTCGATACATAATTTATAAGGAAACATATAAGTTAAGAAAAAGCACTTGCTATATTGTACCCGCTTTTTAAGATATTAAAATCATATTTATTTTGAATGCGATCACTTTTCGAAAAATATCTACCATATTGAATTCGTCATTTTAAATTTTAGAAAACTAATGCGAATGGGCAAACTCAAAAATAATAAAATGTTAATTTGAAACTAAACTCCGAATCTTTTGAAAATCATTTGCCATTTTATGTCTATAATTTGGATTTTCAAAATCTGATGTCAAAATCATATTTTAAAATCCTCGATTAACAGTGAATGCGTGTACTGGAATTTGTCACGCCTTTATATTGGCAACGCCATTATAAACTAGATTTTCTTCGTTTAAAAAGATATTTCGGGAAAGGGATCTCTCGTTGACATTTTATTATCACATACGTACGTACATTAGGGCGATTTACGAAAAAAATATGGCAACTCTTGAAGCGGAATATTAAAGTTTGTGATCTAAAAGAATTTCGAAATTTTTTCTGGATTTTTTGAAGATGGGTATGGGGTCGCGGAAATAGATTTTATAAAAAAAACAAATAAAAAAGGGCTGAATTCGGCTGTGCCGAATCTTTGAATACTCTCCACCAGGGGCTGAAGATGATATGCGTATATACTAAATTTTGCATGAACTGTAATATGAATATGTTTTGTCAATTTATGTAACGAACTTTTGTTATTTAGTTTTAGTAAAGTTATTTATTTAGTTTTAGCAATGTTATTTACAGAGGTCTGCTCTGTTAGCGACTTTAACATTGTTGATTTTTACGTTAACTTAGTTATTAGAGTAACACACATATAGCTCTAAGAATGTTATTATTCTCATAGCATGTAAGACAATAAATGTAATCGAACAATAAGAAGACTTAATAACATTTTTACTTACTTAACAGAAAAAAAAAATAGATACAGAAAAATTGTACAAATTTGTATGGAAAATTTAGAGGTACCTTCACATTTTCACTCATAACTTTTGAACCGCTCGACCGATTTTGCTCATTTTAAATACCAAACTGCTCGGGAGGATGTTCAATAATCTGGGTAAAAATAGGCAACCCCGCTTGCGTCTTCGCGTCGTGATCGCCATTTCAACAGACAGACAGACAGACAGACGGACATCGCTAAATCGACTTAAAATTGCATAAGGATCACGAATATATATACTTTATGGGGTCTTAAACCTATATTTCGACATGTTACAAACGGAATGACAAACTGATATATACCCTCACCATATATGGTGGAGGGTATAATGATGTTATGGTTATGCGTTTTTTCATACAACTAAACAAATCTCTTCTTAATGATGCAATCCCAGGAAAAAAATTATTTGTGTGAAAAATTTTTATATTAAGGAACACTTTAATAGCGTTAAAAGTACAAAATTATTTTTTTTCTAGATTTAAAACCTCAATAATTTTAAAAGTTTTCAACATTTTTTCAAGATGTTAAATGCGTTAGAATGGTCTTTCATACCTTTCATTTGGTATATGGATTTATTTTTACTTGCGGAAAAATGTAAGAAAAAAAATTAAAGTTTGAGAAATTAATTTTTTTTTTTAATTTTATCAAAATTAAAATAATTTCATTACGTTTCCTTCTTGGCTAAGTAAAAAAAAGCATTTAAAATACATTGTTTAAGTAATATTTTTAAAAATTTAATTCATCAATATATTTTTACTCCCAAACAAAATCAAAATATATTAAATAAACAAAATCAACATTATCAATCAATATGTTTTTAAAATTACAATACATAAAATATTAAATGTGGAACAAAACATGTATCCAGTAAAAATTCCATTTTTTTATATAGAAAATCGAGATAATTATGGTTAAAGTTTTCGAAAGTAGTATTTTCAAATTGGTTTCTTAACAGCTTTTTCAATGATATTTTTGTTTACATTAGGTACATTTTTTCGATTGTTATCAACCTAATCAATAAATTTTGAAAATCATCCTCATTCTTTGTAATGTTTTTGTTGTAAATTGTAGCTGACACCACGCCTCTTTCTGATAAATCATTCACAATACATAGTTTTCTAGTGTTTTCTTTGCAATAACAAAATTATCATAATTTTCCCATAAATGTGTATCTTTCAAAAAAAAGAATGTGGGCAATTTTAATTCATCAAAAACCCTTTTACTGTTTGAGGTAACAAAATTATGAATTTCAATTTTTGAAATCTGTTTCAAATTAACGATAGCTTTATTAGATGGATTATCACAACCTTTCTTTTGTAATGCTCCGACCAGTAGCCTTCTAAGCACTATATTTTTTGAAGGTAACTCATGATCCGGAATTTTTCAGTACTTTTACCAAGCAGCCAAAACTGTTTGCGGTACTGTTTTTTTAACATCTAAAAAATTTTATAGAGGAAAATTATTGCTTAAACTTAGACAGTTTTATATATATTTTACTTACCCATGCTTTGATTATTTTCTTTCTACAGTATAGCAATTGTAAATTAAATCTTAAGTATTTTTGCCAATTACCTACTTTTGAAGAAGTCCGACTTCAAGTATCGTAAAATTCAAAATGTGGGAAATTAAAAATAAAAAATATTTTTACTTTTTTTTGTATATTTTCTACATTTTCGTCAATTACCTACTTTTAAAAAAGGGCCGAATTTAAGTATTTTAAAATTCAAATAGTGTGAAATTAAAAATAATTTATTTTTCTATTTTTAATTTTTGAATTTTTTGGAATATTTTTCCACAAGTAAGATAAAAACTTATATACACCAAGCATTTAACATCTTGAAAAAATGTTCAAAACTTTTAAAGTTATTGAGGTTTGAATTGTAGAAAAAAATAATTTTGTACATTTAAGGCTGTCAGAGTGGTATACTAATTTTACACACAAATAATTTTTTTTCGTGGGATCGCATCACTAAGAAGGGATTTGTTTAGTGGTATGAACAATACGTACCAGAAAAAAATAATTATAAAAAACTTTTCACCATAACCTCATTTTTTTGATAACATCTATTTCCGCGACTCCATACTCATCTTCAAAAAATCCAAAACAAATTTTCGAAATTCTTTTAGATCACAAACTTTAATATTCCGCTTTAAGAGTTGCAAAAACAGCAAAAAACGCCTTTTGTGAAACGCCCTAACGTACATATAAAAAGTTGATTCATACCAAAATCAATGAAATATCAATTTATAGTTGTATATTCGCCTTAACTATATCCGCTTACTCATAAAAAATTCAAAGTTAACTGAACCTGGATGAACCTTGAAAACTCAACATTTATTTATTTTCACTTCTAGCGTAACTTCTTTTCTAAAAAGTTCATAAACATAAACTATATAAAATTGTGTTTACTTCATTCAATCCGTTTAACGTAGAGTTACTTTACATACTAAACGTTGATATTTAAACCGAAAGTAAATCTTTCATAGGTTGATTAAGGTTAAATTAAAAAAAAATTTGCAATTTCTAATAGTTAATTTTTATCGGATATTATTTTATTCAACTCCACATTTTGCACTTAAATTTCACTTAAAGAGAACAACTATAAAGTTCTTTGCAATAAAGGACTGTAAGCATTTTAATTCAACATTTAAAAGATAAAACTCATCCTATTGCTCATATGAGAAAATATAAAAACTGAATTTTTCAACATAAAACACTCTAAATACTATATAAAATACCACACAATAAGAGAAAGAAAAAAAAAATCAGACAACAAACAAAGTGTTGATTGACCATCTCAGACAAGTGCATATTATAGAGCATAATAGTAGAATATTCTTAAACACAAATTGTCACAATAAACATATTGTACTATATATATAGACTTTGTTAACATGTATGTGTGCTACCAACATACAGTGGGACATTATTATGTATAAAAATTTAACGACATAAATTAAAACTGAATTATAAAATATTTTTGTCCAGATATATAAAATTAAGTAAAAATGGTCAAATGAATTTTATTAGTAAATTCACGAGAATAAAATTTAAAAAGATTCAATAAGCTATTATTATTTTGGGTTTTCGCTACAAAACCATTTTTAGTATCCACTCCCTTTTTAGGTTAACGATTGTCTACTTATAATAAGTGTTGAAGCAAATTAGAAAACCCGAAACATGAAAATGTTTATGTTAAATAAAAATAACACACAGGATGACACATAGGTGGCGCCACTAATGAAAAATCCATATGTTTTTTTGGAACTACCAACCTTCAGATGAGACCTGTCATTTAATGACAATGCGTTTATTAGTGAACAAGTTACAGCTGTTACAGCAAAAAAGTTCGCAAAATCGTTTTGGCAAACCGTAAAGTGCAGTTGCAGGAGCTAGCTGATACCTTAAAGATATACCCACAATATAATTTCCGTTACCGACTGTAGTTTAAATAAAATGTAATATAGAGTTTGTTTTTAAATGCACAGTAAAGAGTTTTTGTTTAATTTGTACACTTAACGGTGTTCATTGTAAACTTCTTTGGAATTAAATTTTAAATTAATACCTAAATAGTTTATATCTGAAATCATACGATATAAATTTAAATACTTAAGGGAATCGCTTTAAAACCATAAAAAAATTGTGAGTTTTTAATGACTAATTGGAATAGAAATAACACCAAAAAAACAATAAAAACTATTCCTGTTAGTTTACAAATAACACCGAAACAGGCATCAGAATTTTTTTTATTTTTGTCTTATTGCTTTCGGTTTATTTTTAATGCAAAAAAGGAATTACTAATTTCTCTCTTAAAACAATTTTATTCCTTCAAGTTTAAAAACAACACCTAGAAAGAATTAAAAGCACGTGTAAAGTTCTATCTCTATCATGAACTAGCTTGTTTTGATTTAAAACTCTCTCTTTTTCTCTATTTCTTACAATTAATACCGATGAAGAAAAGTGTAAAAATGTTCGTGAAAGTAAAAATTGATGGAAATTTTCAATTGTAAGAATTGTTGAACCACATAGTGAGGATTTCACTTAAAATAGAATCGTAATTTCAAGTAAGTATTGAATACTTTTATAATACAGTTAAATACTTTTATAATACAGTTTTTTTCACTTTAGTTGTAAACAAGCTGAACATCGACGTAGAAGGCATAGAACTGCAATTTAGAAACCCGGACGGTGCCGTAATTGATTTCGATTAGTTTATTAACACCGGATATTATAGAGTAAGGCTTATATTAAATACTTTATTATTAAATAAAAAATAAATTAAAAAATTACAAAACTCAAAAATAAATTTGTTTCATTTATTTTCAGTGAAATTTTATAAATAAAGGTTGTTAATTTTAGTCCTGCCTAGATTAAAATCAACACCCGCTTAGTATACAATTCATTCCGTATGGTATGGAAAATAACACCTAAAGGGTGTTAATTTCAGTTCTGCTTAGCTTAAAAACAACACCCGTTTAGTATAAAATTCATTCCGTTGGGTCTTAAAAATAACACCTATTCAAGAATAGAATAAGTATTACACAATAATTTGTACAAATTTGTACAAATTTTTACTGGATGTCGTTCGTTTACACAAATACTCAGTAAACATAAAGAAAAAAGAGAGAATAAAGTGACAGTTTGATGTTGAGAGTTCTTCTTCTTTCTTCAAATTTTTACTGTAAAAATTATTGCCAGCAAGAATTTACAAGCAGAAAAAACATATGATTGAAAAAAATGTGTTTAAATTTTTGTAAATACAAAAAATAAAATGTTTTACAAACTACGTTGTTTTATGCAAATGCAAAGCAACAAATATTGTTAAATGAATTATAGAAGAGATAAGAAAACCTTCTAAAATGTTTCTGCTTAAGATTTTACAACAATAATAATTTTTTTAATATTGACCAGTTATATTTATTTTTGCATTTGGTTTTACAATCAGCTGTTCAAAAAACTTGTTAATAATTGCAAATTTTCTGTTAGCGTACTTTTTTAGAAAATTTTTATTTTGAGAGTAAATTTGCCTTACTCTCTGTAAATTTGTTACTGAGTAATTCTTACTGGACTTGACTGAGAAAAGTAAACGAATGAACCTAATATATTCCTTATGGTATTAATCCAATTCTTGTACATATTGGTGTTTCTTTTATGCTCTAAAACCAAAACTCTCTCTCTCTCTCTCACTGTCTCTCGTTCAATCTCTTTATAACAGTGCTGTTCAAAAATAAAAATGTAGTTTTGTTGGTGAGAAAATGAGAATTGCACTGTAAGAAATGTTCAATGGGTTAATAGCAGTGTTAGTATCTGTATGAATTTATTATACCAGTTATATATCAGTTTGTCATTCCGTTTGTAACATGTCGAAATATAGGTTTAAGACCCTATAAAGTATATATATTCGTGATCCTTATGCAATTTTAAGTCGATTTAGCGATGTCCGTCTGTCTGTCTGTCTGTCTGTCTGTCTGTCTGTCCGTCTGTCTGTTGAAATAGCGATCACGACGCGAAGACTAAAGCGGGGGTGCCTATTTTTACCCAGATTATTGAACATCCTCCCGAGCAGTTTGGTATTTAAAATGAGCAAAATCGGTTCAGCGGTTCAAAAGTAATGAGTGAAAATGTGATGGTACCTCTAAATTTTCCATACAAATTTGTACAATTTTTCTGTATCTATTTTTTTTTTCTGTTAAGTAAGTAAAAATGTTATTAAGTCTTCTTATTGTTCGATTACATTTATTGTCCTACATACTATGAGAATAATAACATTCTTAGAGCTATATGTGTGTTACTCTAATAACTAAGTTAACGTAAAAATCAACAATGTTAAAGTCGCTAACAGAGCAGACCTCTGTAAATAACATTGCTAAAACTAAATAAATAACTTTACTAAAACTAAATAACAAAAGTTCGTTACATAAATTGACAAAACATATTCATATTACAGTTCATGCAAAATTTAGTATATACGTATATCATCTTTAGCCCCTATGGTGGAGGGTATTCAAAGATTCGGCACAGCCGAATTTAGCCCCTTTTTACTTGTTTTTTATATAAGATATGAGACTGTTATGCTTTGTGTAAAACAGTTTTAAAGAAATATGAATTAAACAAAAAGTAAATTTTTGAAAGGAAAATAATAAATACATATATACATTAGGGTGCCTTTTTTCATTTTATAAAAAACAAAAAGTTGTAAATATTTTCCATCAATATAAATGATTTCACTATATTTACATATTAATAAAATATCTGTAATAGATATTCTATTAAAAAAATGCTATTTTTGGAAGGAAAACAAAAAAATACAATACATTCGATCGGAATAAATGAATGAACGATCGGACTCAAATTTTTAAGAACATTTCAACTTTTATATTAAAAAATTCGTTTTTTTTTTATTAGGTTTATTAAAGATTTTTATAGATCTTGCATTATTCAAATATTTTTCGTACATTGCTATTAATTTTTTTCAGTGCATTAAAGTAAAATCAGCACACATCCGCCACACGTGTTCATTCGTCGCTGTTTCAGTGACGACTAAAGGCAAGAGCGTAAGAATACATGTGAGTTGAGCAGGGGACAATTGTCCCATGCAATGAACATCACTGCTTTATAAGTATACCATGTTGGAATACATTTAATTCTTTTTCGGATTTGTTATGTATATACACCGACTCGGCATTAAAAATAAACTAAGGCCCATTATTATAACTTGCCGATAGCTAAAGTTAGGATGTTAACGGACAGATTATTAGTTTTTCGTTATTATAAGTATACTTTAACCTAAAAGTGACCGATAAGCTAAAGGTAACTTCATCTTGCCTTTAACTTTTAACGTAAGGATTAAGAACTTGAAGTTGCCACATTTTCTGCTCTGCAGTGTAGTTGCCGTGTAGTTTTTTGACCGTATCTTTGCTGTTTGGTTTATTTCTGTGTTCGGCGCCGACAATGTAAATTTTTTATAACAATCATTTTGATCTTTTACACAATTCGAAGAAATTTTGTTTTTCGTTTGTATTTTTTGTTCATTGTAAGTAAATAAATAAATAAAAGTACGTCGTTGCCACTACGTATTTTAAAGAACCATTTTATTTTTTAAAAGTAATCGGTTTTTGCTCTGGTAATGCCATATTTTCAAAAAACTTAGTTTTATTTTAAAGGGAAGTTGTAATAACCAAAAAAAGTTAAAGGTCACTTTATTCCTCACTTTAGCTAAAGTTACCTTTAACTAACACGCACCTTAAAGGCAAGTTATAATATTGGGCCTAAAACTTTTTACCGTCTGAAGTATCAATTGAAATTTATAGAAATATATAAAATACAAACTATAAAAATTAACAGACATTCAGTAGACATTCATTTAAATGTAAAATTTTATGTTTTCTGTTTCTAAAAATAGAAATTCATATAATTCCTTTTTGTTTTTTTTTACCAAAATAGTTTGTTTATATACAAAATTATTTCAATACAAATTACAAGAAATTATTCAAATCTATATCTATATACACACAAAAAAAATAAAAATATATACATCTGTGTGTGTTGTGTTTTGTAAAATTACAAACAAATAAAAAAAAATTCAATTTGAAAAACAAACCACAAAAATCGTTTTTACGCCAGTAAAAAATTTATGGTAATTTTAAACGACTTTCGATTGCTTTTACTACTTTTGTCGATTATTAAGCAATGATTGTAAGTAAACAACAAAATGGACTGAATTATGAATCGATTTTTACTTGTTTAAGACTGCAAAGAACTTCTCGCTGGAAAGAGATTTGGTTCAAATGAAGAGGTGATTGCCGATACAGAGCCTATTTTGAAGCCAATAAAAAAGGTATCGAAATGTTGGAAAGGCGTTGGAGTGATTGTATCTCTCCTGAAGGAGACTATGTTGATGAATAAAGTTTAAATTTGCCAAAAAATTTTTGTTTTGTTGTCCATCATTAAAACTTTGGCTCTTGTCTGAGTAGTACAAATTATATTAAAAATTTGTTAAGCAATGCCCAACTGTACACAATTATCCCAATAACCATTGAAAAGTTAAAAATTCAAATGATTTACATGTTTGTATTGTGATTTATTTTAAGTGTTCCTTACAGTCCAAATTAAGTTCATTCAAATAAAAATAGTTTGTTTAATGTATTTTCTTTTTTGTCAATATTTTAAAATAAACATTAAAATATTTTAAAACATTTATTCACTGAAAATTTTCCTGTGAAGATTTTTATTTTCTTTTCCAAATTACAAAATGTTGAATAAAAAATAATCTCAATTTCTTCCATGAATTTTAACGAAAAGGTAAGCCACATTCATTACGAGCTAAACTCTGTCTCTTGCACTACCTACTTTTCTTATTTCAGAAGGATTCTACAAATTTCTAAGCTTCTAGATAAAAAGGAAACATCAAAAATTAAAAAAATCAAGATCAAACATACAAAACCAAAAATTAAAAAAATGTTTGTATGTAACATTAGTTAAAAAGATTATGAAAATGTAAAGAAATTGTACCATGACCAATAATTACCGTTTTTTTATAGCTTGGTTTGGAAAACAAGTTGTTACGTTGTTTGAACTTGAATTTAACTGTGATTTAAGGCTTGAATTAAAGTATATTTTCACTGTTATGTTTGACTGAATTCCAGTGTCCTCTTTGCTGGAATATGCTATTGAATTAAAGTCTAATTCACCTTGATATCAGCTTTAATTCCAGCAAAATTGTTTATTGGGATATGTATACACACATTATTATTGCTATGATAATAACTGTTGCAAGTGTTAAAATGTATTTTAACTGCTGCAACTTGAAAACACTTTCGATACAAATAGATAAAATAATAAAATATACTTAAGAAAACTAATAGATACCAGTGCTGTTAGGGAATTAAATAAAAATTTTGATCGTTAAGAAGACTGTTTTTGAAAAAAAGTACAGATTTATTAAAATACTTCATTTAAGTTTCCTGCAAAATTTTGTTACAACTTTCCGAGTTATCTGTTCCTAAGTGCCGGCTGCAGAACCACATGTTCTACACACAGAAAAAATCGATTTTAAAATCAAGCAGAAAACTAATTAAGTCACTAAGTTTGTTTTATTTTCAATTCAAATAAGTTTCTTTTTTTTTTTAAATGCGAAAACAAAATCTAAAATGTTGAAATATTAATTTAAATACCAGAAGTTAATTTTAACCAGAATCACATTCACTTGAACAAGATTCAAATAATAAGGGAAAAAGCTTCATCATATTTATAGATCTGTTCATAATAATAAAGTTTAAATTTACATCAATATTTATGAATAAAAAATTACAATAGGCATTTCAGCACGAAGAATGTTGATGAAAGTCGTAGCTGACCAGAAAATGCATTCCATTCAGCTTATTTCTAATAACTTTTTCTGTTTATTCTCCATGATAACTTAAATAAAAAATAAGAAAAATTTTTCATTTGGAAAAAAAATTTTTTTCACCACAAAAAATTGTTCACCTTAAATTTTTTTCACCACAAGTATTGTTTTCACTTACAGAAATGTTTTTCATCTCGACAATGTTTTCTCAAATTCAATTTTTCTTAAATTTTATATGTAACAAAAACACTGTGGAGGGATCGGTTAAACTGAATTTAATGCTTTCACTTGTTTTTAAATTGAATCCTTCAAAGACCTGCACCATCTTTATTTATCTGTGTCTGGTATTGAATTATAGCATTTTTTTTCTCTTCAAATATGCAATACTTAAAGGGCGTTAGTATCAAGTATGTGTTGTAAAACTTTTTGATTTATTTTTTAAACATGTTTTTTTTATAATTTTTGCTTTATTTTGCGTTTTTTATGACGATTTAAAAGAAAAACTTAGTATTGACTTTTGAGCATTTGCAATCAAATCTTAAAACTGATTTATATTTTTAACATTAGATTCACGATAAAATTTTTATAAGTAAAACATATTATAGAAATTTGTCTTTTACATACAGTTGTTTTCGTCCCAAGTCCTTTAAATTAAGAAATAGCGCGAGTTTTTAAACGTACGGCCAAGCACTTGTACCTAATCAAGATTTTTCTGCATTTTTGTTTTTACCCAGATTAATGTACATCTCCTCGATCAATTTGGTATTGAAAATGTGCAAAATCGGTCCAGCGGTTAAAAAGTTATGAGTGAAAATGTGAAGGTACCTCTTAATTTTCCATACAAATGGGGTGTATTTAAGTACAATTTCATACTTCCGACTGGCAAGTAAAATATTATCTCTTGTTTTTTAAGTAGTCTCTTAGAATTGAATAATATTTTTTATTCACCTCAAAAATCTTTTGTCACCACTAAAATTTTTTTTACCACATATTTTTTCACCTCAAAATGTTTTTTTGACGACAATTTAAAGATTCGGCACAGCCGAATTTAAGTCTGTTACCTTTTTCAGTTTATGGTTGTAGCCAAACTCATGTATTATTTTTTTACTGTACTGTTAACACTTTCCGTGTTTTTGGTTAAAATGACTTTTGGAATTTTTAATCTACACTCAAAAAAAAAAAAGGTGATAGAAAAATGTGTAAATCGTTATATGACCCAATTAACAGTTTTTGTAATAATTTTTAGAACATTTTTCCTATTCTCTTTTTACAAATTACCAATTTGTTTACTAATTTTTGTTGCTCAGTTTACAGATTTGTATACCCGAGTTACTATTATAAGCAAACATTTTGACTTATTTTCTTTTTTGTAAATTGAGAGAAAAGTTTTTGAAAAAGTTGAAATTTTTTAATAATATAAAGAAAATTCCAAGGGATAACAAAAATAAATTGAAATAACAATTTATTAAACTTTATTAAAAAATTAGTTGATATTGTCAAATCGATTTCCATAAGATAATTTTTCTTCAAAGTTACAGTTTTGTTTACTTAACAGATTTTTTTATAATATTGTAATGCCTTTTTTATTTAAACAAAAATTAAATAGAGGAAACTATTTTATATATTGTTTTTATTTTTTTTTAAATTGATATAATTTAAATTTAACCAATTTAATAAATAAATTGAAACTCTTGCGAGACTCCAGCTGGCTATATTGCTCTCGACTTCCTATTTAATCAAATATATTCCCCATGCAGTTTTCGTCCGTTACCTTATTTGCGGATTCACTAACAACTCGCACAAAAAGTTCGGTATTTTGCGAATGACATGGAAATCTAATCTTTGTTTAACAATAACAGAAAAATAACAGCTAAATCGAGTGTAAGGAGAAAATAAAATTGATCAGTCATCCATAGAAATTGAAAAAAGACAAATGTCAACGAAAGCAAGAGCAAAGGTTAAGCAAAGCTTTACATAATAGTATTTTTAATAATTATTTTAGTTTTCTTCGATCTTCTCTATATATTTTATATTCCTTATTGAGCCAAAGATCCTTTATTTATAAAAAATTTAATTATAAATCTTTATTTATCCCAATATTTCGTCACCACATTGGGTGACTTCTTCAGGGGAAATTGTCTTTTTTTATAATTAATAAATTAAAATTATAAAACTGAAAACTTATATATAACAATTTTTTTAAAAAAGGCGGTAAATCAAAAATTATTTTTATTTTTATACAAACATTCTTAAAAGATTCCTTACATTTTAGAGAAAAGATACAAAATTTAAAGATACAAAATGATGAAAAATTAATTTAACTTGATGTTGTATCTTTATTTCCGAGTATACCAATTGATATAGCTTTGGATATTATCGAAGAAAAGTGGGATGTTATAAAGGATTATACAGGAATTGATAAGAACCTTTTTATACGTATTCTAAAATTTTATATAATAGACAACAGATATTTTAAATATGATAATAAAATATATTTACAACAACAAGGACTACCAATGGGATCTCCAGCTTCACCAATTATAGCTGATATTGTAATGGAAAAATTATTAGATTCTTGTATAGAAAAGATAAATGTGAAACCAAAAATCATCACAAGATATGTTGATGATTTATTTTGTATTATTTCGAATGATTCAATTAGTGATATTTTATCAACTTTTAACTCATTTCATGACAATATAAAATTTACGATTGAGAAAGAATGTAATTCTAAAATTCCTTATTTAGATACATTGATAATAAGAAAGGGTGAGAGTTTATTAATAGATTGGTATCAGAAACCAACAGAAGAGTTATTAACTATTTTTCTAAACACCCGAAAAGAATCATACACCCGAAAAGAATCATACTTAATACGGTTAAGAATTTGATTGAAAGGATATTAAAGATTAGCGATACAAAAGTTCATAAAACTAATATAGAAAAGATTAAAAATATTTTGTTAAATAATAATTACCCAATTCAATTAATCTGTAGATTGATAAGACAATGTAAAAAACAGAATAATTTAGTTACGAGAACGGTTACTGAACCTAAAATTTATAAATCTCTAACTTATGTTCCTATTATATCTGAAAGATTAGAAAAATCGAAAATTTATGATAATAAGAAATATATAGTAGCACATAGAAGATATTACACATTAGGTAGATTATTTAGCAAAACGAAAGATAAAATAGATAAATCTGAAATGTCCAATTTAGTTTATAAAATACCTTGTAGTGGAAATGATAATGAGAATTGTAGTAAAGTATATGTAGGTACAACAAAGAATAAATTAAAAACAAGAATTGCAGGACACAGATCTGATCAAAAATACAGGAACACTACTTCTAAACAGAAAACAGCATTATCATTACATTGCACGAATTTTAATCATTATCCTGATTTTAATAGGACGTCAATTTTAAACACGGAAAATAATTACAGACGTAGATTTATGTTAGAAATGTTACAAATTATGAAGGTACCATCTACACAACGAATTAATTATAAAACAGATATAGCAAATATTGCACAAAATTACAGACATTTAGTTAATAAAAACTAGGATAAATATTATTATGTTAAATGAAATGTATATAAAATATTTTTGTTCATGTAATATTTTAATTTTTCAAATATTGTTATTTTTGTTTTCTGTGATATTTTTATTTTTTAATATTGACAAAAAATTATTTTTAATTTACCGCCTTTTTTAAAAAAATATATAAGTTTTCAGTTTTATAATTTTAATTTATTAATTATAAAAAAAGACAATTTCCCCTGAAGAAGTCACCCAATGTGGTGACGAAATATTGGGGTAAATAAAGATTTATAATTAAATTTTTTATAAATAAAGGATCTTTGGCTCAATAAGGAATATAATATAATAGTATTTTTTTAAAACATCTGTAACTTTTTTGATAAGTAATAAAAATATACACTCAGAAAAAAAAAGTTAGTAGAAAAATTTGTAAACGGTTTTCAATCCCACTTTACTATTTTTGTACTGATTTTTAGTAAAAAAATTATTATTTAGCAAATCTTTTTGCTATTTACATTTTACAAATTACAGAGTTTTTACAGAATATCTACAAATTTTCGTTGCTAATTTCAGAAATCATTTTACAAATTTTTGAAAACCGATTTGCTAAAATTAGCAAAAAAATTACTAATTTTAAAAAAGTTGATATTGATGGAAATGTTTTTTCTAATAATTTAAACTTATACATACAAACTTAAATTGCCCTAAAATGTTACATAGGATTAAAAAAGGGATCGGAAGTAAAGATACCGACTCATGTCTAAAAAAAGGACATCTACTTAAAATAGCACTAAAAAGTTTTTTTATTTCTAAAAATCAGCCCTAACAACAATTTAAATTTCACCTTAAAAGTAAAAAAAAAAAATTGACTAAAATATTTTTCAAAACAGAAATTACCAAATTAAAACAAAATGATAAATTCGTTTATGTTTTAAGAATTTTTAAGATTTTTAAGCCTTTGATTTTTTTTTCATTTTGTATAAAACATCTTTTAAAAAATATGATTAAAATGTTTGATACTCGACAAAAAAAAATTAATCTAAAACTTTGTACTAATATTAATAGTATTTAGTAATTTTTTTTGCTGATTTTAGCAAACAGATTTTAAATTCCACTTTACAAAAAGTCTACTAAAATTTAGTAGCGGCTACTAATTTTTCTACTAATTTCATTGTACTACACGTCAGCAGACATGTGTTGCTAAGATTAGCAAAAAATACCGCTGGGCTCAAATTAGCAGAATTTCCCGTAATAACAGCAAAATTTTCAGTTGCCATTACAGACTTTTTTTGGTGAGTGTATACTGTAAAAGACAAAATTTCATGGAATTTAGGGGGGAAGTTCTGGCTACCAAAAAGGCTGCTGAACTTATTTTTGTCTTTGAAACATTTGGATCCAACTTTAAATTCTATATTGGTAGTCAAACGCCGATTTAACGTACATATATATCGATTGACCAATGGCGCAAGGACTCTTTAGGTAGACTTTGTGCCAGCAGGAAAGTGCACATCTATTGATTCGTGAGCAGCGGGGCATTGAGGGTGACGAGATTGCGGAAGAGCTGGTGTAGCACGTCGTACAGTTGACTGGAGAAAGGGCAATGGACATTCGTGTGCCACTCCAGTTCTTGAAATGGAACGAAGACTCCACTGTAATATGCAGATCGGAGGCGTTGTGATGAAATACCGTATCGTGCAGGGTGTCGAAGATTATGTGGAAGTCTTACGATCCTACGGCGATGACCCAGATTTTAAATTCCACTTTACAAAAAGTATACTAAAATTTAGTAGCGGCTACTAATTTTTAAACTAATTCCATTTCAGCAAAAATACCGCTGGGCTCAAATTAGCAAAATTTCCCGTAATAACAGCAAAATTTTTAGTTGCCAAGTAATAAAAATAGGTTTTGCAGAGTACAGGAGCCTATTATGTGCCGCTGTTCGGCTCTTCGCGCTCCAGATTTTCTATTCCACGAACTAGAGGAAATCTGTAGAATCGGAGTTCTGAGATTCTTGGCATTTGCTAAAAGAGTGTGGGGCACCCGGGTGACATCACATCTGACAGATGTAAGGAGCAATGATCTGACAAACACAAGATCGCTAGGTTATATCTTTAAAATAAGTGTCTAGTAGTACAATCATACATGGGACTAATAAATTGAATATACTAATTAATTGATGATTTCATTAGCATTTCATTGATATCAATTGTAATGAAATTATTTTCATTGCCACTTTTTTAAATAATGATGATGATTTTAATTGTTTGATTTCATTGATTAATGTTAATGTTTTACATTGCATTGCAATTAATCAATTTAAAGTAAATAATTAAAAAATATAATTTTATATTGATACTTTACTAGTTCCAGTTCCGGAAAAGATCCCGAGGAATCCATTTAAAAAAAACACCTATCTTAAGCAATTTAAACATCCCTCTTTTTTCTGTAAACAAAGGTTTTTTTTGTATCAATTGTAAATAGTTAATGGGGCATTAGTACGATTGCATTAGCATTAGTAGAACAAATACTAATGCCAAAAAATTGTATTACCACTAAATGGTAATGAAATTTTTTAACCATTAGCTTTACTCAACTAATGCTAATGAGATTTTAATGGCAATGAAAGTATGAGTAGAATACATATCTATTTATAAAATGTCTATTTTTAGAATATTATAATCTAAATATAACGAGAAAAGCAATCACTTATTACAATAAAAATTGGAAATTTGTAAATAAATTTTAGAAATAAAACAGTATTAAAAATTAACAAAGATGACACAAAAAATCGGTTGGCAAAAACTTCGCTTGTAGCTACAAAATCTATTTTATGTGTGCTGTTGTATTTTAAATAAACCAATTGAAATTTTCTTAATTTGAATATAATATAAAACTTGAAATAAACCCGGTTATAAGCATATGTCATACAATTAAAACTGATTGACTTCATATGCATAAAAAACACCAATTAAATACACACTTAGCCTAAAAATATGTTAATTATTTAAAGTACATGAATGACCTTAAGTCATATTCATACACCACCTATTTTCTATTTGCCAAATCATAAAGTACATATACATTGAACATGATTACCATAATCATCATCATTTCTTATTCCACCAAAATATAAATAAAAACCAAAGCGATGATGGTTTCATCATGTTTCCATTTACAAAATAAAAAAACACTATTTTGTGGACTGTGTCGACATTTATCTTTATTTAGGAAAGGAATATAAGAAATTGTTTATATCAAGGCATAAAATAATGTGGGGGGTTTATACCTTCCACATATAAATATGAACAAGGGTGTATATCAGTTTGTCATTCCGTTTGTAACACATCGAAATATACAAAGCTCTTAAACCCTACAAAGCTTATATTTATCATGAATGATACTTATGAAATTCTGTCTATCCGTTAAATTGGCAATTACGCACAAAGGTGCAAGCAAGGATTCCCGTTTTTACGCAGATTATTTCTTATCCTATCAAGCAGCTTAGTATTACAAATGAGCAAAATCGGTCCAGCCAAGTGTTTTCAATTCGGTTAATTGATTAATCGTTTCCTCGATTAAACGCCTCTATTTTGGTTAATGTCGAAACAAATAATTTTAAATTCAAATAATTATTCGACCCGAATAATCGATTAAAATAGGTCGATTACCATATCAAATTTTTAATATGAATTTTCAGTTATTTTCCTTAAAACATCCTAATTTTCTAAACTTCTGCAAGAAAATCGTGGAGAAAAACATCAAATAAAATGCAAGCAAATTATTTCCAAATGGACTGAATCAAAGCAAATTTTATATAGGCTTTAGGAAATATGATAGATAATTTTTGTTTTAATTCCTTTAAAAAATATTATATAAAATTATATTTTCATGTCCAGAAAATTTAAATAGAACTTTCAACCTCCGTAAACTTGTATTTCGAGCTGACAAATGATCTCATCAGAACGCGAAGTTTTAGAAAAGCTGATTTTATAATTGCACAAACATAGAAAAATCGGTGAGGACTTGTCAGGAATATGCGTGATTTTTATATATTTTCCTCTTTAACTCTAAAGCTTAAGCCAGGTAGTGAAAGAGTCAGAAAACAGTGGCAGATCTATCAGACTTTGTGAATTTTGCAAAAATTATTCATATTTCTAAAGGCAGCTCTTCTTTATTTAGGCATTTTTTTATTCTGAACCGTGTCATATAAAGAAATTAAACACCAACTTTATCGAAAAAACATTCCACGTCGGTAAAACACTCTCTACACTGCGTGTTAAAGAGTTTTCTTCCACTGAACACGTCTTACATTTTCTTTATAAAGAGTCGTCAGATTCCTTTGAAAAAACCCAAGATGATAAGGCCTGATTCTTTAAAAAATCTCTGGATGCTTTTAATTGTCCTAAACGAACAATTTAGAAATCAATGCAATCGACTTAACTTGATATTTTGGCAAAAAGCAGCTCTTTGTGGTCTTGTTGATGAAAGAAATACATTTATTTTGTAATAAACGATTAATGGCCAA
The DNA here is from genome assembly GCA_949748255.1 of Eustalomyia histrio. Taxonomy (NCBI): domain Eukaryota; kingdom Metazoa; phylum Arthropoda; class Insecta; order Diptera; family Anthomyiidae; genus Eustalomyia; species Eustalomyia histrio. Next base: position 189,385,085 of record OX456523.1, read on the forward strand.
TTTATTTATTTATTTTATTTATTTTAAGTGCTCCATACATAAGACTAAAAGTTTTATTTTGCAGTATGAAACTGAGAAAAAGTTAAATTATAAATCAATAATTAATTAATAACTTAATAACTAATTACAATTTTTATAAAAAGAAAAATACAAAATACTTAAAACAATTAAAATTAAACAATAATCAACTAATTGCGTTTCAAACTGTTATTTCCGATTAATCGACCCGAATAACTGATTAATTTATTTTCTTAATTTATCGAATAATGACTTAACCGATTAACCGGCAGGGTCGAATAATTGAAAACTCTAGTCCAGCCGTAAACAATTTATGAATGAAAAATGTAAGTGTATCTAAATTTTCCATACAATCTTGTGTAGTTTCGTACAATTTCATATAATCAAAACTTTTGTCAAATTTTATTACCAGACGCATAAAAGTAAATAATTTTTTATTTATTTACCTCAAAAATTGTTTTAGAGCTCAAATATTTTTTCCACCATAAACACTTTTTTACCACAAAAAAATTGTTTAGAATTTTTCAATGTAACAACAACACTGTGGAAGGTATAAAATAAATTCGGTAAAGCCGAATTTAATTTTTTTACTTGTTTATTATTAGAATTTATATTGTATAAAAAATACAAGTAGACAAAAAGAAACATGTAGTTTTCTTTTTATATAAAAACAATTTTCATTTAAGCCTTTTCATGTGAGAATGAAAAGAAAATCATAATAAATTCTAGACACGCTAGTATATTCGACATTTGCATATAAAAAGTAACAGTTTTGTGTGTTTTTTTTTTCTAGTTTTATATATAATGAATGATACAAAAAATATAGTTATGTACTATGTTAACATACATATGTACTACGCATAAATAGTATATGAACTTGACCTTGCTATTAGAACAATTTCGTAAATTCACATTTATTTTTTTTTTTTGCCTACGAGATGAAAAAACTAATGGGAACATCAATAAGCAATATTTGTATAGACAGCTTTAAAAAATGGAATATTATAGGGATTATGACCTGAATCTAAAATAGTGATTCAAAATCTGAAAATGTTTCTACAAACAGATCATATTTAATATTTGCAACCGAATTTTTCGCCAACTGAATTTTTGATTTCCATTTACTCGTAGAAACACAAATTCCCATATGTCATCCCTGAAATATAAAACAGTTTAATGGCAACTCTTAGACATAACTAATGTTGCATTGGTGACGACCCAGAACAACTTGCCGTATTTTTCCATACAAATTGACAATTAAAACTCGTCGAGCGTTGCAGTTGTTAAATAGAGTCTAAAGTGTTTTTTCTTCTGCTCTTGTTTTTTGTTTCTAATCCTTTTAACAGAGTTCCCGAATTTTAAAAGTTTGTTGCAAACAAAGATCATATCAGTTAACATACGGTATTCTATTGCTCTTATGTTCTCTCTGTACATATACTCTCGATTGAACAACGTACTAAAACCATCTTAAGAGCTAACTATATTATACTTTTGCTAGCTTAAGCAAATATGCGAATACATGTAATCAAATGTGTATGACTATATTGTACTTAACAAACTTTTCGTTAAGTTTCGTCAAGTGTCATTTGCTTAAGCAAACAGCGAAACTGACCGCACTTTACTTAAGGAATCATGTGTTTTTAAAAAAACTGTTTATGAAAAAAAAACAAGCTGCAATGTACGCGGAAAATATTTTTATAGACAATTTAATTGAAAATGTTAAAAAACAAACGTGCATGTATAACAAAAGGGGTGGGTTTTGTATTTGTTTTTCGATTAAGATGCAAGCACTGTTGCATTTTTTAGTACTTTTTTATTTATGTTTTCATTTGTTTCATTAAATTATTTAAAATAAATATAGATTTATTCGTTAATTGTAAAATATTTATAAATTGAACACATTAAATAATATTTTTCGAAAAGAAACATATATTTTGTAAATATAAGAAGAAAACAGTTTTTGCAAAAGTACAAATATTTGCAACTAAGTGTAGTAAGTATTTAAGTTTAAAAAGTACATTGTAGCCACCAAAAAGTCTTCAATAAGTTGATTAAGCATTTGACAGACTTTTCGTTGATTTTTGACAGTAGCTTAAGTTAGCAAAAGTATAATATAGTTAGCCCTTTAGTATTTTTATTAAAATAATAATTTATTAGTATTCTTATTAACTGGAGAGTAAATAATCTCTACGGTACTCTTTACACTAAAATAAATATGACAGTTTGTGCAGTCACCGTCGCACGTCGTTATGTTGGGCGCGTTTTCTCTCACAGCAACAATCGTTGTATGTCGCAATCTTATTCTGGGCCGAGACTTAGCGTTTCTTATGTCAAAGTTCGAAGATAATTGTCAGACCACTGCTTTTTCTCTGAGCTTAACAATATTTAATTTTTTAAGTCAAAATTCAAACTTGAATATTTTCAGGTATGAAATTTGATTATCTTTGTTTTAAAAAAACATTGCAGTTACAATATCAAGTAAATTGCGTCTTTTAATTTAAATCAAAAAAAATGTTTGTCTTTTGTGTGATTTAATCTCAGAACTCTAAGACTATCAGGCTGTAGTGATCTTCCCACTGCATCACAGACACAAACATTTACTTGTTATCTAATTATGAATATAATTAGATAACATTTAAAATTGATCGATCAACTTGATTGATTCTGCGAAAAGAATCAAGAAAAATCAAATCGATTCTTTAAATTTGATATTAATTGATTAAAGTAGAATATTATTCAATCAATGAACAGAATTTTGCAAATCGATTCGTTGAAGATTGAATCAGATTTAAAAATTGAATCAAGAAATCATGTGTTAAAATGTCTATTTTACAGAATAAAATATATTTTTAAATTTTATCAAACAAAATCTTCAAAAATTCATCCTAGAAAAAATTAAATTTTGCTTATTCAACAATTTGTTAAGGATTTTTAGGTATTTTAACTTAGAAAATGGGAACATGAAAACAAACTTTTTTGGCAATACTACGGATACGCATGCATTTGTTAGTTCATCTTAACCCTCGAAGTGGCACATGGTTCTGGCCAGACATATTTCAGACATATGCTTCAATTTAGCATACTTCTATTTTAGGTACATGGCTGTAATTTCAGGTAATCTCCCAAAATATTGTTGGCTTTCGATGTATAAATTAATAATTGAAAAAAAGTCCTTGGAACTGGACAAAAAAGCCAAATAAAAAATCTTCACCTTACTTTTGGTACATGGTGTCTGGCCAGACCCCTATGCATTTTGTATGAACGCATAGGCAAAGCACATGGCACGAGTTGGAAATTTGTATTTACTTTATTCTTTTATGCTTCTTTCTTTCTTCTGATTTTGTTTGTGAGTTAGTTATTCATTGAACGTTGAACAGTGAAGAAGTAATCTAGTTTTTGTGCGGTAATTTTGAACTTGTGAATAATTTTACGCAGGTAGATTTGTTGCGTTGTTAGTATATTATGGCTGATGAACTGGAATTTATTTACAATACACGCTTGCGTAGCGCGAATTTGCAACCCCAATTGTCAGAGGCATTAGTGAGTGATTTTCAAAGTCAGGTAGAAGCTCATGAAAATTATGATGTTTTTGAAAACGATGGTGACGACACTGCTGATTATGTGCCAGAAGATGATGCATCAGACATAGAAAATGATTTGGAAATTGAACCTAACGAACTTTATGATAGTGATGAAGACGTAGATAAAGTAGAAGAAAGTGGAAATGATGCTGAAGCAGCAAATGAAGTCGACTCAGGCTGTTTTTATGGTAAAGACGGTACTAAATGGAACGAAACTGAACCCCCTGCATCTCGTTTGCGCCAGCATAATATCATGCGTTTTCGATCTGGAACAAAAACAAGGCTCACCAATCCAGTTGAGGTATTCAAGCTATTTTTCTCAACCAATATTACGTTCGTCATCATTAGTGAAACAAATCGGCATGGGCGAGAATCAATTAGAAAATGGAATGAAGAACATCCAGAGTCTACCCAAAGAAAATGGATTGATTTGACAAGCTCTGAGCTAGATGCATTCATTGGTATTTTGTTGGCTTCTGTCCTCAGCCATAATAATATGCAAGACTCCAGTATATTGTGGCGTTCTGATTCGCTGCCCATATTCCGTGCGGCTATGTCGCACAAACGATTCATTACTCTGTCCAGAGTCAACCAGACGCTGGACATACGCGTTTTTCTGCAACATGATTGATGTGATGGCATTGGCAAGTTACATTATATGTAAGCTAAATGATGAAAATACAAGAAAAGAAAGAAGACGCATATTTTTATATAAACTTGCAAAGCAATTGGTACTGGCCAACGTTGAAAATCGCATCAATAATCCGCACATTGTGGCTCAACCAACAACTCGTATAGCATTTGAAGCGTACTTTGGGAGACCTCTCAATATAGCAAACCGTAATGTGGCTTCACGCAGTGGTCCAGACACACTAGCTGTCAAAAAAGATTGCAGAATTTGCCTGCAGCAAGGTGACAAATACGCCGTAAGACACGCTTTTTTTGCTGCAAATGCAACAATCCTGTTTGTCAGCAACATTCAAAAGTAGATTATTTATGTTTTTGTTGCCTTCCGCAAAATTCTGAATAAAAAAATCAATGTATTCTTCATAATAATTTTCTATTTTGTCATAAACATTTATTACTTTACCCATAATAAAGAGAAATATATATAGAACAAAAAAATTGTTGCCCTTTTCATTCCAAAGAATTTTTCAGGTCTATTTTTTCTTCCTCAGGTAGCTAATAACATAGTAAAAAGAAATAGAAACACAAAATATAACAAATATTTTCCTATCTTAGTAAAAAATTTAACGGCAAACAGCCCTTATTTCCATACAAATGCATGTAAATGTATAGGGGTCTGGCCAGACACCATGTGCCAGAACTAAGGGCTCAAAATATGTGCCTGACGAAGGGTTAAAATCCCGAAGAAATAGAAAAATATTTTTTTAGTGTTTTTAAGGTCTGATTAAAACATATTGTTAGAAAATTAATTATTTTTTATTAACAATAAGGGTTTTCACTGTTGGTGGTATTTTTACAACCCTTTTATATTTACAACGATTTTGCACTACAAAGCGTGAACGACTTTTTCGTGTATTTACTTCCGCATAAACACAGCTATTGCAAATTAATGAATGAGTTGATTTTTGTTTTGTTTTTCATCAATTTGAAAACTTAAAATATCAAAAAGAATTTAAAGTTCACAAAAATGCCCATAATTAGTGAAAAAGATAAAATTATTGGCGGCTAAGCGATCAGCTGTTCTAGTCATGTAAATATACAACGTGTATTTACTATACCTTTTGGTCTTGTATTTTAACCACAGCCTAGTAAATTTTAGTTCTATACATTTTGTTGTTGTGGTTAGTAAATGGTAGTAACTATATCTACAACCTCTACAAGGTCAACAAGGGTACTTTGCTACCAAAAATAAAAACCTTTAATAATCAATTATGAAGTGAAGTGTTAGATTATATTGAGCGAAACCAAATTTTTGCAGCTTTTGTTTCAATAAAAAATGTTTTGATTTTAGTTTTAAATCAGCGTCTTCCACAACGATTCTTTTACTTTAATGAAAATAAATTAAAATTGTTTAGTCCAACATTGTGAATATTCTGCTAAAAAAAATTATTTAAAGGGAAGGCTTTTTATATTATTTTTTTTTTAATTTATTAAATTAGTGAAAAAAAAATTAATAAATTATAGTTTAAATTGGATTTTAGCAAAAATATCAGTTAAATAATTGAAGTTGGAATTTCAATATAAAATTTTATTAAAATTAAATTGATTTGTAGCTGTAATTTCAATAAAAAATTTTATTAAAATTTTAATTGATTTGAAGCTGGGATTTCAATAAAAAATTTTATTAAAATTATTATTGGTTTTCAATAAAAATTAGAATTGATTTTTGGTTTTTATTGATATTATTAAAGCTTTAATTGAAAATTTTTGATAAAATATTTAATTGATATGATTAAAAAATTAATTTAAAAAATTTCAAAATTTGTACAAAAATAATTAATACAACAATTTTTTTAGCTGGTACAAAATCAATTAAATTTTTAATTGTATTTACAAATATTTTAACTGAAATTAGATTTTAGTTTTTTCTATGTAAATAAAAAAAAATATTATTGAAGAAAACATTTAAAATCTGGATAAGATAAATCCAATTAAAATTATAAAAATCTTTGTAGGTTTAAAAAAGTATGCGAATGTTAATAAATTGTACCAAAAATAAACATTACCGTATTTGTATGGCTTTATTTAAACTTCAAGTTAGGGCTTGAAAACAAGTGTTATTATTATGTTGTGTGAACTTGAATAAAACTATGATTCAAGACTTGAAAGTAGGTTCTCCATGTAATGTCGGACTTGAATTCCAGTGTCCGTGAATTAAAGTGTAATTTAAGTATAAATTAAGGCTTGAAATTGGAAAATATGACTTGAATAACACTGATCCCGAAAAAAACGAAAAATTAAATTTTTCTTCAAATAAAATATTCTGGAACGTAATTATATTTACGTATAGAAATTAATTAGACAACTGAATATTGGATTTTATTAAAAAACAAATATAAATTAATATGAAGATAGTTGTTGCAATTGCCAGAATTCGATTGATAACCAATTCGGTGTGGCTACAACTGATAGTCTTTCCTGGGCATATAACATATAAACAAATAATTTTTATTAAAATATTTTATTTACACAACATCAATATGTACATTAAAAATCAACATATGAGTGATGTTATGTTATATAAATTCAATAACACGTATACGTAACCATAAACAACGTGTGATAAGTTATACTCGTAGTACATTAATGTGACATTTGTTTGTCAATTTAAACAATCAATTTTTTAAGCAATGAAATATACTACTTTAAGAAAAAAAAATAAGTGTCACACCGTACACATACTACATATATATTAACCTATATGTTAAAATATAAAAACCAATAATTTTTGTCAACAAAATAATGATTTTCTCAAGTTATAAAGTTGTCAAATTGATATACATATTTATATACATACAGACTTTGGAAAACTAAAAGTAATAGAATTTTTTGGACATAAAATAAAGATTTATGCAATAGTCGTAAATTATTGGATCAATATTGGACTTGAATGAATAACAAAACCAACAACAACAACAACAACAACAAAAGAAATAATGATTTATTACATTAAACTAAAAAAAATAATACGGTGTTAAATTAAGTGGATTTATACAATATCTGTTTATATTGAGACAGAAATAAAAAATATGTGATTTATATATACAGGGTGGCCCAAAATTACCGAAAGGGTTTGAGATCATTATAACTTTTTATTTAAGACATGAGCGCCCCGGTAGGCTAGTTGGTAGCGTGCTAGCTTATCAGTGCGGGGGTCGTGGGTTCAATTCCCACCAGAGGCTCTGGTCTGTTTTCGCTACAACGTTTGAAGGCCTTTGTTGCTAGTGCTCGGTTAGGGTATTAACATATAATTTGTAATTATATGATTAATAAATAAATATATAAAATAATATTTAAGACATAAGACAGTATATTAATGAAGAATATTTTTAATTTAATTATGAAGAATTATATCTCGCAAGTGGTGGCCATTTTCTGCTTCGCATATTCGTGCTCTTTCCAAAACATTTTCCATAACCTTTCGCAAAACTTCAGGTGTTATGTTGTTGATTTCGTCGCATATATTGTTGTATTTAATTGCTGGATGATTCTAGGCTTATTAATATAGACTTTTCCTTTTAAATAACCCCAAAAGAAGTAGTCCGGAGCGGTTAAATCCGGTAAACGTTGATGTCAATTTAAATCGCTTGTACGCGAAATAATTCCTTCACCAAGGATGTCGCGTAAAAGAGCCATTGTGTCGGTTTCCTTACTGACCCTTGTCAAAAACTTGCAATCAGACGGTTTAACACATTGTTAACTCTGAGGGTCCAAGCCGCACATTAAAATAACGACGATATGCACGCTTAGACAAAACCGTTGATTTAAGAAATACAGTTCAACGATTTGGGCACGTTGTTCAACTGTGTACTGTTCCATTTTAAATTCTTTTTTACAAAATACTAAAAAGAAATAAAAAATAAAAATTATAATGAAAGTGTTATAAAGAATTCAAACCAAAAAGGTCAAATAATAGTGTATTTTTTAGGAATAAAACAAAAAGGCTATTAACACTATATTTAGTAAGCTACTAACTGAGACTTTTGTTGCTTAGCATATTAAATTTGAATTTAACTTTTGTTTAAATTTTAACGAGACATTGTGTTATCGGGCATAAGTTGTTTTTGAAAAAGAAAATATTTTTTATGTGATTAGGGGTTTATTTTGAAAGTGGTATAATTCATTTTTATTTAAACTTAGATCTAAAAAGTTTTGCATTTCAGTGTTTGCTATTAATAGCAACTTTTGTGCAGTTCTCAAAATAAAAACAAATATATTTATTGTGAAAATCGTTATAAACTGAAAATACTGAAGATAATCAAGTTAATTCCAATAATTTGTAGTTGTTTTTATTGAACATTTTTAAAGACTTTGGTTAATTAATGAGTTTTTGCACATGATTAGTTCATCTGATAATAATCAAAATTGCTGAAGAAAACTTTTAAAAAAGTACAGAAGTCGCTAATGTTTGTAGAAATGTTACGTGCTAGAACAATTTAAATAACAGATTTGGAATAAAAATGTCAAACTTTATAAAGCTCGGACATTATTTTTATGGGTAGGATTTTTGTGCACAGAAAAAAAATTCTTTTTGTAATATTAAAAATCTTTAAAAAGGCACTAACAATTGAACTTTAGATACAAAAAACTTTTTGTTATATTTTTGTAACTTCAAATTTTATTTTCAAAGAATTTTTATATGAAAAACTACAATTTACAAACAATTTAAACAAAAAGTTGTTAGAAATCAACTTTGAATATTAACAAATATTTTTAATTACTTAAAATTGTGTGATCTGTGTGTTAAGCGTGATAACTAACAATTATCCAATTGTATCTAAACATTTTTTGTGCAGCAAATAGAATTCAATAAATACTATGGAACATTTACAGGGTTTCTTACCGGACACTTCGGATTGAACTGCCATTTGAGGAAAATTAATCTGTTGGAATCTCCTCTGTGTCGGCTATGTCTTGAAGGAGACGAAACAACCATTTACATTTTGTGTGAGGAAACAGGAGGAAAGTTCTCAATGAGGAATTTTTAGGTCCAGAAGATATTAGGAACTCTTCTCCATCTTCTATATTAAAATTAATTAGGAATTTAATACAGAATTTGGTTTAGTTTTATGGTACAAAAGATCGATATGGGTCGCAGTGCGAGCCGTGGGGCCAGATCTTGACTTAATAATTAATTAATTAATTAATAATGGAACAACATATTTGACTCAATTTTTTGGAAATGTGTTCATCATAAACCCTCATATAAATAATAAAAAGATATAATCACAACAAACTAAAAATGTAAAAGCAGTTAAAAATTTTATTGATATCATTAAAAAAATTATTAAAAAAATTCCAGTTAATTTTTACAAAAAAAAAAATATTTATATAACAAATTCCTTTGCTGGTTCAATGTCAATTACATTTTTTATTGTTTAAATAAAATAAATTTGTAAAAATATTATTTTATTTGGAACAAAGCGTTCGCTTAATTGCACTTTCGTCCGAAATTGTATAAATTCAAATTCCATAATGTATATCATTGACTTAAAATGTTACAAATCCAATTTGAATCGAAAGTCGGCTTGTGTGTAACAAAATACTCTTCTGCAAGAAAAAAACTCCAGAGTATAATAAAGCTGAAACATCACTTTTTTATATATGGAGTTTGACAGAAAATCGTTTTAGCAAATATTTATTTATTTGTTTTGCCACCGTTTTTGAATCGTTTTTAAAATAAAAATATTTTTTAAAAAATAAGATCAATGGAAAGTTACACTTATAGTGCTTTTAAGTTAAGAAATTATTATCTTCCAAAAAACGGGTTTAGATAAACTTTTTTTCCTATGTGTTAAATTGTCCTCAGGCAACCGTTTCTATTGCTCTGTCAGATACATATCTTACACTTAGTCGGCTATAGTAGACTAAGTTTTGAAATAGACGAGTTTGGGAAACGATAGTAAACAATTTTCAAAGAAAATTTATAAAATTGGTTACATTTTACATTTTTGCTCCTTCGATACAAATTTATTCTGGTATTTGATAAACATTAAATGTATTCTTCGTCCCTTTAAAATTTATAGAAACAACAATATGGCCCTCTATGAAAAATTCAGGCCCACCCCTGCCAACGTTTGTACTATCTTCTGAAGCACATTCCGTTTTGTATTTTCCTTCATAAGCAGTTATGGTTTAAGTTCAAATGTAGCCTTTCATAGTTTATAAAATACATTTTTTTCTATGAATTTTCACATTTTTATTTTTTTATGTGTTTCCTTTTTTGTTTGCTGTGAAAAATAGTACTTTTAACTTATTATATCCTCCACCATATATGGTGAGGGTATATATCAGTTTGTCATTCCGTTTGTAACATGTCGAAATAGAAGACGCCATAAATTACATCCCAATTTTAAGTCTATTTAGCGATGTCGTGGCGGTCACGACGCGGGGGTGCTCATTTTTACCTAGATTAATGGACTTCCCCTCGAGAAATTCGGGGGGAAATTTTTTTCACCACTAAAATTGTTTCAGCTCAAAAAATTTTTTTCATCTCAATATTTTTATTCCATCACAAAAATTTTTTTCACATCCAAAAAATATTTTCACCACAAAAAAATTTTTTTAGCTTCCATAATTTTACTTCAAAAGTTTTTTACATTATTTGTATCAAAAGCAGTAGAGAATATTTTTTTAGGATTTTGGGGTAGGGTATTCAAAGATTCGCCACAGCCTATTTTTTACTTTTTTTTTATATTAGTTCACTAATATTAATTAAAATTTTTGTTGATTATAGCTAATTTATTTTCGTAAACTTTGTATAGAATTTTACTAACGTTTAGTAGTGGTTAATGACTTTCCTGCAATTTCCATTTTACGATATAATAATAATATAATAAGTAAAATTTTAAATTACAGAAATTTACTAAAATTTAGTAGAGCTTACAAATTTTGTATACTAATTTCATTGTATTCAGTGGCGTGCCTACGGGACCAAAGTAGTTACAGTAGTAAAAAAGTAACATTTTATAAAAATGCTGCCAAGTCCTGAAAATTCTTGACTTTTCTCTTTTAAATGTAAACAAAAATAATTGTCATAAAAATATTCGAAGTTTTTGTATTTGTCATTTGATAAAACAACAACAGATAACAAAAAAATTATGTGTTTTTTAGTAAGCGTAGAGCAGGACATAAAATATAATTGCTATATTTCGTGATCTGTTGAAGTTCATGTATGAAAACAAGTAATTATAGTTTTTTTTTTAAAAAAATAGACAAAATTGCCTAAAAATTACAATTAAAATAAAAAACAAAAATTCGAAATAAAAGAACACAATTTAAATTCAAAAAATTACAAACAAAATACAAAAATTCGAAATCGATACTTAAAAAGATCAATTAAAAAATTCCAAACGCAACTAAAAAAATCATTAAAATTCAACAAAATTTTATATTATTTAATTTGGTGTTTTTGAATTTCAATTGATGCTTTATAAATTAAATTTGGAGTCATTCCAAGAGTTTTTGAAACAATCTAATTGTTTTTGAAATAGTCATTAAATTTGAGAAAAAATTTGCACGTGGCTTTTCCACATTCCGATATGCGGTTCTTGCAGCATCCAACGATCTTATACAATGTTAGAGCGAATGGTTTTCTATGCCATTGCGTCTAAGAACTTGGCAATTTTGAAACTTGTACAGAATTATATTTGTTCTTAATGCATGAAAAACAAAATTTTCGCCTGACAAATAGATTTTTTGGTCGCGATTATGTGGTAAAGAATTTTTAATATATTGCACCAAGCCGAGTCTTTGACGTTTCGTCAATAGAATTTTGTAGCATAACAGCTTTTTATCCAAATGATCTAAAAGCTTTACAAACCAAAAACAATCAAAATGTACTTAATATTAAACGTATACATTAGATCTCAGTCAATGTAATAAATAAGTTTTAAATAAAAATTGTTTATGAATTTAAAAGTTGTACAATTTGTTTTAAATGCTTCAAAAAGGTCAAAAATTTTTGCTATGATATTGCCAGCTTTTAAAAAAAATTTGTGAAAAATTCTATATTTTCTATGGATATTGTAAATTCATTTATTAACAGTTAAAAAAAGTTCTTTTGATTTAAACGAAAAGTAAGTAGACCGATTTTTAGTCGATTTTTTATTTATTTTTCTGTTAATTTAAACTACAAACTATTTTCAGTATATTTATAACAAAAATATCTACTCAAATTTATAATACCCCACAAACATATTGTGTCATTATGTAAAAATACATCAAAAATTGATCCTTTAAATACGTTTATTTCTGACATTATTTACCAATGAAGCTCTATAATGTTCTGATGCACAAATGTGCTTAAATAATTTGTGATATTAATTTAGTAGTGAATTTACCAGCAAAAACAATAAAAGATCTTACTATGTTATTATATACAATATTATTTTGTGAAAATAGAGAAATTACCATAATTTGTAAAAACACAAAGTAAATATTTACATATGCTACAGCATGCACAAACAAAAACACAGAACATACAATTTATACAATTCTATAACAATCAACATCATCAATAAATGTTGGCTTAAGTAGCCTACGTGATAAGTGGTGGTAGTAAGGTTGTAACACTTTGACCAAATCGAAAAAAACTATGTGTATGCATGTAACAATCCCCAAAACTAAAGAGCAATGAGTTTATACGAGGGGTAATTTTAAAAATTACCTTCATACTTAAACGCATTTTATTCCTTAAGGATAGTTTAATTGTTTTTCCGTTGAAAAAATATCATTCAAACTTTTATAGCCTCGAATTGTAATTTAAATAGTAAAAATTAATAATCACCCTTATGCTAGGTGTCGTCATCGACACAAGACAATGTCGTCTTGGGATTTTTTTTTGAAATTGGTATTCCCGTTGTCGTTATCGAAAATAATTGATAACTGTCGACAAGTATTTGGTATTCTGTAAGAAAATGTGATGACGATGTTGTCTTGAAACGACTCTGATTTTGTCGACACAATTTTTAGTAACGACTTGAGGAAAAGTAATGAGTGAAAAAAAAAACGGAAAAAAGGAAGAAATATCAAATTTTGAAATGCACTTGGCCCACCGAGAATAATGTGAGAGGAATGGCAGAAGGTAAATAAAGCATGATCATATAAAGTGCATTATAAAAATATAACAAAATTTATTAATAGGTATGGCGAGACTCAAAATTTAAAGTTAAAAAGAAAATGGTAGCCATTAAAGCCGAGTGTAATGCTAAAGGTGGCGAAAGATTAAAGCAATTTATATTGAGCCCGCTGGAGGAAGCTGTGGCAAATCTTCTACAGTTTCAGAAACAGCTGAACCCTAAGTTAAAGTCGTTTCCAACAGTGAGCTGGTACGACCCCTGGGCTAAAAATCTTAATGTAGCTGCCAACTTTATTGTTTAGGAAATAAGTGTGGACTTGATTCCGGTTTTCAAATTAGGTGCTGTTGTTTCCAGCACATCTTTGAAGGCTGTTTTATTCAGCCGAAAGTAACTTTTAAACCTTTTAAAAAAATTAGAAGATTAACATTCTTTAAAGTAACAGACTTTGATTTTGCTACTCACTTGTTATCCGGCAGATTAAAGATATTGGATTTCTGTATGAGAAGTCTTCTTTCCAATACTAGATTTTCTTTATTTTCTTCATCACTGGTATCAGAATTTAAATTACATATAAAAAACATTTTTTTGCAAAAATAATAAACAAAATAAATCTGCCGACTCAATTTTAAGAGATGTGTTTTTGTTTAAATCGATAAACTGTCGACGTCGTTACAACACTGTTTTAGAATACCAATTTGGTGTCGAAGTGATGTCGACGTCGAAGCAAAGTGATGTTGACTCAAAAACGACGACGACATTGATAACGACAACTAGAATAAGGGTGATTGACTCAAAAACGACGACGACATTGATAACGACAATTAGAATAAGGGTGAATGTTTTTTTTATTTCATAAGAAAGAGTTTATTGCAATAAACCCAAAAAATGTTGAATTTTCACTTGAAAAATAATAGTCCTGTATATTAAAATTGCGTGATAACAAATTCTACTAAATTTTTATGTAAAATTTATTATCGTAAAAACAGTAACAGTTTTTTCATGTGAAACCCGACCAACTTACTATGCTTTAAGGGCTAATAAAATATAAACTTCATTTAATTCTTTTATAGATTGGTTGGTTTTTATAAAATATTAATTAATTAAATAATTTATTTAAAGAAAAAATACGATAACTTCTTCAAAGTAAAGTTTACAAGCGAGTGACAATAAAATATTGAAATATCAAATATATTCACACAAACATTTCTATGATTGCTTTTCTACAAAAAATTCAAATCTTTTCGTGTCATATTTATTGCATGAGATCTGACAAGACGCATACAAAACAATCTTAAAACAAAAAATATCGTAATGCTGCGTTCACGTGTTTCGACAGCAAGAAATGTTTTACGAGCCATAAGTTCTGATATTTGTTATAATTTAAATTTTTTATATAAAATTTGGTTCTATTTGGGAAATATTTTGCCGACATCTCAATTACCCCACTTATAATTGCTATACTGGGTCTATTTTAGGGGGCATACAACATTTACTTAGGCATGAATTAATTTTGTTTAAATGGCACGTTTTTGGTGTTTCTTCTCTGATTGTGTTGATGTTACAAATAAAGGATATTTTTTATTGTTTCTGATTTTTTTTTTTTGAAATTTAAATATTCCAAAATAAGGTCAAACAATGTAATCCCTTGGGGTAAATGATATTAAAAACAAACAATGTAACATTATATTACAATAATATGCATACTATTTTTTTGATTACATATTTATTATATTTTCTGTATTTCTTTTCGTTTCAGACGACTAATTGATAATCCTTTAAAATATTTAAGTGGGGATACGTTTTTTTATAGCTATCATTTAGATGCATTGTAAGTTTATTGAATGAATACTCAAATAATAAAAATGTACCACTGACTTTCTTATTGGAATTATCTGGAGAATAAGCTTCAACTAGAGTATAGTAAGATGTTCGAGTTTAACGTGAAAAAATGATATATTCCATAATGAATTTCATTATTATTATTCATAATCCTAGACACCCAAACGGTTAATCAACTTGCTAAAGTGGGATTTTTCCACAATTAAGGAGTGTGACCAACCTTTTCACCTAAGGGATTGGATCACGTGAAAGTTTAGTACAATTTGTTTTCACGCAAATTTAATGAAATATTTTGGTTTATGATTGTGACTTTCTTGTAAAATAAAAAAAATATTAATTTTAACAATTTAAGTTCTGATTTGAGGCCATTAAAGAAAGTTTGAATAAACATTTTTCACAGAAAAAACAACTTACTATGCTTAGTAATTGCGTAAAGTACAGGGTGGCCCAAAATTACCGAAAGGGTTTGAGATCATTATAACTTTTTATTTAAGACATGAGTATTAAATTGTTTTTTTAATGCAGTATATTAAGGGAGAATATTTTTAATTTATTTATGAAAAATTACATCTCGCAAGTGGTGGCCATTTTCTGCTTCGCATATTCGTGCTCTTTCCAAAACATTGTCCATAACCTTTCACAAAACTTTAGGTGTAATGTTTTTTATTTCGTCGCGTATATTGTTTTTTAATTGCTGGATTGTTCTAGGCTTATTAATATAGACTTTTCCTTTCAAATAATCCCAAAGAAAACAGTCTGGAGCTGTTAAATCCGGTGAACGCGGAGGCCAATTAAAATTGCTTATACGCGAAATAATTCGTTCGCCAAAGAAGTCGCGTAAAAGAGCCATTGAGTCCCTCGCAGTGTGTGCTATGGCTCCATTCTGTTGGAACCATACTTGCTGACGGTTTTCCACAGCTGGAATTAAAAAATTTTTTAACACTGTCCGATATCGAACACCAGTGATGGAAACGGCGACACCGTGCTCATTTGCAAAAAAAAATGTGGGTCAATTATCCTTTCCGACGAAACACCGCACCAAACAGTGCACGGTTTCAATTCTTGGACAAGCTGAATTCATTCATTCATTCTTATTGTATGCAAAATTCTCTGCTGCGACCCTGGTGAGTGGCCAAGTTGTGTCGAACGTCTCCTGGTTGATGTTTATCCAGCTTCCCGAATAGTCTTCTATACCCGTGCACAGTTCGTTGTCTGCCAGCACCAGGAGGGTTCCTTACTGCCCCTTGTTGTCGAAAATTTGCAACCAGACAGTTTATTGTTGACTCTCAGGGTCCAATCCGCAAATTAAAATAAGGCCGATATGCACGCTGAGTCAAAACAATGGACCGTTGATTTGAGAAATAAAGTTCAACGATTTCAGCACGTTGTTCAATTGGGAACTGTTCAATTTTAAATCCCCCAAGCCTTTCTTACAAAATAATGAAAAGAAATAAAAAAAATTATAATAAAAAAGTTATAGGGAATTCAAACCCCTTCGCTAATTTTGGGCCACCCTGTATTAGCAACCATTTATTAAGTGAATATAACAGAAAACTGGTGAAATATATCAAGGCCTTTTCACACTTAAGTTTCAGAGTTGCTTTTTGTTCTCTACACTCAAAATACAATTGCGCTGAAAATAATCGTTAATAATATTTCTTCGCATAAATTTTGAAAAAAAAATAGTATGATTATTTTTTTTGATTTATTATCTTTTTCTGCGGAAAAAACTTTATTAGTTGATATGCTATCAATTATTTGCCAATGATTTTTTACTGCATTTGTATTTTAAATGTGGAAAACAAAAAATAATGTTGATACTTAAACAAAATGTGAAAGAGGCATATACGAGGGCAGATCAATAAGTCCGTGAATTTTCGAACTTCCCTCGTAGTTTTATGAAATGGAACACTGCTCCTATCAAGTACTACCTGTCTTCTGTCTTCTGACTACTGTTAAATTTTGAGCAAGTTCCGTCATTTAGTTTGCGTTTAACAGCAGTATTTTTCGAGGTCCATAAAATAGGCTTTTGTTTGATCAATAATTTCATCGTTGGAGCTAAATCACTTTCCACCGAGCCATTTCTTTAAGTTTGGAAATAGTCACTGGGGGCTAAATCCGGAGCATAAGGCGCAATTCATAGTCGACTTCATGGATTTTTGCCATGGAAACTAAGCTGTCATACGATTCCGTTGATGGTCGATTGTGAGCAAACGCGACAGCCATCTTGCGGAAAGCTTTCTCATACCCAAGTGATCGTTCAAAATTGAAACCACTGAGCCATCGGAACAAACAATACGTTCCGTTTACATACCGTTTTCGGTCCGTCATAAACGGAATCCAACTACGTTTACGCGCCGTTTTCTGGATCCATATACGGACCAGAAAACAGATTTTAAGGAACATCGGAACTGATTCGAATCCGTTCAAATACCGTCAATGACGGACCGATATATCGGATGAAAAACGGAGTTGTAAATAAAAAAAATAAAATAAAACTTTTAAAAACTTAAATATAAAATAAAACTTTTAAAAACTAAATACAACAAATACCAAATAAAATTACTAACAAATAACATATTTATCTCCAGCACATTTAGCATCCATCTATCACTGCGATTGTCGCCCATTAAAAATCATGAAAAAAATAAAACAAAAAATTTAATTTTGGTTTAAATGGTTGTATTCACGATAATGTAGCACACAATGTAAATTTGCAACTTTTTTCACAAAATCTATTATAAACTTTCAAGTAATATTTTTATTTGCAAATCTGCATAAATTTGTACTCATCATTGTAAAAAAAGTTTTAAATTTCATAAATATTTACCTCATGGATATGTAAGTATTTGATTTTGATAACTAAACAAATTCAAAAGCAACGGAAGAAAAACTGATGAAAAATGGTTTTCCGTATTTGACGGTACAGATACGAATACACAAAAACGGTGTCAAAATGTATTGTTTTCAAAAATTCAATCATACGGACCGTTAATGTTCCGTTTACGTACAAGCTTTGACGGATACATAATTTCGGACCGAAAACGTACAGTAGAAGCTGTATTCATGAATCCGTACGTGTCGGAGAATCAGTAAAAATGTTTCTTGGGATGTGAGATGCCTATGTATTCCACAATCTATCGCACATTTAATCTCCGATCGGCCAACACCATATCGTTAATTTTTTCAATTGTTTTGGGTGTAGAGAACTCAACTGGGCGTCCAGAACGTTCAGTATCTTCCGTGCTTGAGATCGATGGTGCAGAGTCCCCAGGCTTTTCCTTGGTTTGATGCCAGGGACTTATTGATCCGCCCTCGTATTTAAGAAAAAATTAAATACAAAATCGTTAACTCTTGTGGGCATAAGCCCAGAGAAGGCCATTAAACTAAGCTCTCATTCGAAATTTAAGAAAATATAGAATAGTTTTAAACTTTTAATTAAATAAACAACATTTTTAATTAAAACTTGACTATATAAAATATATTGTGTGGCTTTAAACTAAAACGGCGACTAAGCCTGACTATGAACCATTAAAAATCTGCGGATTAGGCGTGTCTAATGGGGTCATACCGTAACTATATAATAAGTTGTCACATCAAAATATGCAACTCTACCATATTTAAATTTTCCTAAAGGTATTTATTAAAATTTATCTAAATATAATTTTGATATTAGTGAATCAACCTCTGCTAAATATATCAGAGTTACATATTTGAACGTGACAAATTTTCACGTAGTTACAGAATAAATCCATAATTCTTATTCACTTGGAAAAAATTAATTAAATTATTATCCTCTTTTTTTATTTCCAGATCTTTAGGACATACACATTTAAGAATTGATAGTTCCTTAATGCAATGGTTAAATATATCATATCTAAATTTAACCGGTATACGATTTGATATGATCGAATTTGAGACCATTAAATTAATGCCAAATTTAAAATATATTATTTACGATCGTTTTTATTTTTGCTCCATGACACCAAATGTACGCAATTGTAAACCCAACTCGGATGGTGTTTCATCATTTAAGGATCTGTTGAGTAAGCCAGTACTACGTTATTCCGCCTGGATAATGGCATTTATAACGATAACGGGGAATATAATGGTACTATGGGGTCGTTTTATTTATCGTGATGAAAATATAGCCGTAACAATGGTTATACGAAACTTAGCATTGGCCGATATTCTGATGGGTTTTTATTTGCTGACAATTGGATTGCAGGATATACGCTACAGAAACATATATCATACGTGAGTATAAATATGTAGCATTCCTTTAAAGTTGTATTCTTTTAATTATACATAATTTTGGCATTACAGAAAGGCTTTAGAATGGATTACTTCATGGCACTGTGCTGCTATTGGTGTATTAGCTGTTAGTTCTTCAGAAGTTTCTATGCTTATATTGGCTTTTATGTCATTGGAGAGGTTTCTATTAATAGCTGACCCGTTTCGTGGACATCATCGCATTAGTCCCAAAAGTATATTCGTAGCTCTGTTGACCATATGGTTAATGGGTGTGGGTATAGCTGTGGCACCTGTTATACTCTGGCATTCTAGTACTAAATTTTATGGTACTTATTCTGGTACTTGTTTTCCATTACACATACAAGAACCTTATCCATTGGGTTGGCAATATTCAGCATTTATGTTTTTGGGTGTCAATCTTTTTTTGCTCGTTATGATTGCTCTCCTCTATACGGCATTATTAATATCCATTTGGCGTACTCGCAAGGCAACACCATTATCACTGTTGGATTGTGAATTTGCTGTGAGATTTTTCTTTATTGTCTTAACGGATGTTTTATGTTGGGCTCCTATAATTATTGTTAAAATATGGGTTTTCTTCAACTACAACATCTCAGGTATGTAGACACATATTTAATTTGTAGTTCATTAGTGTTTTAATTAAATTAAATTAAAAACACTTTCTTTAGATGACATTTATGCTTGGCTGGTGGTTTTTATTTTACCTTTAAATTCAGCAGTTAATCCTCTTTTATATACGTTTACAACGCCCAAATATCGTAATCAAATTTTATTGCGTGGTTGGAAGAAAATTACCTCACGTCGTCGTCATCATCATGAACCATCAAATGGATTGGCGACAACTATTGCTACAGCTACAGGTTCATCAAATCCAGGTTAATAACATACATACATACAATAGACAAAATATTTATAAAGGAGTTTACAAGTTGTATTAAGTATTCTATTGTTGTATCCAGTGATTAAAAGACTGTGATTCGTTAAGAAGTTTTTCTTTTAACTTTAACTTCCAATAATTTAAAAAGTTCCAGCACTAGTTATTAAATAACTTTTAGTTATTCAAAAACAGCCAGTCATTGTTTTAAGAAGTTTATTTACCCAGCAAAAAAAATGGTAGTCATTCTGTGACTATAACTTCATTCATTACTTCCTAAACTTCAGTTGACATTCTTTTATGATTTTTTGGTGTTATTCTAAAGCACTTCCAAAAGAATTCATGTGTTCATATTTCAAATGCATTGATCTGGATATAAACCCGATGCACATCTTAAAGAATCACTCTTCATTACTTCTAAAGCATAATTTATAGTATATGTATATTTTTTTGAATCTAAAGCATTTTTTTAAATTGAGAAAATAGTTCTGATGAACTTTTTTAATTTTTTTATTAAATCATTTTTTATATTTTAGTTCAAAATTTCATGAGGGTTAGAATTTATGCAGTTTTGCAATTTTTATAAAAGTTTTGAAAAATCAAGAAAAACTGATTTTTTTTTAACCTTTAATTGAAACTAGCTGGCCTGTCATTTGCATTTTTTCAGCCTTAAATATTTATGACGACGCAATCTCTGCATTTTTGCATTATGTATACTATTTAACACTACACTATTTCCAGTTTCAATTCAGAATTTACCAAAATAATTTTAAAATTGTGAAAAAATTATTTCAAATTGCCCAAAAATATTTTAAAATTGTGCAAAAATTATTTAAAATTGTTTAAAAATATTTTAAAATTGTCTAAAAATGTTTCAAAATTGTACAACCAGTTTTTAAATTATCGAAAAATATTTTAAAATTTGTCTAAAAATTCATTACAATTTTTGAAAAATGTTTCAAAAATTCTTTTTGACTAATGCAGAATTATTTATTTGTTTTGATAAAGAGTATTTGTATATCAATGCATAAATTTCGCTTCTTTAAACTTATTTTTCTACATTCCTATGAATTAAATTTTCATCAAAGCTTAAATGCTACAAAGTATGTATATTAACATTTTCCACTCATGCATCAGAATATCTAATCATTGTGTTATCATTGCTTCCTTCGAGTAAAGTATGAGTAATGCTAGTAGCTGTATTTGAATACTTCCATCCTATGACACGCTAATGTTAAATTCATCGATGAAACCATGAGAAAAGAAGTGATGCCTTTGCCATAGTAGTGATGCTTTTATTGCTTCTTTGGCAGCTTCATTTTTGCTGGGTATATGCTTAAATTTGAAACACAAAAATAAGCATGATCTCGTGATAGGGACCTGTACAGTTTTCACCTATCGCGGGACATGTCCCAATTCACAACTGACCCCTTTTTCCCGCAGGGGTCGGCTAAAAACAAAAAACGATCATTAGCTGGGTGTGTTTTTTTTTTTTTTTTGTAAACAGTTAATATGTATGTACATTAAGGGATCCCATTTTGAACTTTTTGTTGTATTTGCTAGGTCTTAATTAAAATTATGAAAGAGATTGTTATTACAAGGGGGGAAAAACCATATCAGGTTATATATTGATCTTTATAAAATTATGTATGTTTTATATTATAAGATATGGTATATATCATCTCTATATATAAAGCAATAACGTTACTGACTGACTAACACACTCATTCAACACCGCCCAGTAGGAGGCTGAAATTTGGTATGTAGGTTCCCCCTCCGGCGTAGACATCCGCTAGGACGGGGGTTTTTTTTGGAAATTTTTTCGTGGAGGGGCAAAAAGGGGGAAAAACTTCCCTTTCACGGCCTGCCCAAACCCCTTTAGCTAGAAACCTGAAATTTGAAATATGCCTTCCTGGCTAAAATTCTAAAACTTAGAAATATCAACTGCAAAATGAAATACAATACAAAAAATACCTATATGGTGTTAAAGAACGTTAGTGCATTTCAAAATAACATATTGTTACGATTTTACCCTTTATAAAATCGTTGATTTATTTACCTTTTAAATAAATCGAGTTCTTTCTATATTGCAAATAATAAACACTGTTTGAAATTATTTATAGCTCTATTTATTTATAACAGGCACTAAAAATTACAGAAAAATACTTTAATATCACACTTTATTTACACGATTGAACTACTGTGTCATCGAGTACTAGTATTTATATGAGTAGTCAGGTATTCTAGTTATTTCCAGTTTATTACGACACTAGATTTTTCCAGCTGTTAAAATTATTGTGAAGAAATTTCTAGGTGTAGAAATTTCGTGTAACACTGCCGCCCACTTAAGCCTGTTCGTCCCGAACAGACATAGCCATTCCTTTTCCATAGTTGGCTAGTCGTTCCAGATGAACAACCTTCATTTTTGACCCTGGGTTCTGATCTTTCTGTATTCTGTATACCACATCATTCAACCTTTTAATTACACTCACCAAAAAAAGTCTGTAATGGCAACTCAAAATTTTGCTGTAATTACGGGAAATTCTGCTAATTTGAGCTCAGCGGTATTTTTTGCTAATCTAGCAACACATGTCTGCTGACGTGTAGTACAATGAAATTAGTAGAAAAATTAGTAGCCGCTACTAAATTTTAGTAGACTTTTTGTAAAGTGGAATTTAAAATCTGTTTGCTAAAATCAGCAAAAAAAATTACTAAATATTATTAATATTAGTAAAAAGCTTTGAATTTATTTTTCTTATCGAGCATCAAAAATTTTGATTATACTTTTTAAAAAACTAATTAATCATTTTGTTTTAATTTGGTAAATTTGAATTGTTTTTATGGCGGATTTTTAGAATTAAAAAACCTTTTTAGTGCTATTTTAAGTGGATGTCCTCTTTTTAGACATGAGTCGGTATCTTCACTTCCGATCCCTTTTTTAATATATGTAACATTTTAAGGAAATTTAAGTTTGTAGGTGTAAGTTTTAATTAGAAATAACATTTCCTTCAATATCCACTTTTTTAAAATTAGTAATATTTTTTGCTAATTTTAGCAAATCGGTTTTCAAAAATTTGTAAAATGATTTCTGAAATTAGCAACAAAAATTTGTAAATATTCTGTAAAAATTCTGTAATTTGTAAAATGTAAATAGCAAAAAGATTTGCTAAATAATAGTTTTTTACTAAAAATCAGTACAAAAATAGTAGAGTGCGATTGAAAACCGTTTACAAATTTTTCTACAAACTTTTTTTTCTGAGTGTACTCTATAGGGTCCGTCCCGAAGAGTTTGTAGTTTGGGTTTCTTTCGTTGCGGGTTAAATAGCAGAACCAGCTGGCCCTCATTAAATCTTTCAGAATTCGATGCTCGATCGTACCTCGCCTTCATCTTATCGCTCACCATTTTAATTCGATTGCGGACCAACTCCTGACGTTTGTTGAGGTCTTCTTGTTTCCGGGAAGAGTTGTGGTTTTCACTGTCTGTTGCGGCGGGCTTAACACCAAGTTCTAAATCGCCAGGCAGTTTGAGTTCCGTTCCAAAGATTGTTCTTACTGGTCCTTTGGATGCGATGCATTGCGCGCAATTTGTTACCCAATCGCCTAGAGCTTGTTGACAGCATACCCAGTAAAACCGTTGTATTAACTTCTCTATAGTTTTTGTGATACCAAGATGACCACCACTGGGACCTTCATGGAACTCCCTCAATACCTCGATTATTCTAGATGCCGGCACCACAATTAAATTGGCCACATTTTTGCCGTCGGCACTTTCCCATGTATGGTATAAGCAACCATTTAACACTTGCAGGCTATTCCACTGGGCCCAATATGCCTTCATCAGCGGACTTTCAGCTGATATCTGCTCGCAGGTAGGCCTCCTGTTTTCTTCTTTAGCTGATATAATCTTCGCTAACATGGGGCCGCTCCGTTGCGCCGCTGACCAGGCTTCACTCGACTCGATATGCGTTTGTCGGATGTACACGATACAGTCTTTTCCTTCAGCCTTTGAAATGTGCTTGCTATGTTTCCTACCCTTGCTGTGCTCAGTGATAACCAGTTTTCTTATTTGAGCCTTGCGCTCATATCCAACATCAAGGGGTATTTCAACATTCCGCCAAATCAGTACTTTTTGCCCCATATGCAGATTAATGCCGCGACTAATCATGAAATCTGTACCAATGATTACTTCGTCCACAATATCGGCAACAATAAATACATGATTGACGCTTACGTTGGAAATTGTTAGTTTTACATTCACTTTGCCATAGACAGTCTCCCCAGTAGCTGTGCGCAGTCTCACCCCATACAATGGTTCAATTGCCTCCTTAACTAAATCGGGTCTAATGACAGACTGTGATGCTCCTGTGTCTATAGTACAAATGTGCTTTCTGCCGTTGATACAGTGGTTGTCAGCTTATTTGATGCAAGTAATGAAAACAATAATAAAAGTCTGATAACTTAAAACTAAATGAGATATCGAAATAAAAAAAACTGTATTTTATAGAGCAATATGTTTACTTTGCACTAGGCCATCTACTCATTTCATATTCTTTGTCATTCTACAAAAAAAATAACAAAAACAAAAATAAGTGAGATAAAAAATTGAGCAGCTTATTTGATGCAGTCAACTTCTAACAGGATATCTCCCGTTATTTTAAGAGTTCGTTCGTTTTTATGTCTCTTGTGCAGGTTCATTGTAATAGATATTGCATAGTTTTTAGTCTGATCAGGCAAGTTAAGCGGTAGTGGCGAAATAATTTAAAGATCGGCCGGCGCATAAGTATTAAACAACGAGAATTGGTCATTCATCACTTCAAAAATGGCCAATCACAACGTAAAATAGCTGAAATGGTTAATTTGGCAGCATCAACAGTCCAGCATATAATTGAAAGATTTTTGCGAGAGAATACGGTAAAAAAACAAGGGCAGAAAAGCGCCAAATAAAATTTTTACACCGTACGATGAACGATGGATTATCAGAAAAGTCCAGGAAAATCCAAAGTTATCAGCTCAACAATTAGCAAATGAGGTTCAGAATTCTCTTGGCAAGACGTGTAGTGCGTCAACAATTCGACGTCTCTTGCGTTCCCATGATTTTCATGGTCGAGTTCCACTTCAAAAGCCCTTCATAAATCAAAAAAATCAGATCAGCCGGCTAAACTTCGCACAAAACCATATCTCAAAGGACTTGGACTTCTGGAAAACTGTAATTTTTTCAGATGAATCCAAATTTAATATATTTGGTTCGGATGGAAGGTCCTACGTGTGGCGAAAGCCCAATACACAGCTTCAGCTTAAGCAAGCACAAGTCTGGTGTGGTTCAGACCTGGCTCATATGGAACTGCCCGCATGTGATGGAACCACCAGCGCAGTCACCCGACTTGAATGTCATCGAAAATTTATGGGCACTGTTGGAAACCAACATTAGAAGACACAACATTTCTAGCAAAGAAGGTCTCAAGAAAGCTTTAATGGATGAGTGGAACAAAATAACGCCAGAAACCACACTAAAACTTGTTGAATCGATGCCAAAAAGATTGTCGGATGTTGTGGCTCAAAAGGGTTACCACACCAAATATTAAAATCTTACAAATAATTAGCTATTTTGTTATCTTTTAAATGGTTTTTATACTGCATCAAATAAGCTGCTCAATTTGAAAATACTATTTTTTTTGTTTTCCTTATAATTTTTTTCAAAATAACAAAATGTGAAATAAATGAATTACATAATTTAAAAACACATATTCTGAAATAAAAAATGGCTTTTAATTTTTGTAAATATCTCATTTAGTTTAGCAGATAATTGAAGTATTAACTTCTTTTTTCACTTGCATCAAATAAGCTGACAACCACTGTATATCCGCAAGCAGTAAGATTGCTTTTTCCCTGCTGTATCATTGATATGGAGATTGTGGGGCCCTCGCTTGTATGAGCTGGATCGTGTCCCGCAGTGCTAGCTCTTCTTGGTTTTAACGGTGGCTCCTGTGCTAATTGATTAACCGACCGGAAGATTTTTCTTGGTGCTCGGCAGTTCCGCTGAAAAGGTCCCACTCTTCCGCAGTTATAGCATTCGACCTTAACTTGCTTTCTCTCTAATGCCTGCATAACTGCCTCTTTTAGCTCTGTGAGCATCTCTTTGAACCCGTCAGCTAACATAGTACTTATATCTTTTTCTTCAATTACTCCGAGGCTACGCACATTAAATATTTGCGGCTTAGCAATTATTTTCGCAGTCTCCTGTGACAGCGCAAATGAAAGAGTTTCCGCAAAAGACGATTTTCTTTCACACCGCGTACCTTACATCAGGATCATGAATTCCCCTCACAAATGCTTCAATTTTGAATTCATCTAAAAATGGATGATTTTCGCCCGGATACGACAGCTGCACCAACCACTCTATTCCTGTTGCAAAATCTTGCAACGATTCGTTTGGTTTCTGCAGCCTACCTCTTAGTTCCATTCTGTATATTTCTTTTTTGTGTTCGCCACCATACTTTCGCTGCAGTGCCACCATTATGTCGTCATAATTATTTCTGCAAGTGATTGGCACACTTTCTAGAATTTCTGCAGCGTTTCCTTTTAAGACCAGAATCAACTGTATAGCCTTTTCTTCGTTGTTCTGGCGGCAACTGTGTCAAACTGAAACTTAAAAACATAACGGTACGCTGCCGTCAAAAGTAGGGGCCTTTGCTCTACCAGAACTTTTCTGAATAATTCGAACTGGACCCTCTTGACATTAAAGATTATTTACTTTATTTTCTAGATCTTGTAGTTTTCTTTCAACATCTTTGGTTTGTATCTCGAATCTATCTACGCCTTTCTCTAAGTCAGAAACTCTTTTGGAGACCTCAGAGATTTTCTCATAAGTGACTCTAGAAGTTTCTCTTCCATCTTAGCAAACATTTTCTCGTTATCTGCTCTCGAAGTCTCTATCTTAGCTAAAAGTTTCTCGTTGTCTGCTCTAGAAGTTTCTAAAAGTTTCTGGTTGTCGGCTCTAGAAGTTTCCAACAGTTTCTCATTTTTTTCCATCTTAGTTAGCAGTTTCTCGCTGTCTGCTCGAGAAGTTTCTATTTTTTCCATCATAGCAGCAAACATTGCGCTTAACTCCATATTACCTTCCAATTTACGGGTACTAACCTCCATTGCTTCTTTTTCTTCAAATTCGTAAGTAGCAATGTCAATGTTACTCCGTTCGAATTCCTCTATCAGCCGTTTTTGCAATTCTGTCTTATTACCTGCTGTCGGTAGCTCCAATTTGCTCAATTCCTTCTTGAGCTGTTCCACTTTAAGCTCCTCCAATTTCATGACTGCTTATTATTTTGCAATCCAACTTCTGACACCAATTGTTACGATTTTACCCTTTATAAAATCATTGATTTATTTACCTTTTAAATAAATCGAGTTCTTTCTATATTGCTGTTAAAATTATTGTGAAGAAATTTCTAGGTGTAGAAATTTCGTGTAACAATATTTTTAAAAAAATCGCCCTGTCAAAATTTATTGACAATTCGTTTATTAGGAAACAAGTTACAGCTGTTTTAGCGATGCTACTTTTGCGATTTTGAAAGCAATGGATTTAAAGCAAATTCGTGTGTTGATTTATCGTTGCTTTCAAATGAGAAAAACACCGTTCAAGCCAAAGCTTTGCTTGATAACTATTGTTCGGACTCTCCATCGAGACAAATGGTATAAAAGTTGTTTATTGACTTTAAACGTGGTCGAATAAACAGTGATGACGCCGAACGCTCTGGTCGCCAAAAGAGGTGGTGATACCGGAAAACATCAAAAAAAGTTCACAAAATCGACCATAAAGTGAAGTTGCAGAATATAACTGATACCTTAAAGATATTAAAGAAACATGTAGGCTTTCTATGATAAAGCTGTTTTCGAAATGGGTGCCACGTTTGCTCACAGTGCACCAAAAACAACAATGTGTATATGATTCCAAATGATGGCCAATTCGCACAAATTACACTTTCATTGCTCCCGCACCCACCGTATTCGCCACATTTGTTTTGTTGAGTTTAAATAAGTAAATGGTGATTTTTTAAGATTAAAAAAAACACATAAAATTTAGAGAAATGTATAAGATCAATAGAACGGTCTATATAATTCAATGTTTAAAGATGATTTCATGTGAATGTTGACCGCGGCTGCGGTTCACACGTTGGGTCCAATTTTGGCATACTCTCTCCGGCCGGTATCTCACGAATAAATTCTCCAATATTGGCATCCAGTGCGTCAACCGTTGCGGGCTTGTCCCTTTAGACGTTAGCCTTAACATATCCCCACGAAAAATAAACGCACGATCTAGCCGGCCAATTGACCGCCCCCAAACGTGAAATAAACAGTTCACTGAACTCGCCTCTCAATTGGGCCATTGTTTCGAGTGCTGTGTGGCATGTGGCACCGTCTTGTTGAAATCATATGTCAGCTAAGTATCAGATCTTCCATTTTGGAGAAAAAAAAGTTTCTAATTATCGCACGGTAGCGCTCGCCATTCACAGTAACGTTCCTGCCTTCGTCGTCTTTGAAAAAGTACGGTGCAATTATGCCACCTGGCCATAATCCACACCAAACAGTGCTTTTTGGGATGCATTTGCAGTTTTTGCAATGCTTCTGGCTGCTCTTCACACCAAATTCGGCAATTCTGTTTGTTCACGTACCCATTGAACTACATTTCTCAACAGCACGAATTTTAATAATAAAATTCAATGATTTGCAAGCGTTGTTCGTTTGTAAGTCGATTTTTGGTTAAATTATAGACCAAACTGAACGTGCTTGACAGTAACATGTAACGTGAGCTGCCAAAAACAGTGTTGCCAAAAAAAGTTGCTAAAAATCACCCTTTTTATATTTTAAGCAATCCAAGAAAATTTTGAAAACATGGCAATTTTTTTTCAAAAGCAAAATTTATCAAGCCAAAATCTAACAAATAATATAGTATTTGCAAATGATTTGAAATTGGGCAATATAGTTTTGGGTCTTATGAGTCACATATCTAGCTCTCCGTATTGTCGGTGCGAAGTGGAAAACACCGAAACACTAAGGACATTTGGAAGCATTCCCAAATATTATAAAAGCTTTTGTAAATGTGGTAAACATCAAAAAAAATGCAAATATTTTAAAAATTGTGTGAACATTCCAATTAGAATTAAGCTAAACAAAACATTGCCCAGAAAAAATATGGTAATGACAGCTCATTACTGTATAGATTATCATGTAATGATTGGTCGTTTACTTTTGCATTACTTTAAAATACAAGGACTTACATGTACCTGCAAATAATAATTTACTGGTAGTTACTGAAATAAGAATTCATATTTCTGTTTTTTAAATATTTTTTTTTTATAAACTACTTACTTTACTATTGTAAGTAACCACTTATTTCTTCACTATGAGTAATCATGCTGGTAACTTACTTGGAAATTTACTGGTAATTTACTTGGAAATGTCTGTTGTTGCTGTGTAGTTTTAGCAAGGACCCAATAAACCAGGATGAACAAACTACCAAATGGTGCGACTACAAACAAATTTCTTAGCCGAGACCAGGAAATTCTTAGCCGATTTACAGAAAAACTTAGCCTCTAGCAAGGGTTGTACCAATTCAAACATGTATACATTCACATATCAATCACTGTACTTGCGCTACAACCCTTGCTAGAGGCTAAGTTTTTCTGTAAATCGGCTAAGAATTTCCTGGTCTCGGCTAAGAGATTTTTTGTAGTCGCACCATTTGGCATCATGGCATCATGGGTGGCTTAAAATTTGGTAGTTTGTTCATCCTGGTTTATAGGGTCCTTGGTTTTAGAGAAATTTCCACCACCTAAGCTGTAACTATTATTGGGTGTAGTACATAAAGTATTCGAGTGTTTGGAAAAAATGTTTCCAGAAATTACACTTATTTATTTTATTTATTTATTTATTGATTTCCAATACAACAAGATATAATTAAAGTATTGGATTTTTATAATGAATATACCCTATTTAGTAAGATGCACAATACTAACCAATTAACGAATTTAATAGTAAAGTTACATAATGAAAACAATTTTAAAGAAAACATAAAAATATAAATTATAATAATAAAATATTCATATAAACTTTTATATTCAGAAGACATGCGAAAAATTAACATACAAAAAGATTTTAACTATAAAATTCAAAAATTCTTCTTCTTGAACTGTATTGCATTGCTTATGGATTAAATGGTGGAAGGTAGTGAATTCCAAAGACGTATAGATTCAACGTAAAATTGCCATTTGGATACTAAATAATCATACCAAATGTAATTTATGTCATGCGTTCTTACATTTTGTGAAAAAACAAGTCTGTTATACAGATATGTTGGTTGTCGAGCGTATATTATCTTATGTAAGAGTAACAAAGTTCTTATCTTTAAAAGATTCTCAAATGTAACTCCATAAAGTTCTTTCGAATAGGAAGAAACTGACTCGAATCTTCGAAGATCAAACACATATCTCAGGATGGCTTTAAAAGTAGACTCAAGCTTTTTACAACTTTTAGAATCCGTGCATTTATATACCTCACATCCATATAGTAGGGTTGGCATAAGGTATGTTTTCGCAAGTAAAATTCGTATAGTAAGTGGAGTAATATATTGAGTGTTCCAAAGAGACCTTAGCACATATGATCATATTATTTAGAGCAACAACTTTGTCTTCACTAAATCGTTGAATGGTCCGACCCAACGCCCCAAAAGGAATGCCATCAGTTCTCAGGTAGAATAGATTTCTACGATTCTAGATAATTTGCAAGATAATAATAAATATACCCATACGGTACGATGTAACAAATAGGGTGGCAAATCTACGCGATAGCGTCGAAAAACCCTGTTTCAGTTTCAGTTCTTTAAATCAATTTGACTAATGGGATTCTGTATGTTTTTTTTTAGCAATCTCAAGTGATTGTAACTGTACATATATTTCACCTTGTATTAATTTAGTGCGCTAATTATCCCAGCGGCCGAGGTCTCGACCAACCATGTTCAAGGCTCTCTGGCGATCAGCTGTATTAGCTCTAATAACTGGAATGTGTATATTCAAATTTAACTATTTAAATCAATAACGCTTTTTTATTTTTCTTTTCTATGCAATTAGCTACAATTAGATTAATAATAGGCTATTTTCAATCTATTTTTATATCCTCCCAGATGGGACTCCAAAAGCGAGGGCAGAGGACAAAAAGTTTAGGTTGGAAAGCCAATACGCCAAACTTAATTATAAATAAAAAACAAAATTAATTCGACATCCTATTATATTTAATGAGAAAAATCAAAAGTTTATGGTAGAAAATTGGTTAAAAAGCATTTTTATTTATCAAGCCTATATAACGATTTTTTACTTGACAATAGAAACCAAATCCTTTTCCAATTATATCAATTTGTTAGTGAAATTGTTTTCATCGCTTCTAACTCTAAAATTGATTGGTTAACTTTAAAAATGATAAAAGATATTCCGGAAAGAGAAAAAAAAACGATCGTTTTAAAATCGATCGATTATATATTCTAACAAATAAATCCTGATATTTGTACACTCACAATATATTTTCCGTTACCGACTGAAGTTTATTAAAAAAGTAATACGTAAAGTTTGTTTATAAAAGAAGAATCAATTGAAATTCATAGAAATATATTTTTTAACTATTTGAATCAGTCATTCAAAAAACAAAATATAAAAATTTACAGACATTCAATAGCAGTTGATATTTTCCGTTAAATGTATAATTTTATGTTTTCTGTTTTTAAAAATTGAAATCGATATAATTCTTTCTTGTTTTTTTGCCAAAATAGTTTGTATATATACAAAATTATTTTAATAAAAATTACAAGAAATTATTCAAATATAGATACACACAAGAAAATAAAAAAATATATACATCTGTGTGTGTTGTGTTTTGTAAAATTTCATACAAATAGAAAAAAATTTGAATTTGAAAAACAAACCCAAAAATCGTTTTTTCTACTTTTTGTCAGTTAAAAATTTATAGTTATTTTAAACAACTTTCTATTGTTTTTACTACTTTTGTCAATTATTAAACAATGATTGAAAATAAACAATAAAATGGGTTGAATATAATAAAAATTCAGTAGTCCTCTTTTTGATTGTATTTTCGATTAATTTAATATGTATTTTAGATTATTTTAAACGAAATAATATTGTGAGTGTATAGTAATTAAATAAAAATATTTGATTTAGAAAGTTTAGAAACTTATTTTTTATCGACACTTCAATTTTTTTTAACAGATTCAACAAAGTTGTACTTTGTATAAAAATGAAAAAATGGTCAAAAATGGCTAAAAATCTTCTGAAAATGCCTAACATAATGTTTAATGGCTATATCCAAATTTAATCAAGCCATAAAATGGCTTGCTTCGCAACAAAGTTTAGACGTTAAAGCAACGATTTTCCAGAAGAACATTTGCAGTATTTTAGAGATTGCAAATGGTAAATTACAATTCAGTGGGTGAAATTTGCAGCAGACTATTTTCGTCGAACATTTAAACCCTTAAATCCTCCGTTTTAGGGAACTTGTTGATATTTTTTGAAAAAATAACTTAAAAAGCAGTTATAGGATTTAAGGGCCAGTTTTATAGTGAGCGCTTAAATTTTAGTTAAGTAAGAAGTTTTGTTTTTATTTTGCTGCATAAAAAAAGCAGTGATTTTTATGCAATGTTGGGAAATCAAAAATATAGTATAAGATGCTTGAAGCTTGTTACAGAGGATTGCTTTAGAATCGCTCAATAACAACTATCAAATAGTAATTTTATATTGAATTTTAAGAATCTTATCAAATTCCTTAATAGCGATCACAAAAACCTCTTATGTCATCTGTCATTTTGAATTCTAAAAATCGGATGCTACCGACCCTTAAAACTGACTAATTTTCTGAATATATAATTTTAGATTCGTATACAGCAAGATATGCGCTAATTAACTAAACTTGAACCATTAACTTTAAGATTTAAAATGATTTCAATTGTTTTCTTTTCAGAGGAATCCAGTGGTAAAGCTATACCTCTAGTAGTAACTAAATAAACTGAATGAAAGCAAAAAATTTGCGATGCATTTATTTTATGGCCAAAAGATGCTCAATTGTAAAATTGTTTTAAAAATATTTTATTTATGTTAAGTCTAAATCAATGTGTATGACACTATTTTTTAAATAAATGTATGTAAAACATATTTAATGTAAAATATATACAAATTTACAGTGTTTTTTATAGATAAAAAATTGAATATAAAAATGCAAATAAAAACAAGTAAGAGCGGCTAAATTCGGCTATGCCGAATCTTATATACCCTTCACCATGGTTGGGAAAATGGTGAATTTTATATATGGAGATATATGGAATTGACAGATTTATATACGGACATCTTTAAGTCGAAATTTACCATTCAGTTTAGTGATAAAACTTGGACTCTGAAAGATTTATGGTTCCCGAAATAGGTATTTTTTTAGGTTTTGGTCATAACTACTTTCAGCAAATATGTTCTACTAAAGATTTTCGATCTTTGGATACATAAGACGTATCCATAGGTCATATTACATTTTAGTTTTTATAAAAATTTTGATGTATTTAGCCCATTTATGGAGTATTTAATTACGGTCTTACCGTTCTTAAGATATAAATTAATCTATTTTGTGCCACGCCCAATTCAAGGATCCCGCCCACATTTGGTCAGATGTTGTGTATTGATAACCAAGATGCTTGTACCTTATTTGGAAACTTTTCCTCTTTCCGTTCTCCAATTATACAGAAAAGCTGACCAACATCGTTAAGACAACTGTGCTGGACGCATTTGTTTTGTTAAAAAAAAAAATAAAAAAATAACAAAAAGTTTTAAGAAAATAAAAAAAAGTGTTAAAAAAATATAAAAATAATAAAAGTTGAATAGACGGGGCTCGATCGCGCGACTAAAAAAAAAAAAGTATTTGTGACAAAGCACTTAGACGACTGAGCCATTGAAGGACATAAGCAAATGTCGTTAATAGAAGTAAATAAAGAGTTTTCGTTTAAAACAGATTTGTTTGGGTTTTACTTAAATGACAAACCTTTGTATGGATTTGTTGTTTGTGGGTAAAAGGTGAGGAGGTGAAAGACAAAAAGTTCAACAAATAAAATAAAAACAACAACAATCACGATCATAATGCCAATCGTTCAATAGGGATTTGTTTGGTTTTTATTTAAATGAGAAATTATTGTATGTGTTTGTTGTTTGTGTGTAAAAGGTGAAGAGGTGAAAGAAAAGAAATTGATGTGTTTGTTATGCGTAATATTCAACATACATATAAAAACAAAGGAATTTTACGCAAAAAATTAGAGGTAGTCCTGGTTTTTTGCTAATATCTCAGCTGATCTGGCTGATTTTTAATAGCAAGCAGAAATGGATCACATTTAACAGAAATATATAACAATCAAGTCCATATCATGTCTGGGGTCTTAGGAAAACCCATTTCAACACACAGACGGACAGACGGACATCGTAAAATCAACTTCGCTCTTCATAAGGACCCAGAATATATATACTTTATAGGGTCTAAGATCAATATTGTAGAAATTACAAACGGAATGACACCTGTGGTTAAGGGTATAAAAACATTTTAGGTGAAAAAATGTTTACATACACAAAACTTGAGTGTGTAACAGTGTTGCCAATAGTAGGGGAAAATCCCTAGAAATAGGTTTTTTTTTCATAAAAAATGATGGCGTAGGGAAAAAGGGACAGATTTGCCTTTTAGAATAATATGTAGGTACTTTTTAGACAAAATTGCCATTTTTTTATTTAACGTTTTTGCATAGAAATCACTATATTTTAATTGACTTCACTAAAATGCCTGTAAATTAAATTAAAATTTCCACAAAAAAAAATTCTTTTAAAAATTGAAATACCATTTTTAATCAAAAACTAATTCTTTGGTAAATAGTGAAACAATTAAAGTAAGTTAAAATATGACTTTATAAATATGATTTCATACAAATATAGAACAATGACTGAGTCGACTAGTTTTCCTGACGAAAGCTAAGTCCAGCAAAAAAAATATCGAAAGCAAAAGTTTTGTCATAGCTGGTTAGAGGAAAAGGAGTTAAAAGGTTGCTTGGAAGAAATAAAGGATAATAAATTTATAAATGCAAATTCTGTGGAAAAGTTATGAACTGTGGAAAATTAGAGCTAAAAAACATGCTTTAACAAAATTACCCAAGTATAATGTTGTAGCGTTGAACACAACGAAATCTGTTCACAATTGTTTTGAGAATAAAGGAGCTGATCCTGTTGAAAATTTTGAAATTCGACTTAGTGCATTTTTTGCTGAGCATAATAATCTGATCGATCATTAAGTGCAAATTTTATAATAAATAGTGCCTGATTCCAATATTATTAAGAATAGTAAATTAGGCAGAACAAAATGTACAAAAATAATTTTAAATAAAGAAGAAAAATCTAAATTAGTTAAAAAGTTACAACATACAAAATTTTCTGTGCTTATGGACGAGAGTACAGACATTGGCTCAAGCAAAACCATCTGTGTACTAGTGAGATTTTAGGAAGCTGAGCAGAAACAGATAATTGTGCATCTTTTGGATCTTTTACCTGTTGGATCTGACTGTAGTGCAGAAGCTCTCTATTAATCATTATTCCATTTTCAAATATAATTGGAATGTGTTCCGATGGAGCCAACGTTATGGTGGGCCAACACATTCTGCCGTAACTATTGCTAACAAAGCTTGCATTTCATTACCAAGAGCTTCAGAAAAACTTATACGACAAATCGGAACAAATATATCAGGAAGCTCAAAAAGATGCGCAGAATTAGAAGAGTTTCAGATCATGCTCAATGAAGAATAAAAGTCTTGAGAACTGCAACAACTAGATGGCTATCAGACCGAAAATATTTTAATATTTTAATTTTTTTTCCACAAGAGACAAATTGATTTACAGTGACTTTAATAAATGCAACAAAGAATATTTATTGTTTTTAAAATATGTTTTAAATTATTTTTTTTCATTAAATGCTTTATTCCAATCAAAAAAAACCTTTATACATGCACTTCATTCTGAATCCATTAAAATATTTTTAAAATTGGGCCAAAATTGCATTAAAAAAATGAACTGAAACGAATTGTTTAGTTCGATCTCCACATATTTCGCTGCCAATAAAAGAGGTGTACCGACAAACACGAATGTGAAGAATTTTTGATGACTGCTAGAACATAACGTAAATCAAATTATGTCTGATTGCCTTCAATTTTTCGTAACGGCTTTGAAAGAAATTCAAAAAAGACTTCCGATGAAAACAGAAAGTATCTTTAAAGAAATTGAGTTTTTTAATCCTTTTGCTGCTTTCGGAAAAAATAAAGATCAATTTACGTTTGATTTATTATGAAAAAAGTTTAATATAAACGATCTCACCCAGGAATGGCGAACATTAGAATATATTTTTTCGAAAGATGAAATAAAGTCGTTCAAAAACTTCGATATCGTTCCACTTTGGTCCAAAATAATTAAAATTAAAAGTTTTAATGACGAAATAATAGTGCCAAATTTTTCAAAATTAGTAAAAATAATATTTTCATTGCCTTAGGCTAACGCAGATGCTGAGAGAATTTTCTCTATAATCACAGACGTTCGAACTAAAAA
This sequence comes from Eustalomyia histrio, assembly GCA_949748255.1. Taxonomy (NCBI): domain Eukaryota; kingdom Metazoa; phylum Arthropoda; class Insecta; order Diptera; family Anthomyiidae; genus Eustalomyia; species Eustalomyia histrio. The sequence goes on from OX456523.1 coordinate 189,422,100, forward strand.
AAATAAATAAACTAAGTCAGGTAATTTTAAATTCAATTTGCATAATAAGATCGTATATGCAATGTCAAGAAATTGACTGCACCAAATTAAAATTAAATACGGCACATTTAAAAAAAATGTGCACCAACAATCTCTACAAGTAAATAATTTAATGTATTTTTTATTAGTATTTTAAGTTTTATTCAACATTAAATGTACCAGAAGTGAATAAAAATTTATTTTGTTTTAAAAAAAGAAGTTATTTTAAAGTTTATTAGTAGTTAAAAACGTAGGGATTAATGTAGGGGATTTTTTGTAAAATGTGGGGGAAAAAGGGATATTTTTTGTGTTGAAAAGAATTGTTAAAGGTGAATTGTATATAATTTTATTAAGCTCTAGACGATATTCTAAATCAGGAGTACCCAAAAGTTCCTTATGGAAGAGTAAACACCAATACATTTAAAGAATAACTAATTTTTATTCAATATTTTTTATTGTAAAAACCAATACATACAAAGAAAAAAATATATTTCATATCATATGTAAAACAAAAACAAAATCTACATTGACGATCGCTGTCGTCAATGTTTACCAGCAAAGCATACGAAAGTGTTGTTGCTTTGCACTTGCGTGTATACAGTGAAGAACGACAAAAAAAAACTAATAAGGCAAAGTTGTTTGTGTATTTCGTATTGCTATTGCTGAGTGCTCTATGTGTATTAAAACACACAGCCTATAGCTAAGCGCTTTTACAAAAACAAATGAGCATCAAGAGCATATGGCTTGGACACCCTTGTTCTAAATACAAGACGCTTCTATGAAGTTATACTAAAATGCACCAATTTGTGTGTATATTTTAGAGGTCTCTTTAAGGTCACTTATTACCACGGTTGGTAAGCACTACCTTTTCATTATAACGGTAGTTGTCTACCACGCTCTGATCAGGACCGATACGAAAATTTTAAAACTAGTATTTCAATAGTGACATATGTCTTCTATTATCACGGGGTTTACTTCATAATATTACCTGTTACATTGGGTTATACCTGCAAAATACCGTTATAAATCGGTGTTTCGGTAGTTTAGCGTTATTTTAAATGTAGTTTAAGATATTTTAAAATTAAGCCGGTAAAATATCGCAATAAACCCGATTATACAAAAAGACAAATGCCTTTAATGAAATCGCCATTTTAAAATTTTCATATCGATCTTAAAGTGGCTGTGGTAGCCAACTACCGTTATTATGAAAACGTATTGAATGCCAACCATGCTTATTACTTATGACAGGACATTTCTTTGAAATTGAGCAATCGCTATAGAATTAATGACGAAAAATTGAACTTACGAAAATTCGGGCATTATCATAGGATCTGATGCCTCGCTCAGACAACGATTTCGACATCTTAGTTTTAAGAAATTTGCATATTAAATATAATCAAACCAAATTTATTTCAAAAAAATTTAAAACATAATTTACTCCCATTTAGTTAAAAAAATGTGTCTAACTTTAAATGAGAAAGTACTTGAACTTAATATGTGTTAATTTTTTTCGCGAGTAGTAGAATTAACTAAATTTTAGAAAGCCATTTCAAAATTCAGTTTTTTAAGGTACCACTTTCTAATTTTTATGAATTGTTTTCTTAAAACTAGTTCAGGCAATTAAAACCAAAAAGTGATACATTTTTTACTATGTAAAAATAAACATTTATTTGATTTGAGAAACTTATGAACTATATCTAAGGAAAATTTTCATGCAACTTAGTTCAGATAAATTATAAAAATTTTAATAAAATTTATTTTTTTCAAGTAAGTTTTTTAATTTTTGGAAAATAATAAACTTAGGTATATAATTTTTTTCCTACAAGTATCTTCAGATAAATTAAAAAAAAAATGAGTAAATTTTTCTTAAATCGAGGAAAACTTTAGTTTTTGTGGGAAAACGTTTCTTATTTACATAGTTAATTAAAACAAACTAGTTAATTTTCGACGACAAAATCAAGCATACTTTCGCTTATGTGATCGTCAACGACAATGGGGTCGCTCACACTGTCGTTGACGATCATAACATCGGCCAGAAAAAAGTCGTCAAATTTTTGCATGGAAGACACGTTTCAATTAAGTATGGAATAAAATATCCGTCAAATAGCCCCCTGTTCCTGTAACGAATGCCGTTCACAACCACTGCAATTTTGGCTTCATCTTCAAAAAAGCAAGGCCTAATCACTCCGCCTGACCAAAATTCGCATCAGACAGTTGCTCGTTGTGGGTGCATTTGTTTCTCATGGATCTTATGAGGATTTTCAAAACCTCGAATTCGACAATTTTGATTATTCACGGAGACATTCAGATGGAAATGTGTTGACTTCACTTTGCTCCATTACCCATTGGTCTGCTGGTTTGCGCTCCATTTTTAATAATCGGAATTAACATATGTGACAGCTGTCAATTTTCAGAGTTGCCACTTACACAAAAAAAATAAAACTAAATTTAAAAAGTGCACTCTTACTGAGACATTCGCTAGTTGTGTACCTAACTGGAGCTGCATAACTTTTGTTATGCAATACTTAAGTTATTAAATTTGCTTATTGTCTTTAATTAGGCAGATTGCAAATAAAGAAGAAAGTTTTAAAACCTGCTGCAGCGTCAATTTAGAGGGCATTCTTTTGCTCTTGCTTGGAACCCCTTAACCCCTTAAACGTGAGAAATCTAATAAATTATTAAAAAAATAATACAACTAAATGTTTTTATACCCTCCACCATATATGGTGAGGGTATATATCAGTTTGTCATTCCGTTTGTAATATGTCGAAATATAGGTTTAAGACCCCATAAAGTATATATATTCGTGATCCTTATGCAATTTTAAGTCGATTTGGCGATATCCGTCTGTCTGTCTGTTGAAATCACGATCACGACGCGAAGACGCAAGCGGGGGTGCCTATTTTTACCCAGATTATTGAACATCCTCTTTGAGCAAAATCGGTCAAGCGGTTCAAAAGTTATAAGTGAAAATGTGAAGGTACCTCTAAATTTTCCATACAAATTTGTACAATTTTTCTGTATCTATTTTTTTTTCTGTTAAGTAAGTAAAAATGTTATTAAGTCTTCTTATTGTTCTAAAGGGTGTCCCAAGAAGAACGCAATTTTTAAATCTGGCAACATTCGAAGTGTCATTGTTTGACATTTGAACAATTGTTATTGTTTGCTAGTAGAAGGTACGAGGTTAGTAAAAATGGAGCGCTACACGAATGAACAACGCATTCTCATTGTGAAATTGTTTTACCAAAATGGTGAAAGTTTTGCGGCTACAGTTCGCAAATTGCGATCAATTTGGGGTCACAATAATGCTCCAAAAGAGTCAACTGTAAAGAGATTAATGGATAAATTTGCCGAAACTGGGTCTGTTAGTGATGTAAAGACAACAACGCGCCATCGACCAGGTCGATCGACCGAAAATGTCGCAGCTGTACGTGATGATGTCGCTCAAACTCCATCCACCTCAATTCGACACCGAGCTCAGCAAATTGGTGTCTCCAAATCCACTTTGCAGCGAATTTTGACGAAAGATTTGCATCTTCATGCATACAAAGTTCAATTGACTCAGGAACTGAAGCCAGCTGACCATGGACAGCGAAGGGAGTTCGTTAATTGGGTATTGGAGAGACAACATGAAAATGCTGATTTTGCCGATAAAATCATCTTCAGTGACGAGGCCCATTTTCATCTTGATGGCTTCGTCAATAGGCAGAATTGTCGCATTTGGGGTGAGGAAAATCCTCGAGTGATTCACGAGAAGCAAATGCATCCTCAACGTGTCACTGTGTGTTGTTTTTGGGCTGGAGGAATCATTGGACCTTTTTTTTATGAAAATGAGGCAGGTCAAGCGCAAACAGTCAATGGTGTTCGGTATCGTGAAATGATAACCAGTTTTTTCTTGCCTAGAATTGAAGAAATGAATGTGGAGGGCATGTGGTTCCAACAAGACGGCGCCACATGTCATACAGCCAGAGAAACAATTCAATTGCTGCATCAGTCATTTCCCGGTCGTGTTATTTCGCGTTTTGGAGATCAGAATTGGCCGCCTAGATCGTGCGATTTAACACCATTAGATTTTTTTCTTTGGGGTTTTTTGAAGTCGATGGTTTACGCGAATAAGCCGACGACGACTCAAGCCTTAAAAGAGGAAATTGGACGCTGCATTAATGAAATACCGCAGCATTCATACAAAACGGTCATTGAAAATTTCATTAAAAGATCGCGTGCATGCCAGCAAAGCCGCGGCGGCCATCTGCACGATATGTTGTTCCATACATAACCTCATTCTGTCTACTTTAATAAATATATAATAAAGTTTCAAGATTTTTTTTTAAATATCTGTGTTTTATTTAAAATTTAAAAATTGCGTTCTTCTTGGGACACCCCTTTTTACATTTATTGTCTTACATACTATGAACTAACTTAACGTAAAAATGAACAATGTTAAAGTCGCTAACAGAGCAGACCTCTGTAAATAACATTGCTAAAACTAAATAATAAAAGTTCGTTACATAAATTGACAAAACATATTCATATAACAGTTCATGCAAAATTTAGTATATACGTATATCATCTTCATCTCCTTTGGTGGAGGGTTTCAAAGATTCGGCACAGCCGAATTTAGCCCTTTTTTACTTGTTTTTTCTAATTCTATTCAATCTGAATATAATTCTATTTCTACTAAAAAATTAGAAATTTTTTTAAACCTTTACCTTTTAATTATACCCTTCACCATAGGTGGAAGGGTATATATAAGTTTGTCATTCCGTTTGTAATTTCTACAATATTGATCTTAGACCCTATAAAGTATATATATTCTGGGTCCATATGAAGAGCGAAGTTGATTTAACGATGTCCGTCTGTCCGTCTGTGTGTTGAAATGGGTTTTCCGAAGAACCCAGACATGATGAGGACTTGATTCTTTTTTATTTCTGTTACATGTGATCCATTTCTGTTTGCTATTAAAAATCAGACAGATCGGTTAATAAATGGCTGAGATATTAGCAAAAAACCAGGACTACCTCTAATTTTTCCAGTAAAATCCCTTTGTTTAATAAGAGTGTGAAGATAAATACGTAGGTTAAATACGTTTCACAACTATTGTGAATGATATAAATAAAAAATAAATAGTAGTGTCGCCAACTTTTTTTTGCCTAGAAAATGCCAAATTTGACAAGAAAAGCGCTGAAGCATATGGAAAAATATAAATTTGAGATTTTACATGACATATTATTTTGGATTAAAATTTTTGGACATTTAAGAAAAAATAAATGGGGATACCGCTTGTTTGTGGAGAGCTATGAGGTAGTAGATTCCAACGATGTATTCATCTCCTTCAGAATACCATGGTGAAGGGTATATAAGATTCGGCATAGCCGAATTTAGCCGCTCTTACTTGTTTTATCTGCCTTTAGCTGCTTCTAAATAATAACTCTCTCAATTATTTATTTTTTGTGTAAGCTTTTAATAAGCCTTTATATTGAAGGACCTTAACATACGTCCTATTTACCATTCATTATCAACTGTGGACTACAGACAAGCTTTGGCTATAGCCCGGGCAAAACAACGTCTAACCTACGCATACAACATATCTGGCTTGTGCGCTAGTAACTTTATAAAAGGTTTATGAACAAAGTGGGACAATATGCCTATTGAAATGTACTGACACTCAGTTTGGATTTGACATTCTTGGAGTAGACATATGCGAAATCTATTTTTAAGGATGTCTTTCCAGGGCTTGTAATCTCGGTATCTATTTTTCTTCGTATTTCTTTTTTTTTCAAATGAATTTTAAACATATTTCGATGTATTCGATCATTTATTTCAACTTCTACATGCACACATCTAATTCCTCTAAAAAATCGCATGTTGAAGGTAAAGAAATATCCGAACAACCATCAACAGTTTCTTCTACTTCCATCGTTTGAACTTTGACATATGTATGACGTGTGCGTATTGATTGAAACTGACGCATTGACTCTAAATCATCCAAAGAATACTCAAGATTATGTTTTCGTAATAGATGAACTCTTAATCTAAAAGAAAAAGCGAAAATAAGGGATAGGAAGAGAGAGGGGAAATATATTGTATATTTAATAATTTACTTTACTTAAAAATTTGATTTATCTTACTTATTTTTTTGTGGATATTCTTTAGCACAATGTTTACACTTAAAGGGCATACTCGAGTGTGTATAACGATGATTTTTCAATGAAACACTATTTTGAAATATTTTACCACAATCTGGTTCTGTGCATATATAACGAAGATTCTCATGTTTCACTTCTATGTGCTGAGTTAAATGACCCTTTTGGCCGAATTTCCGATTACAAATATTACACTGGTATGGAAAATCTTTTGTATGATACCGCATATGGACTTCAAGGGTTTGTTTTACTGAAAATATTTTATGACAAATTGGACAAAATATACCCTCATCTAAATGAGTTTGTCTATAGTGCAGATCACACGATTGCTTAGAGGCATATAAACGACGACAGGATTCCTTAGGACATTCAAAACGTTTACGATTTTTATCATGCATGCGCATGTGCCAATTTAGTTTACTATGATTCACGAAAGATTTGTGACAAATATTACAGATGGCAGCTTTACGTTGTTGTTTTTGCTTAAAAGATGAATTCTCCGTTTTATTGGTTTTTATAGTTTCGGGAGCTGGATAAGTATTTTTATTCAAAGCATCCTCTATTATAAATTGTTGTAAATTTTTATGTATTTCTTTGGCTGTTGCTTTGTCTGGTATAGTATTTGAGAAGGGATCTTCTGACTTTATGTTTTGTATTTGTAATATTTTTTGCATAACATGTGGTGGGTGGTCACATAATGACATATCTGACGGGGTATCCTCTAATGTAATCAATCGATTTTGCATTGTTTCTTCGTCAAGTCTTGAGATGTTTGACTGGGAATTCTCTAAAGTAATTTTTTGGCTTTGTGTTATTTGTTCTTTAATAAACTGTAAATGGCCACTTGAAATATTTGATTGGGGATCCTCTAATGTAAACATTTGATTTTGCGCTATTTCATCCTCTACAAATTGTAGTTGCTCACTTGAAATTATTTGTTGTTTTCCAAGTGTCACAGTCGATGTTGTAAGATTATGCGATGTTTGCATATTAATCGGTAGCATATAAACGTTATTCATATTAGCTGAAATTAAGCAATAAATTTAGTGATGAACTTCTATCTAAAATATGTTGTAGTATATCGTTAGCTGAAATGCAAAAGGCGTAAATAACAAAATTTACGATTAAAAATAAGGGTTTTATGAACAAAATTGGAATCTGAGATGTTTTTATTTTTTCAAGTTTTTTGGTTGCCCTGTCCAAATTTAAAATAGGGTTGAGTGATTATTAAGTACTGCAAAATTTCCAAAAATGTATCGTTCTATAATCAAAACTGTCAGATTTTTTTTTACAAATTTGTTACATTGCCTAAAAAATAAAAATGTTAGTTACGCCCTTTTTCATTTCAGCTAACGATATACAGTTAAATCCGGTTACAACAAACTCTGTAGGATCAGAAGAACAAACCTTACCTAGTAAACCAGGTACACATTAAAATCAGGGAATATCGACATTTTTTAGTATAAAAAATGCTCTAGCATTTTCCACAATGGAATTTAATTTTTTTAATTCTAATTCTACATTTCGTATTGAAAAGTTCTAACTGTCATTTCTTCTGAATCTTCGGAAAATCAAAAATTTGTACAAATTTCTAAAAATTTTTACTGGAAGGTGTTTGTCACAGACTACACAGACAGGTTACCAATGACATATGTAAAACAAGAATTCTCGAAACGTATAGTTATTTTGACATTGCAGTGATTTACAAAATGAGATACAAAAAATAAACTCCAATTGTGTGGAAAATATTTTTTGGTATAAATATCCCTTTCTTTATAACACTGCAATTTTGACATTTCCTGTTTTCTGTCGGCATAGTCTGTTGTGTTTGTTTACACCAATACTCAGTAAGGGGAGACCAAAAATAGAGAAGTGATAGTTCGATGCAAGTGAACTTACTGGTTTATTACAAGAATCTGTAAGAAAAAAAAAACAGCTGATTGAAATAATATAATTGAAAAACAAATAATTTGCTCAAACACATTAAAAGTAAAAAAAAAAAAATTAAAATATCAGCTTATTTACGATGGAAGGAGTAAGATGGAAGTCCGAAATGTTTCTGGAGAATACTTTACATCAAATTAAAATTTTTTTATTTATATTTTCTATATTGACCGGTTGCATTTTTTTATTGTTTGGTATTTACAACCAGCTGTTTTAACTATCTTAGTAGTTCTAACAAATTTTCCGTTTAGGTGCTTTTTTGTATATTTTTCTTTTTGGGAGTAAATTTTGTCTTATGTTACTCTCTGTAATTTTGTCACTGAGTCATTTTTACTTAACTTTACTGAAAAAGTACACACACGGACTTATTATTCCAATTAAAAATTCTTAAAAAGTTTTCATATTTATTTGCGAAAAAATTTAAACATTCTATAAATTTGTTTTATAAACGAAAAACTTTTGAGTATAAAATTGTTTTTTTAGATTTTGAGTTTTTAAAGAAAATGAAAAATTTTAGAATTCACATCAGCGCTGCCGTTTTGATTTTTTTTAATTAAAATTGGTTATTTTTTCCCCAATGTGGAGATGTGAACTTTTTTTGATTTTGGTAACTTTTTTGGCAATCAAATACAGCCAACCGTAAAAAAAGTTGTACACTTACATTAGAAACATTATTTCTGTAACTCATTGAGCAAGCACAGCCAAACAAAAAGTGAATAAAAGCTTATTTGACTAATTTTGCCTTTTCATTTGAAACACGTAAAGTTACCAGTTATGGAATTGTTAACATAACCTAAAAAATATAATTGTATTATTTTCAGGCAAAAAAAACTTATACACTGCAAAATTTCAAAAATAAGAACCAAACGAAAACTACCAATTAAATTAATTACTTATAACGAGTCTAAATCACGCTCAATCAAACGGTCTAGGCCGTTTTTATACAATTTTCAAAAATTTGTGTTTCAAACTGGAGTTTTTTACACTAAACAAGGTTTAATTTGTGTTTAATATCGTATAGAGTTTTTCGAAATCATTACATTTTGACTACGTTTGCTGTTTTTGTGCCGTTAAAACGGACTTCAACGTTTTTCATCAGTTTTGATTTTGCAAAAACGTTGTTATTTATTGGTATTGTAAAAATGTAAATATGTAGCCAAATATTAAAAAATAATTGAATAAAATAGATCTCTAATATGGCGCAACCCTTAAGTTCAAAATTGTATGAATGCAAACTAAGGTGCGAAACTAGAGACTGTTCTTAAAATTTATAAAAGGCCAACATTAAAACATGATAATGGATGTAAATAGCTTTCTTTAAATGGATTCTTTGTGTTGCTTATTATTTTCTTAAGTTTTAATAAATCTAAAAAAAAAAATAATATGTACAACTCAAAATTAATAAAAATAGGCTAAATTAAGGTAAATATTCCAGTTGACGGACTTTCAACGGATTCGAATGATTTTTGATGTTCCTTAAAAACCAGAAAACGGCAGGTACATAACACGAGTCTTTTTCCGTTTATGACATACGAAAAACGGTACGTAAACGGAAGATTTTTTTGTTGGGCTATTTAGGTTTTTATTGAAAAAGACTGCAGTAAATGCAAATAGTGAGTCCGAAGTTATACCATCTGAAAGCGACAATGAAAGTCGGAACTTAATAATTTAATTTTTAAAAAATTTTTGCTATAAAGTAATATTTCCAAAACAATAATAAATATTTTGATATATATAAATAAAAACAAAACACTTTAAATTTTTTCTCATTAGATAATTTTTTTTTTACAAAAAATGTTTGTCTGATTCAGATTAATTTTTTACAAATTAACTCAGCTGTTTGTTTCCAGCGTTGCAAGGAAACAAAAGAAAATACAAGGGCAGATGAATAAGTCCGTGACTTTTCGAACTTCCCTCGTAGTTATATTTCTTGCGGAAAGCTTTCTTTTACCCAAATGATCTTTCAAGCTATCGCACATTCAATCTCCGGCCAACACCATATCGTGAATTTTTCAATTGTTTTGGGTGTAGAGACCTCAGAACGTTCGGCATTTCCGTGCTTGTAAGGCCACAAAGAAAGTAAGTAAACTAGTTTTTTACCATTGAAATCGATGGTGCAGAGTCCCTATAGTATTTATCAAGCTTTTCCTTGGTTTGATTGACGGTTTTTTTCTCAAAAAATAATGTTCACTGTTTTCCATTTTTAAAAAAGCCACGAGGTTGTATGTTTGAACAGCTGTTAAACGCAAAGTAAATTACGGAACTTGATCAAAATTTGACAGTAGTCTATTAAAAGGTGGTACTTGATGAGGGCAGTGTTGCATTTCATATAACTACGGGGGAAGTTTGAAAAGTCACGGACTTATTGACCTGCCCTCGTAATGCATTAAACAAATGTCACTTACTACATGCAGTTATTTGCAAAATTATCAGCATTTCTTGTTTTAAACTGTGATTAAATAATTAATAAAGCTATTTTCAAAGACAACTAGCAAAATCTTTTGCATATAGTTTACATGGATTTCAGAAATACGTAAATTGTTTGCTGATATTTAAAAAAATATGTTAGGTTTTTAAAAATGCTCATTTCGTTTATATTTGCTTTTATTGCTATACACTGGGGGAAATAATTATAAGACCAAACTATTAAATCAAATTTTTCAACGTGTAAATCGAAATCACCGTTATTATAAATTTTTTTACAAACATGTGCACTAACTAACCTTGAAATTGTTTATGTTTAACAATTTGCTTCTTCTTCTTCCTTTTTTTTAACGTTGTTTAAACGAGTAGAATAATTATAAGACCACAGGAAGGTTATTAATGAAAAAAAAAAAAAACAAGTAAGAGCGGCTAAATTCGGATATGCCGAATCTTATATACCCTTCACCATGGTTGGGAAAAAACTGAAGTTTATATATGGACATATATGGAATGGACAGATTTATATACGGACGCCTTTAAGAGGAAATTAACCATTTAGTTTGGAGATAAAACTTGGACTCGGGAAGATTTATGGTTCCAGAAAATAGGTATTTTAAAAAAATTTATGTTATGGGCATAACTTTTTTGTATCTGAACCGATATTTCCGAGTTTTTCAGCAAATATGTTATACTAAAGATTTTCGATCTTTTGCTATATAAGACGTATCCATAGGTCATAATACAGCTCTAGAATAGTGTTTGTTGTTTGTGTATAAAAGGTGAAGAGGTGAAAGAAAAGAATTTCAACAAATCGTTAAAAGAAATCACTACAACTGCATGTGTTTTATTTCTACAAAATAGTTTGATTTAGATGGCAAATTTTCATTTGGGATTTTATTTCGCTTTTTTATTAAAAATATTTGTAATTTCTTTAGCTTAATTTTAAAAATTTGAAGGAAAATAGTTTATAATTTTTTTTATGAATTATTATAAGTTATGACCTAAAATAGTTGCACTCAAAGGTAAATTATGTGTAAAATTTTTTTAATATGTGAGAAATAAAATAGTTTAAAAATCTTTTTATAAATTCTTTTAAATCGGTGCAAAAAATAGAAATAAAACCGTTTGTATTTTGTTTGTATCAGAGGGTTTTTATAAAAATTTTGATGTTTTTAGCCTATTTATGGATTATTTAATTATTAATATAAAATTTTATTTAAATTAATTATTAAATGTAAAAAAAAACAAAAAATAAACAAAAAAAAATCTTAAGAAAATAAAAAAAAATGTACAAAAAAAAGTGAATTGACCTGTGGTGAAAGGTATAAAAACGTTTATATTTTGTTTGTATCAGAGGGTTTTTATAAAAATGTTGTTGTTTTTAGCCTATTTATGGATTATTTAATTATAAATATAAAATTTTATATAAATTAATTATTAAATGTTAAAAAAAACCAAAAATAGGCAAAAAAAAGTCTTGAGAAAATAATAATAAAAAAAATGTACAAAAAATGAATTGACCTGACCGAGATTCGAACCTCGAACCCGCGGACTTAGAGAAAAAAAAGTATTTGTGACATAGCGTCTAGACAACTGAGCTATTGAAGCTCACACAAAATCATCGTCAATAGAGGTACATACATATATAAAAGTCTTCGTTCATTAGAGATTTGTTTAGTTTTTATTTAAATGACAAATCTTTATATGTGTGTTGTTTGTGTATAAAAGGTGGAGATGAAAGAAAAGAATTTTAATTATTAATATAAAATTTTATATAAATTAATTATTAAATGTTAAAAAAAACCAAGAATAAGCAAAAAAAAGTCTTAAGAAAATAATAAAAAAAAATGTACAAAAAAAAGTGAATTGACCTGACCGGGATTCGAACCTCGAACCTGCGGGCTTAGAGAAAAAAAGTATTTGTGACATAGCGTCTAGACAACTGAGCTATTGAAGCTCACACAAAATCATCGTCAATAGAGGTTCATATATAAAAGTCTTCGTTCATTAGAGATTTGTTTAGTTTTTATTTAAATGACAAATCTTTGTATGTGTGTTGTTTGTGTATAAAAGGTGGAGATGAAAGAAAAGAATTTTAACACATGGATGTGTTGTTATGCTCAAAATTCTACATACATATTAAACAAAGGGATTTTACTGGAAAAATTAGAGGTAGTCCTGGTTTTTGCTAATATCTCAGCCATTTATTAACCGATCTGTCTGATTTTTAATAGCAAACAGAAATGGATCACATGTAACAGAAATAAAAAACAATCAAGTCCTCATCATGTCTGGGTTCTTCGGAAAACCCATTTCAACACACAGACGGACATCGTTAAATCAACTTCACTCTTCATAAGGACCCAGAATATATATACTTTATAGGGTATAAGATCAATATTGTAGAAATTACAAACGGAATGACAAACTTATATATACCCTTCCACATGTGGTGAAGGGTATAATAATATTCTATTGATTTGTACATAAACTGGTAAGATATTAAAAAAATACTTTAAATATTTAATAAATATTTATTCCTAGTAATTAAAAGTGTATAAAAACGTTCATTGTCAATAGATTTTTTCATAATTTGCCACGTGGTAAAGAGTTAACCCCGAAAGAGCAGTCCGATATTTTCTATTACCGTTCAAAAGGGATGACAACTAGACAGATTGCCTCTCGTTTAAATAGAAGTAAAACAGCAGTCATTCAGTACTTAAATTTAAGAGAAAATTACGGAAAAAAGAAGAGAACTGGTCGAAAGCCTACATTGACGGAAAGAAATGTCGGGGAAATCAAGTATTTAGCTGTCAACCACTTTCAGGCAATATTATTAATATTCTAAATTTAAATGTCAACAAGAGACGTGTGAGACAAATTTTGAGTGCAGACAATAACCTGGAATACTGCAAACGTACACACAAATCAAAGCTTATGCCCATAAGAACGCAAGATTGACATTCGCCGAAAAGTACCAGGTTTGGGAGGAGGAATGGTCCTCGGTTATTTTTTCCGACGAGGAAAAACTTAACCTGGATGGACTCGATGGATTTTAGAAATATTGGCGCAATAAGTGTTGAAAAAGAAACGAGAATGTCCAGAAATTTTGGCGGAGGATCACTTATGATATGGGCTACAATATCTACTACGGGAAGGACTCCTATATGCATCATTTCCACAAAAATGAACAACGAAAAATACATAGAGCTTCTCGATGACGTACTTATTAACTTTGGTGAAGAAATGCATGTTGAAAATTGGATTTTTCAGCACGACAATGCTGCTGTTCATAACTCCAAGGCAACTAAAGCCTTCCTTTCGTCCAAAAATATACCCGTATTGGACTGGACACCCTGCAGCCCGGATCTAAATCCGATAGAAAAATTATGGGCAACGCTATTGCGTCATGTTTTATCAATGGGAATCAATACAGAAATTATCAGAGACTGAAAAGTGCACTAGTAGAAGAATGGCACAAAATTTATAAAAACAATATAAATAAATTAATAAATTCAATGCCCCACCGACTTCAAGAAGTTAAAATAAATCGTGGTTCACATACACATTATAATTATTTCCTTCGAGTGTAGTGTTTAAATTGTTTTATCCCGCATATGAATTAAATAAATTTTGTTTTTTTACGGATAAATTGTGTTTTCACTTAACCTAACACTTTACCGAATATGACCAAGGTCGCATAAAAAGTTTCCAAGTTCTACGAAATCAAAGTTTGGTCTTATAATTATTTCTTCCAGTCTATCTGTATTACATAAAAACATAACTATAACGGTTTAAGCTAGAAAACGTAAAGTTGCGTGACTAATCAGCTGATTCCATCTAAGTTTAGAGTAAAAAAGGGAATAACCTATCAGCTATCTTATACTCTTTTTACTCATTGTAGTTTCCATAAGGAGATACATTATGTACGTCTACGTATAGATAATTGAACCTCCAGAAATTGGGCTTTAAATGCTCAGTGGTATAAAGTAGACTTTTTCTAATCCAATCAAAAACTTTTTTTATATTTTAAAAAAGTAACATTTTATTTTTTTACAAGTTTTCTTAAGTGAATAATTTGGTTTTTTTTTTGAGGACTTCACGCCAATCAATCTCATCTTTTCTGCCATAGACACTGAGAAGTCTTATCGATGCAAACATAAAACTAAAACTTGAGAGATCGCAACAGCTCTCTAGTTGTCAAAATGTATATCTCAAAGGACACTCAACAGAAGCTGCGCTTAACGAGATGGTGAGGGTAGTAGAGATATTGTTGGAACTCGGACAACATGGCTTGGCTGCCTTCTTAGACATGTAAGGAACTTTCAACAATGTCACAACCAATACAATACAGAACGCGCTCCTGGATCTGATTGTTGAGACTTTTGCCAGTGACTTGATAATTAGCTTGAAGTACTCTTAAATTGTCAATGTTCATTTGGGTAATAACGAGAGTTCAAAACAAGACAGGAGAGTAACATCCCAAGGTGGGATGATGCCAACCCAATTGTAGCTTCTGGTTTTTAACCCAGTTCTTATAAGGTTGGATACATAGGGTGTTAAAGTTGTGCTTATGTGGAAAATGTGGTGACATAAGTGCTAAGAATGTTTCTGGATGTGATATATAACATCATGACTAGCGCTCTTAATACTGTCATCAACTAGGCCACTGTCTGTAGTCTGGAAGTAAGTCCGAATAAAACGGAACTGTTACTTTTCATAACTAAGCCAAAACGAGCTTCAGACTATCGCGGCTTTAGGGTTGCGAACTTAGACTCTCCGAACATGCTAAATATCTAGCCATCGTCTTGGACTCGAAACTTTCGTGGAAACTTGAAACCGAGCACAGGGTAAGGAATGTTGTGGGAACCGTGGGTATCTTCGTCGATAGCCGAGCAACGCTATGTTATAGAATTCTAATGCTACATCTTCCATACCCGTCGGCCAGTGGGAGGAAGAACTGTCTAGGTAGATACGGTAGGTAATCTACTCTTCGATTGCCCTGCACATCCTATATAGAACGAAGGATTAGATGATCTTATCAGTTGTCCCAATCATTCGGGCTGGGTCTATATTTCCGAATATCAGCTGGTGGTGCGGAATCACTTGTGATTCTACTTCATGCTTACGAGGCCGTGAGCTGTCACTTTAACTAACTAACGACACAAAAATCACTCACGTATCCAACTCTAGTATATAAAACGGTGGCAATTTTAACAACATAAATACTATATCTGTGGTTTAACTTTATAGCAAATTTTACAATTTTATGACTATAATACTTCGAGTATAACAATACATGTAGGTAATAACAACAGAACAATTTATTTAAATTTCTTAAATATGAAAAAGCGGTATTGTTGGTCAGTTAAAAAGTTTTTTTATTACCAATTTTTAAAAGATTCCATATCGAAAAGTAAAATATACTTTTTTTATTTAAAAACTACGTTTTTTAAATCTACTAACGGTTTTAATTTCAGCATTTATAGATATCAATTCTCCAACTAACATGTCGTCTAAATCCTGTTGTGAAGGTTGAATATCATGATCTCGTTGTAGATGACGTCTTAATCTGCAATTAAAGTAAAATATTTAAAATACATACATGCATCCATCTTTAATATATACCATTCTTGTCAGCTCTATTTGAAAAATTGGAACTTCAACGCAAGTGCGCTAATGGAAAAAAACTTCATCATGTAAATAAATTCAATAATATTATTTAGGATATTTATGTAACGATATACAATACTATATATGATAAAATGATTCATTGAACGAATATTTATTAATATTTTTATAAACACGATGAAGTTTTTTTTCCTAGAATTTCACTTTTATTGACAAATTTTCCAAATCCACAATAATTGTAAAAGAATAGTTCTGATTATTACACTCTTTACTCACTTTCCTTCACGTGAAAATGTTTTCATACATATGTCACAACGATAGGGCATTGTGACCATATGCTTATAGTTATGTTGCCTCAGTGCATCCAAAGTGCTATACATTTTACCACAATTTGGATGTTCACATATGTATCGTTTATTTTCATGTTTAGTTAGTATGTGATTTTTTAAACTGGATGAAGATTTAAAAGTACTGGCACATAAATGACATTGAAATGGATTAACATTGTGCATTTGTATGACATGTTCTCTATAAGTTGTAACATTTTTAAATTCCTTTAAGCAATATTCACATGTGTATGGTTTGTGAGATGTTTCCGTTTCTGTACGTATTTCATTTTCGTTCCTCCCTATGCCACACATATGGCATGCAAAAATTGTGATCTCATCTCGATATTTCCGTGGACTTTGTGTTCTCTGTGTCATTCTTGATGATGGTAAATAATGACCACAATTATTACATATAAATGGTTTACCATACGGCTTTCCGTTAGAGCGATGTTCTTGCATACAATGTTCTCTTAAAGAGCTTTTTGTACGGAAACAATAGCCACATATATTACATACATAAAGTGGTTCTTTTTCGGATTTTAATAATGGTATTAACATGTCATTATCATGTGGAGTATCATTTTCAATTTTAATTTCACGATCACATATAAACTCGTTTTCAACTTTTGTATTTGAAATCACATCTGTGTCATCGGGAATTATTATTTCCTCTTCCAGTTCATTTGGAGTTTCCATTCGGTCGGTTTTTATAATAAACGTTTTTAGATCTACAATAAGATTTTTGTATAAAAGCTTATTTTAAAATTTGAGATAAAAACATAGCAAGAAGTATCATTTCATGGAATCTAACAAGGAAGGTCTAATAATCCCTCAGAATTTATTTATACAAAGATTTTTTTTCCTCCAATGCACTATGGATAATTTGATACATTTTTTGGCCAAAATTCAAATTTTGCACATTTGAAAATCAAGCTTTTGTTGTCGCAGTTTAAATAAGACTTCTTCAAAGCATTTAGAAGTAAATTTTGTTTTTGTAAAAAACCAAAAACTGCTAATCAGCTGACTCTCAAAGTCATTGTTTAAAAACAAGAATTTAAGTGGAACGTGCTTCATGTGATTTTTTGATGACTTTACAAGGCAATATTTCCTAATAAAAAAACGCTTGAAAAATAAAGTTAGATATGCAAAACAATAGTAATGGTAAGTGGTAAATAAATAAATAATCATTTTAGAAATAAAATAATTTATTGGTAAAAAAAATTAATTCTTTCGGCCTAACCTCAGTTTTCAAAAAAATAAAAATTCTTATCCAACTTTGAATAAGCTTTTAAAAAAAACTTAATATTTTTTAATGCTGGAATTAATAAAGTTTTGTTAAGTATTTAATTTTGAGTTTATTTCATTAATTTCATCTGCGATTTTTTGCGTTTTTTTATATATGCCATTTTTTGTAGGCAACCCCTACTTGGCTCATAGCGAACTTGCTGAGGTTTGGTTCTAAGAAAGAAAAAAAGGAGAGAAATAAACTGCTGTTTTGAAGTACTTAGGAAAATAGGTGATGGCGAAACGGTGAGTGAAGAAGTGATTGTTCTTAAACGAAAGATCACAAATTTTTGTCGTTATTTGTCTCAGAAATGGCAAAATTCACAAAGAAAACGTGTTGTGTTTGAGACGAAAAATTCAGAATGGTTAAATGTCAAAAAAAATATTGGAAAGAAAAGCGAACGTTCGAAAGGAAGGGATGCTGAAGAACTCTCAAAATCAGTACAACATGAAAGGGAGCTCTGCTCTGCTCAAAAGCAAAAGCAGCTAGACTTAACATTGGTTCTCAAAAAACTCTAGGTAGCCCAACAAGGCCCTCTAAATTGAGGAAAATATCAGAGTGCGACGAAGAATCCAGTCAGATTTACGACCAACACTAAATCAAGTCAAACTATATGAGGAGCAAATCCAAAGGACTTTATGAAAATCACAAACTTTGAGAGTGAAACATTTTATGCGAAAGAAGGTAACCTAAAATACGGAATAAGTCCTTTGCATTGTTGGATTCGTGTTTTTGAGTTCATATTGCACGCAGGCTACAAGTGCGAAATAAAGAAGTGGCAAGTTAGAAAAGAAGAGAAAGGTCGTATTGGAAAAAAAGAAAAATTCAGAATTTGTTTTGGGAAAAATGTCTCTTCACGGGAGGATTTGGCAGAAAGAATGATGGAAACACTGCAGTTAGTTAACTATCTTTTTTACTAACTAATTTTTTTGAGTGTAGGGTTGATATTTTTTTTGATCTTCCCAAATCATTAAATAAGGGCCCTCTTACTCCAAAACGTCTTTTTTTTGCAGTTCGAAAAACTTTCCAGACTGGCAGTTATTAGTTTTGGCCAAAAAATTGGCATCAATTACCCATAGTGCAATGGTATAAAAGGGTTATACAAAGTCGTATGCAACTTTTTAAAATAAAGTTTTTTTTATTTTTTTCTTTGTGTTTATGTGTAGTTGGGTGGAACAGTACGTATGATTTATATTTTGCTCGTTCAAATGTTTACTTAAGTGCAACGGTATGTATGATTAATATTTGATATCATATTGTTCATACGTTTAGGTGAACCGATTTTTTCTCACTGATTAGAAACTTCTCCCAAGGGAGAGTTAAGATTAAGTTAAAATTTGTATATTTGATGTAAAAGACAAAATAAACGGACCACAGCGGGGTATTTTGGAAAAAAACTGTTATCAGTTATCAATATATTTCACTGTGGTACAAAATTTGCCACGTATTAATAAAATGCAAACCAAATAGTATGTACGAAATGTTATCCGATTCATATTATTTTCAACTATAATTAGAACAAAATCGGTACATAGCTAAGCAAAGGCATGTATACTTTTATACTTTATCATCTTAAATTTAATACCTACCGCAATTTGAAAGCGTAAAAAACTGTTTTTTTGTATAAATTTTTGCTACATGATCGCATGATTAAGCCAGATTTTCTATATATAAATGCAGCTGCTATGAAGGAAAAGGGTCTCCAAATAAAAATAAACGCAATTCTTTTTTTATGCAAAAATTATATTTTATACATTTCTGTCGAACTTAAATATATACAAATATAACTAATGCACTTAAAACTTTGATATAAGAACCAAATTGCATTATTTTGACTTCTCTTTAAGCGCCTGGAAATAAAAAACAGTTGTTGAAGTGTTTTAAAGTTAAAGGTAAGGAGAAAGTATTTTGTAAATTTTAAATTTGTTTCCCAAATTGTAGCCAGAGTGTCGGTCCATAATAAGAACGTGACATGCAACGATTGTTGCTATGAGAGAAAACGAACCCAAATTAACGACGTACAACGAGAGATGCATTACTCTCCAGAATTGGAACAAACAACAAGAGAATAAGAAAAAACGTTTTGAAAATAAAACAGATTCAATTTCACAACTGCAACGTTTGGCGCGTTTTAATTGTCAATGGAAAAATATATTACGTTATTATTCTGGGCCAATACTGAAATAATTAAATTTTCAAAATTTCAAGTAACGATTTTATTCACAATGAGTTGCCTGCACAGCAACTTCAATTTTGTATTTTTCTGCGACATGTGTATTTTGTATCAAATAATTATTTTACTTGCTTTTACAAAAATCTATAAAATAAGTGTATTTTTGATAACGTGTTATTTTTCAGATATATGAACTAAGTAATTTTTAATTTTTTTTCTTAAAAGCTATCGTCTTTCATCTTCAAAACGATACCTTGGTCGGGCAGATATGTTATTTCTATCTAACAGCTAAAATCGCTTGACAAAAAAGCAGGAATTTTAAGTTGCTTTATTTTGCGTATGCCGGAAGTGACGCGTGCAAAAATTAAATCCTCTTTGCATTTTCAACAAAATCCAATATCGTCCAGCAACAATTTTTCATTTTTTTTCGATGATTTCATAAAGAATGACTCATTGGCAAAAACCCAATTTTTATTTATTTGAGCAAACCGGGTATGTAGAAGATGTGAAAATATTGCTGCTGTTCGCGATAGTGTGGCTGAAGAGTGGTCCATCTCAACTCAACGTCGTGCCCAACAATTGCACCTCTCACGCTCGTCGTTGATGAACATTATGCATAAAGACTTGCATTTACACGCTTAAAAGGTGCAATTGAGCCAAGAACTAAAGCCTCAAACGTCGTCAATGGTCAGAATGGTGGCAAGAAATGGCAACAGTGGTAATCAATTTTCGAAGAAAATCATCTTCAGTGATGAGGCACATTCTCACCTCAGTGGATTCGTCAATAAGCAGAATTTCCGCATTTGGGCGAATGATGATAACGAACTTTTTATGACCCGAATTGGAAGATATGGATGTGCACGATATGTGGTTTCAACAGGTCGGTGCCACTTGCCACACAGCTAACGAAACAATGGCTCTTTTGCACGACAAATTCAATGGCCGTGTTATCTCACGTGGTGGCAATGTCAATTGGCCGCCAAGATCAAGCGATTTGACATCGTTGGACTTCTTTCTTTGGGGTTATTTGATAAGCCAGCAACAATTCAAGAGCTAAAGAATGAGATAATTCGGCACAATAACGGCATAGAATCTCAATTATGCCTTAGCGTAATCGAAAATTTCGACCATCGGATGGAGGTGTGCCGCCGAGGTCGCGGCGGCCATTTGGCCGATATTTTGTTCCATATATAATTGAACCATACCATATTATCATAATAAAAATAAATGACAATAATTTCCTAAATAATTTGTGTTTTATTCAAAATCAACATTGGCCCTTAAAATTTAACCACCCTTTACAAAAAATATGTTTTAAATAAACTTATCAAAAAAGAAAAAAATTATTCATAAAAATCGATAATATTTATATGTTCTATATTTCAATTACTGTGGCAAAAATGTTAAAAAAAATTTATTTTTGTTTATTTCGCTTTACTTAGGCCAAATAGCACAATAAAAGTTGACGACAAATCAGGAAATCCAATAATTATCCAATTCCAATTTCGGTTTTTGGTATAAATTACACCATCACTTAAATAATATTATCGGGGTTGGCAGGCAATACCGCTAAAATACAGTTATTGATTCAAAATACCATTAGTGAAATAACTAAAATACCGTTAACGATATAACTAAAATACCGTTGCAGAAATAACTAAATTACCGTTATCCTTAAAATACATATACTGAAATAAATGAAATATACCCTTAAAATACCGTTATTCCAAAAACACCATTATTTTTTGTTATTTGCTTTTGCTAGTTTCACGTGGTTTTTCAGTTTTTACACACATTAAGTTGATAAATTTGTTTCGTATTTTATTTTAGTTTGTTTTTTCGTAAAAAAAAAATTGGTTGAAATGCCATTACTGAAATAACTAAAATACCGTTAAAATTCAAATACCCTCAAAATACTGCTAATGAAATAACCTTTATTCTTAAAGGAGCCATAGCGAAATAAATGAAATAACGTTAACCTTTAAATACTGAAAACACCTGAAATAATAACCCGAAATAACGTTACTCTTGCCGATAATAGCATCGTTTCATTTACCAATCATTAAAATTATGTACCAAAAACAAGAGATCTTGTGTTGTTAGTTTGGAAGTTATAGCTGTTTTCAATCAATCAATGAATGAATCAATCAATTTTTACGAATTCTACTTACTACCAAATTTCAAGAAAATCTGTTAGTTTTTGTAGTAATCAGTAGTTGTTAATTTTTGATTGCAATTACAGTAGAGTTTCTATGGCAAAATACAAAGCAGCTATTATCATAATTATTTAAAAAACAGCTAACAAAAAGTTTTTAATATAAAAAACCAGTATTCTTGCAGTAAGCAGTTAATTTTTTTTATAAATACATAGTAAAAAATTTCGTTGAGTTTTTGAAAATTCTTGTTATCTTTAATTTTGTTATTAATATGTTCTTAATTGCAAATAACAATTTGATTTTTTTATATCTTTAATGCATATAAACTAGTGTTTCCAATTATTCGACAATACCGGTTAATCGGTTGGGTCATTTTTCGAAAAACAGAAAGAGCTGCTTTTTGCAGAAATATCAAGTTAAGTCTCTTGCGTTGGTTTCTAAAGTGCTTGTTAAGGACAATTTTAAGTATCCTGAGATTTTTTAAAGAAACATTCTTTAGTATCTTGGTTTTTTCAGAGGAATCTGACGAGAAAATATCACTCACACGTGTTCAGTGGAAGTAAACCCTTAAAAACACAGTGTAGAGTGTTTTACCAAAGTGGGACATTTTGTCGATAAAGTTAGTTTTTATTTTCTTTAATAATCAATAAGAGCTGCCTTCCAAAAAATTCAATAACAAATTCTTAAAAATATGGTATGAATAGTTTTTGCAAAATTCACAACCAAAGACTGATAGAACTGCCACTGTTTCCTCACTCTTTTACTACCTGGTTTAAGCTTAAGAGTTAAAGAGGTTATCTGTTAGAAAATACATACAAATCACGTATATTCCTGACAAGTCCTCACCGAGTTTTCTGTGTTTGTGCAATAAAGAATTCAAATAAGCGAATTCCTAAATACTTTTGACTAAGCAACTTAATTCTTCTGAAGTTTCTACTACATCAAAATTTGTTGATAAATTTTAGTTTTTTTAAATTTTTTCATAGAATTTTAAGTGAAACTGTTTTCGAATTTAAAACAATTTTATATTATTATTTTATAACAAAAGTACCGCCATAGTGCTTGTTAGGAATATACCTAGTCAGGTGTTTCATTACTAAGGAGAAAAATATATATTTTAATAGGTTTTTTGTGAAAGCTCTGCTTAGAGGCTCTAGCCTCTTCTTTCTACGATTTTCTTGCCAAAGTTAAGAAAATTAGGAAGTTTTAAGAAAAATAAACGAAAAAAAATTCAACCGGTTAATCGACCTATTTTAATCGATTATTCGGGTCGAATAATTATTGGAGTTTAAATTTTTTGTTTCGAGATTAACCGAAATAGATGCTATTAATTGAGGAATCGCTTAATCGATTAATCGAATTGGAAACAGTAATAAAAACATAATAACCGAAGTACCGTTTGTAATTTTAATATTAAATTTTTAATTTTAACATTTAATTAAGTAGTGTTAAGCAATTACACAATTTTTGTAACAATTGAAAATAGTAATTGTTTTGCTTTTTATTTAAATGCCGAAAGTTTTAACTGTAAAAGCAGTATTAAAACTGTACTGTTAAACACGAACAACGACCATATCCACACACTAGGCGTTGTTTACTTCAGTTCAAGACAAAAAACAAAAATAAAAAATGAGGTCAAAATAAGATTAAATCTTGTTGTGCAGGAGTTGACATTAATAAATAAATAAATAAATAAATAAATAAATAAATAAATAAATAAATAAATAAATAAATAAATAAATAAATAAAATACAAATAGTCAGCCGGTGTTCTAATGTTATCTGGTATTCGATTCTGGCAAAAACCATCCTTTTCAACTGAGTTATCACAAACACAGCTGTTCTGAACGTTTTAAAATGGACGGCTAAAATCAAGTTGCGACATAAAAATGGTGGTTAAATTTTAATTTTGAATAAAATACAAATTATTTATGAATTTATTGTCATTTATTTTTATTATGATAATATGGTATGGTTCAATGATGTATGGAATAAAATATCGGTCAAATGACCGCCGCGACCTCGGCGGCACACCTCCATCCGATGGTCCAAATTTTCGATGACGCTGAGGCATAATTGAGGTTCTATACCGTGAATGTGTCGAATTATCTCATCCTTTAGCTCTTGAATTGTTGCTGGCTTATCGACTTACATCTTTTCTTTCAAATAACCCCAAAGAAAGAAGTCCAACGGTGTCAAATCCCTTGATCTTGGCGGCCAATTGACATCACCACCACGTGAGATAACACGGCTATTGAATTTGTCGCGCAAAAGAACCATTATTTCGTTAGCTGTTTGGCAAGTGGCACCGTCCTGTTGAAACCACATATCGTGCACATCCATATCTTCCAATTTGGGCCATAAAAAGTTCGTTATCATCTCACGATAGCGAACACCATTCACAGTAACTGCCTGACCGGCCTCATTTTGGATAAAATACGGCCCGATGATGCCGCCAGCCCATAAACCGCACCAAACAGTCAATCTTTGTGGGTGCATTGGTTTTTCGACAATCACTCATGGATTATCATTCGCCCAAATGCGGCAATTTTGCTTATTGACGAATCCACTGACGTGAAAATGTGCCTCATCACTGAAGATGATTTTCTTCGAAAATTGATCATCCACTGTTGCCATTTCTTGCCACCATTCTGACCATTGACGACGTTTGGAATGGTCAAGAAGCTTCAAATCTTGAGTTGTTTGTAACTTGTAAGCATGTAAATGCAAGTCTTTATGCATAATGTTAATCAAGAACGAGCGTGAGAGATGCAATTGTTGGGCACGACGAGTTGAGGTGGAAGGCTCTTCAGCCACACTATTGCGAACAATTTCTTTTTGCCCTAAAGCGGTGTTGAAAAAAATATCCATAGTATACATAGTTTTTAATGCATCCGATTTTATTTTCTCATGGGCATTTTTTCACCTTCCAACATATGCTTCAATTTTATATTTCCAACAGCAACATTATGAGTTTCGTGTATATGCGTTTGAAAACTGTAATTAAATAATATATATTTTTTTAATTTAATGCAATTAGCATTATAATATAAATGTACAAGAGTTACACAAGAAGTTTGTATTTATTTGAGTTAGTCGTAACAAATACAAAACGTCAGCTTATTATTGGTTCGACCCATATGCAAAAATATTAGCTACCTCAGATATGACACGGAATTTGAAAAAGAATATTGACATTATATGTAATCCATCAGAATCAAAGATTTTTGTCAGAAGATCAAACCAATAATAAACTAACAAAAAGTCTTGTAAACTTCTAAATAATTTAAATAGTATTTTACCTTTTAAAAGTTGGAAGCATTTCTTCACAAAATTCACAACTATATATCATTGTATCCTTATGAACTAACAAATGCTGCGTTAATAATTCCTGTTCCTCATATAGTTTACCACATTTTGGATGTTTACATATAAATAGTTGCTTGTTTGCATGTTTTGCTTCGATGTGAATTTTTAAATATGCTACCGAACGAAAACCTTTAGTACATAGATTGCATTTAAATGGAAAGGCCAATTTATTATTACGATGTTTGCGATGACGATGTTGAAGTAAAGCCATATGTGTTGGTAATTTATAACCACAATAATCACATACATATCGCTCATTTACTTGAACAACGTCATAATCCAAAAAAATCGATTTTGCAGAAAACGCATTTAAAGTTTTCAATTGACTCGTACGTTTCGAAAAAAAGGAAAAGTATGATAATATCGAACTTATATAGTCAGTTATTTAATATATTTACTATTTCATTATACTCCCATTAACTAAAATCTCATTTACTATGGTTTCCTTGGCCAAATCTATCTCTACTTTGAAATATGACGTTATTGTTGATAAAGTATTCTCATACCAGTGTCTTATTTTGAAATGTGTCGTTATTGATGATAAAAAAATAGTAATTTCTTTTAACAAATATTATTTTTATTCTTTTTAATTGAAATCATAAATATATATTATTTAAAAAACATAAATAAAGTACGCCCAATTTCAACGCATCAATGTAAAGGAACTAAGTATACTATCGCAGTTTATTGTACTTTAAGTTTAATTCATAGGAAAATAGTATTTTAAATACATAAATGGTTTTTAAATTAAAAAAATGCATATTCGGTAAACGTATTTTAAATTCAAATCCTTTTACAAATTATCATAAAAATGTTTGTAAAAACGTGGGATCAGATTTTTTTTTATTAAGTCATTTATGTCTTCCTTTTTCTTTTGTGGTATACCTGGTTTGGTAACAAAGGCTTGTTTTAAAGTAATTTCTGTCGGTTGCTTCTTCTTTTTAATAAAGATTACCTCCTGGAATTGCTCCTCAGAATATGTTGTTTTACAGAAAACCGAATTTGGTGAATCACGTTGAACTTTAAGTATTTTTACCTGGGACAATTTCAGCTCTGCCATATTTAACGGGCCGATGTCATTTGCCAGTGCTTTTAAGTCAAGAAAATCCTCAAAACAAAGCTCCGTAACAATAAATGGTTCCTTTGTTTTCTTCGCTGATCGAATTATTGACACAAATGATTCAGTAGTATAAATAGGACCACTTTTAAGCATTCTTTTTGTTTCCCTCTCGATTAAAGAATGTGCTGAATCACCTTCGTTCTGTGTATGACCTTTGATGAGATACTTGTGTGTGATAGATTTTATACCCAAATAGCGTACGGCGTACAAGTACATGGCAACCATGAATTTATTTTTTTGCTGACCGGCACAATTATCCGAATAAAATATTAGATCAGCCTCACCTGTGCTCGAAATTTTTTTAATATATTGGAGTACGCACGTTCCCAACTCATTAACTCCACGGTGACCATTGGCTTCGTCCCAAACAAAACATTGGCATTTATTTGTTTTTATGTCATATATAGTGAAGTTAAAAACATTCAATTTGGATTTGTAGTAAAATGCAGAGACATCGCCCTTAGGCAATTGCATGACTGCTTGCAAATCATAGACAGCTACAGAAACGTTCACATTTTCTTTGTCTTTCTTTTTTTCATCTCTTGACAAAGCTTTTTCACGCAAGTGCTTGTCATATGCCTCCTTCTTGTTAATTTTCGCAATTTCGTCCATGTTATTATATGCTTCACATTCTTCACACAAATCTTTTTTAGGGACGAAAAATGAGATGTTGAAGTCTTCCGTAAAACATCTATAAAAAGAAATATAGGTGCAAAACATCTCATTTTGCTCTTTGCACTTGTCTACGTAGTCTCTATATATGCTTGCTACGGTTTTGCTTCCTTCAACGAATATTTTCGAGGTGTTTGCCCGTGTGTAATGGCTCTCGATTTTTGGTATATCATCAATGAATCGTTTCACTCCAGCTTTTAAATTCGGATCAAGTTTTTTATGTTTATCGTGTTTACCTCTTTGGTCGGGCTCAAGTATCTGGTTCGCGAGCTTTTCACCTTTGTCTGTCACGGTTCTAATGGGACGATCGTTAATATCTAGGGTATTTTTAAAAAATCTTTTACACACACGCACGACATTATCCCCTTGCTTAAAAAAGTACGCTTTATTTTTTTGTCGAGGATTTCTTGTCCCACCAACGCGCACGTATCGATATGTGGGCTCAACAACTTGCATACAATTGCCAATATATTGTCGCTGCTTTTCGATATCTCCGAGTTCCCAAAACGAGGCGAATAATTGCTTTCTTTCGTCCTCGCTAAAATTTTTGGAACATTGGAACATACAAGATTCAGCACAAGGAGTTTTAATTTGCCTTTCAGGTCTAATTTTTTTGCTCAATGTGTGCGTTTCATAAGCTTTTCCACTATTTCTTCTTTTTTTATTTATATTCTGCTTCCATTTTTCTGGATGTTTCACTCTTTTTCTTCCCTTCCTTAATGGACTTGTTAAAATTAAGGAAGAATTCGAAGTTGAAGCACCAGGTTGTAAGCCAAGACAGGATATTTGGGATGCAGTGGCTTCTCCTGGACCAATAATTTCAAGGGTTTCGTGATCAGAGTTATCCACTGTAGTAACGGGCCGGAATACAGTCTTTGGCTTGGTTGAACTGTGAGGTAGTTCATCATCAGTATCCCTTTCTGAGTCTGGGTAGTACGTTACATCATCGACGGAGTCGTCACGATCTTCGGAAAATGATGATGAACTGGATGATGTTGACTTTGATGGGGAATTAGTAGGGTTACAGTCCTCCATTTTAAAACAACCTACAAAATATTAAGATTTAGTGTTGCGGACGTGCATAAGGGTATATGAATGTAAAATTGAATTAGAGTGGCTGTGAATATCCTTTTTTAACACATACTTCTTTATGCTGACATTTCCGAATGATTTTTTCCAAGTTCAAGAAAAATATTTTACTCTTAGATGGCCCTACTACCCTGAATGTATCATAATATTTCTAAATGTATAAACAAAAATATCAACAATACCGTCCTATTTTGACTTATTCAAAACCATTTACGGATATTATCGCCAAAGTTATCATTAATAATGACACATTACCTTTTAATGCAAATACATCAATTGTTATTAGTTCGTCTTTTATTAAAAATAACGGCATAAGAAGAAATACTTCAGCTAACAAAAATATATTTTTCAGCAAGAACGTCACATTTTTCTCTACTTCGAATTTGAATTAAGCAACATAAACATTTATTTTTCAAAAACACAGTCACAACGCGAAATAATGCAGTGTACATGCAACTAATATGCAATAAAAATATTCTTACCTTTTCACATAGAACGACACAACACAAACTATGCCACTCTTTGGGCAAGACACACGATGTTAAACCTGTAACGACTGCGACACAACTAAGATGTGTCAGTCTTTCGGTTAAAAAAAATTGGTATAACTAAAACGAAATAACGGCATATACTCTTCTCACGCATACAGTTTTCAACATATCGATATGAAATTTCTACACAGTGTGAACCATGATATTAAGTACAATTCTGTGTAATTAACTCAAAAATTTCATTTTTTGAGTTATGCCACTATTCAAGTAAATGAGCGATATGGTCTGTCTTTGGATCTGGCAGTTTCTGCCACTGGTACAGGTGATGGATTTACACCATGTTGGGATAACATAGTTTTGCTTGTAAAGCTAAATTCACATACAAATTGTGTTGTTGGCTGTTGAGAATGTTTTTGATATTGATGTCGTTGCAAAGAATGTTTGGTTACAAAGCTACGATAACATAGTTCACATATAAATTCTCGAATTTGATAATTCATTGAATTACATTGATTATGTCTTCGATGACGATGTTGATATAGGGCTGATTTAGTAGCAGATTTATAATTACACTGATTGCATAAAAATGGTGGTCCTGGTAATGATAATCGATCTCTTGTTGTTTTTACAGGCATTGTTGTGTTGGCACCAGCACCAGCACCATCATCAATATCATCACATATAGATTTGCTTTCAATTTTTTCATTGCTAGTGTTATTTGTATTCTGTACATTTTCTTGAGATTTTTCAAATACAATATCTATCTTTGAACTTGAATTTGGTGTATTTTCTTGTATTGTTGCTGTTTCTTTTGTATTAGCATTTTTTGTGTCGGTTTTGGGATGTTTTCTATTATAATGTTTGGTTAAAGCATTTCTGGTTGGTAAGCTATAATCACAAAGTTTACATAAAAATGGGTATTCGTTTGAATTGGACGATTTTCGTATGTAATGATTTTCCAAATGATGATGATATAAAGCATTCTCAGTTTTAGGACTATGTTCACAAAGTTCACATTTATAGGGTTTTAATTTATTTGATTTATTTTTGCTACCTTCATATTTGTTAACCATTTCTGTAACTTGATGACGATGTTTTCGAATTCGATGTTGGCATAGTGAGTTTTTGTTTAAGAAACTTTTACCACATAGTCTACATACAATCGATGCCGTTTTAGGTATTGTTAAATTAGCTGGTTTGTGCTGAAAACTTGCAGTTTCATTTGCAATTTTAATTTCTTCAATTCCTATATTATTTAAAATTGTTTGTTTATTTTCTGGTAAGGTTTCCTTATATAGGTGATCTTTCTTGCTTACAAGTTTTTTTGCTTTTGCTGTACTTTCAGGATGCTTACGAAGACGATGTTGATATAGGGAATTTTTGTTTAATAAACCATAACCACAAATATTACATATAAATTTAATTTTTTTCAAGATTACAGGTATTTCTACTCCTTCCTTAGTCTCTTTAAGGCCGTGTCTCTGCCTCTGGTGTTGTAATAAATTTGTTTTGAGTACATCGCTATATGCACATTTGTCACATTTTAATGGCAATTGTTCTCTTTGCATTACTCTTGGCCTTAATCTTTCAACAATCTTATTTTCTGTTTGTTCTATGTTTTTCTCATTAGTTACCTCTATAATTTGGTGCTCGCCTATAAATTCTTCCTCAATTTCAATTTCTTCAGTTTTGATGTCATTTAGTATTGTTACTTTGTGAATGGCATCCTCATTTTTAATTCGTATTTCTTCAACATTTTTATACTGTATACTGTCTGAATCTTCCTCATTAAATTCTTTCTTAATTGCAACAACAGGTTCGGTTGATTCTGAAATTTAGTTTCGTATTGTTTTTAGAGATAGATTTGTATGTGAAAAGATGTAAAAACTAACACTATGAAAATTTGCACCTAAGATAATTAGATTTTTTTTAACTTCTTACACTTAAAGAAACTAAAAACAAAAATTCTTAAGTCTTGGTTGTATTAAAAAAATTGACACAGCTCAAATTATTTTAAATTTAATACCTGTCGATAACTGGAAACAGAAGTAAATAGAAAATTTATTAGAGAAAACGTTTGTTCTTCTTAATGTTAAACTTACGAAATGAAAGATTAAAAAATATCATATTAACGTGTTCAACTAAATGAATTCACATTTTTTACATAAAAATTTAATTCGATTTATGGTAAATTTATTCGAAAGAGAATTAGTTTTACAATGCCCCGATCATGGGGCACTGTACGCCTGACCACCACGACGTATGTATACGCCAGATGATTCAGTCCCATAGAAAAAGGAACAAAAATAGCTGGAAGACCGATTAAGTCTAATGAAAAAGGTCACATAAGAAGTTTTTGAGGCTAATAATCAGAAATCTAAAATCAGAATGTAATGTAACGCTAAGAACTTTTGGCAGAAGATAAAAATATGTTCACCACAATAACATTCACAAATATTATTGAAAATCTTGATTATAAAATTACAACAATTTGTTAACCTATAATAAACAAAGAATTAAAAGAAAGATGAAACGACTTTTGATTATTAAAAATCAATTAAAACGAAAAAGAAAACTGATTTCTTACTATTGCATAGAGTATTCAAAAAACCGGCCTTTTGGAAAAACCGGTTTTGGTTTTCTTCGAAAAATCGAATTTTTAAAAAACCGGTTTCAGTTTCGGTCAAAAGTTTTTTTTTTTTAATTTGAATAAAAAGCTTATATAATTTGTTTATTGTTTTAATTACAAACAAAAAAAAGAAATTTAATATATAAAGTAATAAAAATAAAAAAAAAAAATCTGAAAAAAATATTTAATAATATTTTTTATTGTATAGGGTCCGCCAAATAACTTTTTTTTTTGAAAATGCTATAAAAAAAACTACTGAATATTTTCTCAAATTTCTTTTTTTATTTGAAAGTGCAATCCTTCCGGTTAATAATGGAAAATTATTTCATTCAAATGGCTGCCTTTACTTTACAAAGTAAATTCGAAGAAAACCGAAAACCGGTCTTTTTTGTTCGGTTAACCGGTTTTTTTAATTACATCACCAACTGGGTTACTTGGCATCTTTTATTTTTCCGAACACTTTTATAATAGTTTGTTTGGTTATGAAGATTTAGATGTAAGTCTGATAGATTCCGATGAAGACTTAACTTTGGATATTCCAAATTCAAATAGTTTAATTTCTGATCTAAATAACACAATAAACAGTATTCAAAATGCTAAAAAAGAGACTGTAAAAAATCATTCATCATTATATGATGACTTCATATATCTTGATAAATGCGACAAAAGAACTGAAAAGTTGGAAAATTTATATAATTGTCTTTTGACTATTTGTCCAACATCTACTATTAGTGAAAGAGTATTTTCCACTTCTAGCTTTATCAAAAGCAAACAAAAAAATCGTCTTAAAACGAAACATTTAAATTGCATTTTTTTTTCTAAAATATTATTTTAGAACTGAAAAATAGGTTTTCTTTTTACATATTTAAAATGTAATATTAAAAAAACTTATTTAATGCCAAACGTTTTAAAAGTTCAAATTACTAAGGTACCTAATTTTACAAATTTACAAACTTAATGATCTCTATTCATTTGATATGAATATAGTTTTATAATATTGACAGACTATTAACGGACAACTCCGTTTTTCATCCGATATATCCGGTCCGTAAACGGTCCGTCATTGACGGACTTTTAACGGACAACTCCGTTTTTCATCCGATATATCCGGTCCGTCATTGACGGTTTTTAAACGGATTCGAATCAGTTTCAATGTTCCTTATAATCCGTTTTCTGGTCCGTTTACGGATAAAGAAAACGGTATGTAAACGAAGTTGGATTCCGTTTATGACGGACCGAAACCGATACGTAAACTGTACGTATTGTTTGTTGGGTATATATTTTTTTTTTCAAAAAATGTATTTTTTTATTATTATTATTTTATATATTAAATTTGTTTTTTTGTAGTAAAAACAATTAACAAATTATATAAGCTTTTTATTCAAATTAAAAAAAAACCGAAAAAACCGGTTGACCGGTTTTTTCTGCAAAAACCGAAACCGAAACCGGTTTTTTTAAAATTCTATTTTTCGAAGAAAACCGAAACCGGTTTTTTCAAAAGGCCGGGTTTTTGAATACTCTAATTATTTTGTACAGTCTCTTTTTTAGGATTTTGAATACTGCTTATTGTGTTATTTAGATCAGAAATTAAACTATTTGAATTTGAAATATCCAAAGTTAGGTCTTCATCGCAATCTATCAGACTTACATCTAAATCTTCATAACCAAAAAAACGATTATAAAAGTGTTTGGAAAAAATAAAAGAGACCATGTAACCCAGTTGGTGATGTAATTAAAAAAACCGGTTAACCGAACAAAAAAGACCGGTTTTCGGTTTTCTTCGAATTTAAAAATATTCGAAACCGATCGGTTTTTAAAAAAAAGAAACCGGTTGACCGGTTTTCGGTTTCGGTTTTTGAATACTCTACTATTGCATCAGAAACGTTAATGTCTATTGTTTGCATAATAAAAACGTTTGACGTAAATCAGTGCTGCCAAGTGATGCTTTTTTGAACGTTTTACAATTGCATTTACGAACGTACCCAACGCTCGGCCACATGTTGCATGATCGGCCAGGAAGCTCAAAAGTATTTATGGGAAAATAAAAATATTTTATATATGTATTTGGTAGTTTTTCCAACTATTCGACTCTGCCAGTTAATCGGTTAGGTAATTATTTGAAAAATGTAGAAAATTGATTAATCGGTTATTCGAGTCGATTAATCGGAAAAATTGGAGTTGAAGAGGTTATCTATTAGAAAAGATATAAAAATCACGCATATTACTGACAAGTCCTCAGCGATAAGAATAAGAGAATTCTTAAATATTTTTGACTAAACCACTTTATTCTACTGAAGTTCTTACTTCATCAACATTTGTTGATAAATCAAATTATGTAGAAGTTGTTAATAAATCAATTAGAAACAAAATGTTATTTTTTAGTTTTTATAAATTTTTTCATAGAATTTTAAATGACAGTTATTTTAAAAAATACAAATCTCGAATTTAAAGCAATTTTATATTATTATTTTATAACATAAGTAACATCATAGTGCTTGTTAGGAATATACCTAGTCGCGCGTTTAATAGGTTTTTCTTTAAAGCTCTGCATAGATGCTCTAGCTTTTCTAAAACTTCGCGTTCTGATGGGATATTTTGTCAGCTCAAAATACATGTAAACGGAGTTTGAAAGCTCTATTTAAATTTTTTGGATATGCAAATTTAATTTTATATTATTTAAAATATATTTTTTAATGGAGTTGAAACAAAAATAAAAATTTCTATCATTCAGACAACTGAACATAATTTGATTGTATTTTAGTTGATGTTTTTTTTTAACGATTTTCTTGTCAAAGATTAGCAAATTAGGAAGATTTAAATTATTTGTTTCGACATTAACCGAAACAGAGACGATTAATCGAGCTTTCAATTTCTAAGAATATCCTTTTAACAGGAAATTAAATTTACACTATTCTGTTAAAATTTACGTCTACTTTTGATTTATTTCTAAATTAGGGTTCTTAGAATTTGATTTCAAGTTATTTTTAAACAAAATTGATTGTTTTTTCACAAGTCTTTTGTAATTGCTTTTGCTCATTATATATTTTGTTCAAATTATATGAATTGTTACCTTTGAAATTCACTTTTCTTTAAATTTGTACTTTTAACAAAATGAAACAATAAAAAAATCAAAGAGAAGCACATCTTTGCAGAAAGAAAGGAACGTAAAAAGTGCAGTAGACACTTTGTTCACAATGTCACCAAAAAAGGGAATGTAAAAAGTGTAGACGCTTTCTTGGCACCAAAAAGTCACCCAAAATATTCGACAAAAGTGGCGACTTGGAGACACTTGACCCCAGGCTTCCTACAGGGTATTCATAATTATTTTCTGTTTAAACACAAAGATCGGCTGATTAATCTAAAAGTATGTTTCATTTATAGCCTGTTCCTCGATCTCGAACGAAAAACTAGTCGAACGATAGCAAGTCACTCGAATTCGAATCAATTTGGGTTTCTCTATTTCGAAAGCCTTCGATCGACTTGACTTACGTGTGTCAATTTTTGTTTCTTACGCATTTACAAATCACAGAGATGCCAGATCATATATTTTGAGCATTTGTTACAATTTTCTTTAAAAGTAGCAAAAATACTACTAAACTGCTTAAAGACAAAAACAACCCCGTTTAACAGTGATCAGCTGTATATGACAAATGAAATAAAAAAAAAAATAACAATAAAGAAATCAATTTTTATTTGAGAATGTGTTTATTTGTAAAAATTTTTGTTATCGATTGGTTGTAGGTGAGATTGTTAATCGGAAAGCTTTTCTGTTGCCTGTTGCTGTTGTCTGTTCGGTGCGGTCACTGATGTAAATAAAAATGTAAATATGAGCTGCTTGGGGCAAACGTAAGTCACAAACAATACACACTTACCTTTTACCACTCAGCAACAGCGTAATAGGGGGTAAAACGGAGTTTAGTTTTCTGGTCAAAATTTTCCTCCTCTGCAGAAAATTTCTTTGCTCCGAACACCAGAATCCCTCTGGCAAAATTAGGCCTTGCTTCAATATAAAATACATGCGTCTTCGGCTGGTCCATTGTTGATTTTTTTTTACTAAAATTTAAAATTCTTAATACACTATAAATAATTGTATTATTTTGTATTTACCTTTTGTTATCCATTGCTTTTTTACTTTATTTTGCTTTTTAAACTATCAAATATATATTTACTCGACAAAAAAATAGCAAGTGACTGATTTTGACATTTGCGTTCGAGCTGTTCGAAATAGAGAAACCAAATTTTGTATGAAAACAGTTACGTTTTCATTCGACTTGTCGATCGAGTCATCGTTCGCATAGAAATAGAGTTAGTGAAACCCAAATCAGTTTTCTTTCGACTAGAAAGCGAACGAAAGTGTTCTTTCGAAATAGAGGAACAGGCTATTAACACTATCCACAGATATATTGATGTACATTTTACTCATGCTCAAGGTTGAATACCAACTTAATCAAGAGTAAAATTTGCATTAAAATAACTATAGATAGTGTAAAATTAAGCTTACTTCAGGATAAGTTATCCGAACTAACTTATATGAATATTATAAAATAAAATAATTGTTGAAATGTACTTATATTTTATTGAAAATCATCAATAAGCAATGACCAATAGGGGAGAGCATGGATACTGAGGAGGTTGGATAGCGTCAACCGAAAATACTAAGTATTCTATCCTGCTGGCTCTTGTGGAATTTTTTAATTTTTATTCTCTATAATTAACTTATAAAAATTTTCATGTTTCTTTGCAATAAAAACAATTTACAAAAACAAAAGAATACCCAAGAAACATTTTTAAGGACTCTCCGATACGTACGGATTCATGAATCCTGCTTCTACTGTACGTTTACGGTCAGAAAATACGTATCCGTCAAAGCTTGTACATAAACGGAACATTAACTGACCGTATAATTGAATTTTTGAAAACAATACGTTTTGACACCGTTTTGGTGTATCCGTTTCTGTACCGTCAAATACGGACCAATGTTTTTCATCAGTTTTCCTTCCGTTGCTTTTGGATTTGTTTAGTTATAAAAAACGAATACTTAAATATCCCTCAGGTAAATATTTATGAAATTGAAAACAAGTTTTACGATGATGTGTGCAAAATTATGTAGATTTGCAAATGAAAATGTTGCCCGACAGCTTAAAATAGATTTTGTGAAAAAATTTTCAAATTTGCATTGTCTGCTTCATAATATCGTATGTACTACCATTTAAACCGAAATTAAATTTTTCTTTTATTTTTTTCATGATTTTTAATGGGCCGCAATCGCAGATTGATGGATGCTAATTGTGCTGGAGATAAATATCGTATTTGTTTGTAATTTTGCTTGGTATTTGTTGTATTTAGTTTTTTAAGTTTTGTTATTTTAATTTAAATATCTTTGTAAATAAATTTAAAGAAAAAAATAAAAATTCGCTATTAAAAATTAAAATGATATGCCTTCACACAATTCCGTTTTTTGTTGAAAAAACGGTACGAATGCGGACCGAATACGGATCCGTAAACGGTTCGACAGTGACGGACATAAAAATTTCATTAATTATGTTAAACCTTATTACGCTAATATGTCTGTCACTTCAATTGCCAAACATTACAAAGCAACACAAATAAAAACACTCCACAAATTTGACAACTGTTTCGCATTTTAAAGGGTTACCATGCATTAATGAACTCACGGCATTGCTAAAAAGAAAGGCAATGACGTTTATTAACTCTATGCAATGCAGTGTTGCAATGCATACTGCGTATATAAAGTCAGCCTTAATTTTATATAAAAACTTTTATTTCGAAAAAATATATTTATACAAAATTAAAATACAACTAAATATTAAAAACAAGTAAGAGCGGCTAAATTCGGCTATGCCTAATCTTATATACCCTTCACCATGGTTGGGAAAAAAGTGAAGTTTATATATGGACATATATGGAATGGACAGATTTATATACGGACGCCTTAAAGATGAAATTAAGTATTTAGTTTGGTGATAAAACTTGGACTCGGGAAGATTTATGGTTCCAGAAAATAGGTATTTAAAAAAATGTATGTTTTGGGCATAACTTTTTTGTTCTAAACCGATATTTCTGAGTTTTTTTTTAGCAAATATTGTATACTAAAGAATTTCGATCTTTTGCTATATAAGATGTATCCATAGGTCATATTACAGCTCTAAAATAATATATGACAAATAAAATAATATATGAGAAATAAAATAATATATATGAAAAATAAAATGGTTTAAAAATCTGTTTATAAATTCTTTTAAATCGGAGCAAGCAATAGAAATAAAACCGTTTGTATTTTGTTTGTATCAGAGGGTTTTTATACAAATTTTGATGTTTTTAGCCTCTTTATGGATTATTTAATTATTAATTTAAAATTTTATTTAAATTAATTATTTGATGTTAAAAAAAAGTCTTAAGAAAATATAAAAAAATTGTACAAAAAAAAAAGTTTAAAAGACGGGGAATTGAACCCGCGCCTAAGAGAAAAAAAGTATTTGTGACATAGCTTCTAGACAACTGAGCTATTGAAGCTCACACAAAATCATCGTTAATAGAGGTACATATATAAAAATTCTTCGTTCATTAGAGATTTGTTTGGTTTTTATTTAAATGACAAATCTTTGTATGTGTTTGTTGTTTGTGTATAAAAGGTGGAGGTGAAAGAAAAGAATTTCAACAAATGGATGTGTTTGTTATGCGTAAAATTCTACATACATATTAAACAAAGGGATTTTACGGAAAAAATTAGAGGTAGTCCTGGTTTTTTGCTAATATCTCAGCCATTTATTAACCGTTCTGGCTGATTTTTAATAGCAAATAAAAATGGATCACATGTAACAGAAATATATAACAATCAAGTCCTCATCATGACTGTGTTCTTCGGAAAACCCATTTCAACACACAGACGGACATCGTTAAATCAACTTCGCTCTTCATAAGGACCCAGAATATATATACTTTATAGGGTCTAAGATCAATATTGTAGAAATTACAAACGGAATGACAAACTTATATATACCCTTCCACCTGTGGTGAAATTGATTGAGAAATTCAAAACTAGATTCATAAAATTCAAAAAGTATAGTTCCCCTTCACGAATTTTTTTGTACTCTCTTAGAACACGCACATACTTCCCAAGAAACATTTTTACGTACTCTCCGACACGTACGGATTCATGAATTCGGTTCTACTGCACGTTTACGGACCGTAAATACGTATCCGTCAAAGCATGTACGTAAACGGAACCTTAACGGACCGTATAATTGAATTTTCGAAAACAGTACGTTTTGACTTCGTTTTGGTGCATCCGTTTCTGTATCGTCAAATACGGACTTCCTCGAATTTCATTAGATTTTCTTCCGTTGCTTTTGAATTCGATTTGGTGTCAAAAACGAAAAATTGTGACATGTCTCTGATTATTACACGGGTCGCGCGCTGAAGTTTAGAAAAACAGATACACGGAAAATAAATTTAATTCGAGGTATATACAGTCACTGCAAGCCAAACTCGGACACCAGGGAAAAATATTTTTGTTCCTTTTAAAATCTTACCTAATTAAAATGTTTTGTAATATGACAGTAAGTTTCTATATTGTATGCATTTCCAGATTTAAAAACAAAAAAGAAATCAAAAATTCCTTTAGCATGCGAAACAATAAAGTAGAAAAACTTTTGATAGCAAAAAAAAATGTGCAAGCCAAACTCGGACAGATGGAAATTATGTCTAATATTATAACAACCCTGTGTTATTTATGCAGCCAACTTCACTGAATACATTTAAAATGTCTAACGGAAGAGCCATATTTAAATTTTTTGTTCATTGAACAGACGAAAAGTAAATTAAAACAAGATGTCTAGACAAAGAGCTCAAACTAGTATCGAGGTTAGAAAACTTATTATTAAACATGAGAAAGAGGGCAAAAGTGTGCGTGAAATCTCGAAGATGGTTAACAGGAGCCATTCTACTGTACACGATATTATAAAACGCTTCAAAGCCTGTAAAATGGTGCAAAACAAGCCGAAAAATGCCCATAACAAAATCTTCTCTGAAGCAGAAGAACGCTTTCTTGTAAGAA
This sequence comes from Eustalomyia histrio, assembly GCA_949748255.1. Taxonomy (NCBI): domain Eukaryota; kingdom Metazoa; phylum Arthropoda; class Insecta; order Diptera; family Anthomyiidae; genus Eustalomyia; species Eustalomyia histrio. Next base: position 189,461,649 of record OX456523.1, read on the forward strand.
AAATTAAAGCTAGTCCCTTTTTAAGTGCACCAAAACTTGCTGCTATAGCTGAAAATGACTTGGGTAAGAGAGCAAGCGCGTCCACAATAAGAAATGTGCTTCACAAAGCAGGTCTTAATGGTAGAAAAGCAAGACAAAAGCCGTTCATTAGTAAGTGCAATCAAACTGTACGATTAAATTTTGCAAAAGAACATGAAAAGAAGGATTTTTCTTTCTGGAAAAACATTTTGTTTACCGACGAAAGCAAATTTAACGTATTTGGGTCGGATGGTAAACCCTTTGTTTGGAAAGGGCGAAATCAACAACTACGTTTGAATAACCTGAAACCCACTGTAAAACATGGAGGGGGATCAGTGATGGTCTGGGGCTCATTTTCCGCAGCAGGACCAGGATCTTTGCACTTTGATTGATGTGGTTATGGATCAAAACGTATATTTGAATATTTTAAAAGATAATTTCCCAAAATCTGTGGATAAACTAGGTCTAAATCACGGCTGATACTTTTATCAGGACAATGATCCAAAACACAAAGCCCATAAAGTGCTCCTGTACAACGTCCCCCACGTCATGGAAACACCACCTCAAAGCCCTGATATAAACCCTATCGAAAATTTGTGGGATTGTCTCATGAAAAAAGTCCAGAAGCATAGGGTATCCAGCAAAGCGGAGTTAAAAAAGGTTTTACTGCAAGAATGGGAAAAAATACCTCCTGAGTATTGCCAAAAATTAGTCGAATCGATTCCCAAGCGACTGAAAATGGTGATAAAGAACAAGGGATTGCACACAAAATATTTGTTTATTATATACAATAACTTAAATTACAAAGCTTTGAAGCCGTCCGAGTTTGGCTTGCGCATTGTTTTTTAATAGTTGACATTTTTTATATTATTTTTTAATTTGTAATCAATGAATTTACATTTTGTTTTTTGTTTTTGTTAGCTTAATAAATATACAATTAAAACGCAAATTACAAGATTTTTTTATTATTTTATTTTCGGTAGTTTTGCCGAAATAATTAGTTTTTAATAGTGTCCGAGTTTGGCTTGGAGGGACTGTATATATGAAATTTAAATCTAGTTTTACGGTGATGTCGCAAATTTATGCAATTTTGAAAATAAAAATATTGTCTGCCAATTCATAATAGATTTTGTTAAAAAATGTGCAAATTTGCGTTGTATGCTACATCATTTCGTAAACGCCACTAATTAAACCAAAATTAAAATTTTGTTTTATTTTTTCATGATATTCAAAGGGCCATAACCGCAGTGATGGATAGAGATGCTAGTTATGCTGGAGATGAATATTTCATTTAATTAAATTTGTAAAAGTTTTATTTTGTTATTTTTTTTATTACATATCATTTCTTTTTTTTTATACATATCTATATAAATAAATTTAAAAAAAAATATATGTGTAATATTTCTCATCGAGCTAAAGATCTTTTAATTATAAAATAAATATTTATAATTAATTTTTTATATAAAAAAATAAAAATAAATGTGTAATATTTCTCGTCGAGCTAAAGATCTTTTATTTATAAATAAATATTTATAATTAATTTTTTATAAATAAAAGATCTTTAGCTCGATGAGAAATATTACACAAATCAAGAAGATCGAAGAGAACTAAAAGAATTATGAAAAAAACTATAATTTGTTATAAATATAAAATAAAATTATCAATACAGATTGAAAAATTTAGGCATTTACATAAATCCATTTTTTTTTTTGAAAAAACGGTAGGAATACGGATCCGTAAACGGTCCGCCATTGACGGACTTTTAACGGACAACTCCGTTTTTCATCCGATATATTCGGTCCGTCATTGACGGTTTTTATTCGAATCAGTTTCGATGTTCCTAAAATCCGTTTTCTGGTCCGTATACGGATCCAGAAAACGGTACGTAAATGGAGTTGGATTCCGTTTATGACGGACTGAAAATGGTACGTAAACGGAACGTATTGTTTGTTGGGTTAGTTTGGCTGCAACAAAGGTGAGTTTTGGCCGTCATCTTTTAGTAGTGTCTAGCAGTGATGCCAATTTTAGCTGTTTTTCCCGTTTTTTGGGATGCTTAAGATTTTTCAGATTTTTCATAAAAAACTTTTTTTATTTAATTCAAATGTTTAAATTTAAATGTTATTCTATACTATTTTGTTTCTTTGCGTAGTTCAGGCGATATGTGCCAAAATAGGTTAAAAGTATATCTCGAAAACTAAAGCATTAGTATTCCTCTTACCATAATATAACTACAGTCCAAAAATTAAATTTTTCGTGCTTGTTCTCAAAGATGTTGCGAATTTCGTTTTTTAAAAAATGCGAAATTAAGCGAAAATGTACCTTCGCTTCAATATATTGTTCAAATTTGAACGCTTTTCTGCTAATACTTTTAACCAATTTCATGAAAATTCGTATATTTGATTCAGTCTTATTTGTGTTCATTACATGAGAATGGTTTTAAGATTATTTTAATCTGTTTTTTTTTTTTTAAATGATAATTTTGTGAAATTTTTATTTAGTACATTCTCGCTGCCAAACCGCCCACTGCACACTGAAAATTTATTCACAAAAATTTCGTTTGCTACTGTTATAACTTAATTTCTAATTATAAAATAATAAAACAAGTAAGAGCGGCTAAATTTGGCTATGCAGAATCTTATATACCCTTCACCATGGTTGGGAAAAAACTGAAGTTTATATATGGACATATATGAAATGGACAGATTTATATACGGACGCCTTAAAGATGAAATTAAGTATTTAGTTTGGTGATAAAACTTGGACTCGGGAAGATTTATGGTTCCAGAAAATAGGCATTTAAAAAAATATATGTTTTGGGCATAACATTTTAGTATCTGAACCCATATTTCCGAGTTTTTTTTAGCAAATATGTTATACTAAAGATTTTCGATCTTTTGCTATATAAGATGTATCCATAGGTCATATTACAGCTCTAAAATTTTAGTTTTTATAAAAATTTTGATGTTTTTAGCCCATTTATGTATTATTTAATTTCGGTCTTACCGTTCTTAAGATATAAAGTAATCTATTTTGTGCCACGCTCAATTGGCAGATCCCGCCCACATTTGGTCAGATGTTGTGTATTGATAACCAAGATGCTCGTACCTTATTTTGGAACTTTTCCTCTTTCCGTTCTCCAAATATACAGAAAAACTGACCGAAATCGTTAAGTCAACTGTGCTGTACGTATTTGTTATGTTAAAAAAAAATAAAAAAAAAACAAATAAAAAAGTCTTAATAAAATGTAAAAAAATTGTACAAAAAAAGTTGAATAGACGGGGATCGATTGCGCGACTAAAAGAAAAAAAACTATTTATGACAAAGCGCTTAGACTACTGAGCCATTGAAGCACATACGCAATCATCGTTAATAAAAGTAAATAAACAGTTTTCGTTAAAAACTAATTTGTTTGGCTTTTAGGTAAATCTTTGTATGTGTTTGTTGTTTGTGTATAAAAGGTGAAGGAGTGAAAGAAAAGAAGTTCAACAAATAAAATAAAAAAAGAAAGAACAACAACCACAAACATAATGTCAATCAGCGTTGTCTTATTATTTTTATCAAAAATCTTTTTAGTTGTAAAAAAAACTATTTTCGACCAAAAACATATTTTTTTACAAATCGTTAAAAGAAATCACTAGAACTCCATGTGTTTTATTTCTAAAAAAAACGTTTGATTTAGCTGGCAAATTTGCATTTGGGATTTAATTTCGCTTTTTTATGAAAAAATATTTTTAATTCCTTTAGCTTAATTTTAAAAATTTGAAGGAAAATAGTTTATATAATTTTTTTTTATAAATTATTATAAGTTATGACCTAAAATAGTTGCACTCAAAGGGGAATTGTGTAAAAAATTTTCTTAATATGAGAAATAAAATGTTTAAAAATCTCTTTATAAATTCTTTTAAATCGAAGCAAAAAATAGAAATAAAACCGTTTGTATTTTGTTTGTATCAGAGGGTTTTTATAAAATTTTGATGTTTTTAGCCTATTTATGGATTATTTAATTATTAATATAAAATTTTATTTAAATTAATTATTTAATGCTAAAAAACAAAAAATAACCTAAAAAAAATCTTAAGAAAATATAAAAAAATTGTACAAAAAAAAAAAAGTTGAATAGACGGGGGGTGGTATCGAACCCGCGCCTAAGAAAAAAAAAGTACTTGTGACATAGCGTTTAGACAACTGATCCATTGAAGCTCATGAACGATGATCGTTAATAGAGGGAAATAAACAGTTTTAGCTCAATGGAGATTTGCTTGATGTTTATTTAAATGACAAATCTTTGTATTATTTTGTTGTTTGTGTATAAAAGATGAAGAGGTGAAAGAAAAGAATTTCAACAAATGGATGTGTTTGTTATGCGTTATATTCAACATACATATAAAAACAATGAGATTTTACGGAAAAAAATAGAGCTAGTCGTGGTTTTTTGCTAATTTCTCAGCCATTTATCAACCGATCTGGCTGATTTTCAATAGCAAACAGAAATGGATCACATGTAACAGAAATATATAACAATCAAGTCCTCATCATGTCTGGGGTCTTCGGAAAACCCATTTCAACACACAGACGGACATCGTTAAATCAACTTCGCTCTTCATAAGGACCCAGAATATATATACTTTATAGGGTCTAAGATCAATATTGTAGAAATTACAAACGGAATGACAAACTTATATATACCCTTCCACCTGTGGTGAAGGGTATAATAAAATTTGTGGTATATATTATTAAAACTATATAAATCTAAAAATGAATTAATAACTCTAAACTTTAGCTTAAAACTAAAAAAGCATTTATTATAAAGCTTACTGAAAAATACAAAGCGTTTTAATTTACCAGAAGTTTACACGTTTTTGTAAACCATTTTAAACCCCTTGAGTGTATGAAATATACAGAAATATATTATCTAATATTATATATGTAGCTAAAAGAATATTTTAAAATATATTAAAATTAGGGTGTGCCGCTAAATCGATCCCTTCTGACTTAATTGAAGTAATGAAGTTATAGCATTAATGAGCAGAATGCGAGAAAAATTACCAAAACATTTTTTATGGCGATGTTTCCTACACGCTATAGATAATTGGATTTTTTTTTTGGAAAATTGGTATCAAAAGTTACGCAAAGACGAGCTCGTTATTGGAAACGCATTTAACAGTTTTTGATGGAGAAACTTTAACTTTCCATTACCTTTTTATACTCTCTACATTTTTATATGATAGATGTATCGCTTTGTCATTTCATTTGCAACACACCTAAATATTGGCCTTAGTCTATATAAAGCATATGTATTCATGATCTTTATGTAATTCTAAGCCAGACGTGTCGTTCCGTTTGTCTGTATGTTCAATCTCAGCGCGGGTTTGCTCGTTTTTTGTCAAATTGTTTATTGTCGACCCGAGCAGTTTGGTATTGCAAATGAGCAAAATCGGTACAGCGGTACAAAAAAAATGATTTGGTTGGAACCACCGATATATTTGTTTGTCGTGACCGAAATTCGCATAATCCAACTGAATTTCGCGTAAAACCATATATTTCAATTGTATCAGGAATAAATTTGGTTGCATTTGGCAAAAAAAATAACAAACATTTTTAAATGAATCATAGGCCATACAAAGACTCAAATTTTCCAGCGGATCTATGGGTGTTTTGCACCAAAATTAAATACTATTTTAAGGCTCTATGCAATAACTTTTATTATTATTATTATTTTGTATAAAACTAAATTGATCAACAATAGTTAAAAAAATGATTTCTCATTAAAAACTAAGGGTAGCTGCGAACTTGCTAAATAAAATCTAACATATTTAAAATTTTTTCCGAAAATTTCATAACTTTTTTCGGTTTGTGTTTAGTTTATAATTTATTTAGCAACCTTGCACAGGGCCTATATACCACATCTATGTTTTTGCCTCAACATCCAGTACTTTGACTACTTTCACTTTTGAACGCATAACATGAAATTTACGCATATGTTCTAATTGTTCCAAGTTTAGATCGAAACCATGTTTCCGTTTTATGTGTACTTTTAGTCTTTAAAGAAAAATAATCATATTAGATCGAATATTACATATTTTACAAAAAAAATTATATGTTTACTTACTTTGATTTAGTTGGATAACCTTGTTGACAATGTTCACATTCAAATGGCATTAAACCATGAGAATATTCATGACTTCTTAGAGAAGATGTAGAAGTAAAGAATTTACCACAGTCGGGATAATCACATGAAAAACGTATACTATTGTGTTTAACATTTTTATGTGTATTCAAATGGCAGGCTTGGGCGAATTTCTTATCACAGAGATCACAAGCATAGGGAAATTCTCCGGTATGATAACGCATATGAATTTCTAAACTCTTACGTATAGCGAATATTTTACTGCAAATATTACAACTGTAACCCAATTTTTCATGGGCCGTTTGAACGTGACATTCCATAGCTTGTTTAGTGGCATACAAACGACCACAATGTACACAACCATATTTGGTACGATCAACCTCATGGCAACGGCGATGCGCCTTCATACGGGAGAAATTTTTAAACATTTTTTGACAATAATCACAGGAATATGAACCAAAATGTCGTATAATTTTTCCATCAACACTGATTATATCTCGTTTTTTCCTCTTTTTTTTCTTGTCTTTTTCTTTGGCATTGTTTTCATCGCCGGAAGCTTCATTTAATATAACATAATCATCATCTTTTGTGTACTTAAATTCTTCTACTTCATTGTCATTTTCTTCCTCCTCCTCTGTCTCGACTGGTATGTGCTCTTTATTGGCTACAGCTACAACATTTTCTTGCCATTTTGAATATTCATTACTTTCTTCTTCATCATCTAGTGGGTCCTCCTGTGAATTTGTTTGATAATTTTCTTCTTCTTCCACTTCTTCCACGAAGAAAAACTCTTCTTCTTTCAGTGGTTTATTTTTGTATTTTGTTATTGGTACCGTATTTTCAGCACATTTTATTTGTAGTGTTTCCGTTTCTGTTTATTTTAAGAAAAATAAAATTTTTAATAGGAATATTTTTTTAATTAGTCTTGTTAATAGTTTGTTTTTATATTCAAGTTTTTTTTTAACAAAAAAAATAATTTTTAAAATTTGAATATGCAGAAACAGAAACATTACAAACAGTTTTTTGTGGTATTTTAAGAAAAATGAATATTTACTTAAGTTTAAAAATTAAAATATCAAAACTCAATTGGCAGCCCTGTCGTGTAAAGTTTGACATTGTAGTGAAATTAAAAAAAAACTTCTTTTTAGTAAAATAGTTTATTTAAACGGCGTGTCGGTAAAATAAGATATGCCTCCAAAAATTTGCAGCAGCTTAAATAAATCACAAATTATTTGTGATCAATGCGATAAGTCCCGTTTCACACAGAGCAACTTTTGTTGTGGCAATTCTCTTTTAAAGTTGCCTTTATGCTCACATAAAGAAACTTGTTTCCGCAATTTTCGTCTACATTTGGTTTAGTGAATGAAAAAAAAACGAAGAATTATAAAACAAACCGAAGAATGAAAAAACATTTGCCGAGAACAAGCAACTCCGTACCAATTACCACTCTTATTTTCCCTCTGTCCCACAAACTCAAGAGTGTGAAATGGGGCTAACGAAGGTGACGGAAGCATAAGAAAGAGTTGAACGATACAACAAAAAAGTTTAACAAACTAAGCAAACTCGATCAGCTGGATGCATTGCAAGAGACGATACATTTTATGTCAAACTAATTTGATGACATACTGACAACAAAAAAAGTTGGAGGCTGTGCAGAAAGAAAATAAAATTTTAAAAAATGAAATTGAAAATTTAAAATCTTTTGCAGTTTTTAAATGACAGCCGAGTAAAAAACGATTACATTACACGCTGCTACAAAAAAAAAAAATTGCAAGAACTTGTGAAATGTCCTAGTGTAGGTTGTAGGTCTAGCTGAGTGTATTATATAACCGGTTTTATAAGTTGCATAATACCATCAAAATTTTGAGATATGGAGAAAAGAGTATTTTTTTGGACTGGCGCACTTAAACTTTTCTAACTCAACTCGAAAACCCTCTCCAAAGTAAGAACATTGTTATTTATAAAGCGTCTAGAAGTGTTGTAACAATTAAGTCTCAGAATAGGAATATGCCTTAAATTTTATAAAAATTTCTTTATTAAAAATGTATTTGAAATTTTTATTAGAAAAATTACTCTAAATCTTACAAGTTTTTATATCAGAAATTTGTATACAAAATATCCCATTGACAAAAAGTTTTTTTAACGCACTAATGTTTCAGAATCTGATAGGTTTTCTATAGAAAAAGTGTTTTCGAGTATTACAATTTTTAAACTGGCGAAAAAGGAAATTACAACGAAAACTTCTCAATATCTTAATAGGTTTAAACACGAAAACCAATCCAATCTAAATAAATTTAGGATGTTATAAAAAACATTTGTAAACTATAGGGTGTCCCATAAATAAGGGAAAAATAAGCAAAACTTTAGTGTATTAGCGTAATGATGTGCTCGTTATAAGAAACGCATTTAAAAATTTAATGAAATATGTTTAGTAAACGACTTTGTAAATGATTACGAATCAGAAATCAAATATTTTAATATACGAAATGGTATTTCCAATATGGTGGTGGATATTTTGCATAAAATTGTAAATTTCGCCGCTTTATTAGGCATTTTAAATTTTATATTAGGTATTTTAAATTTTGTTTGTATTTTAAATTTTTGTTTTCAATGGATTCGTAATCATTTAAAAATTTAATGAAATATGTTTAGTAAACGACTTTGTAAATGATTACGAATCAGAAATCAAATATTTAAATGTACGAAATGGTATTTCCAATATGGTGGTGGATATTTTGCATAAAATTGTAAATTTCGCCGCTATATTAGGCATTTTAAATTTTATATTAGGTATTTTAAATTTTGTTTGTATTTAAAATTTTTTTTCAATGGATTCGTAATCAGTAACCCAAAGTCATTTACATTTTTTTAATTTAAGGTAGCCATTTTAGATTTTTAAATTCTGATCTTAGATTCATGATCAGTGATCAGTAGGGTCTCCAAAAAAAAAAAAAAATTGTGAGTTATTGACTGCCCCCCTCCCCCACCTAAAAAATATGTATTTGGGTGTAAAACAACGTCTCCCAAAAAAATAGGACAATCGGATAAGAGGAACACGTGCCTCAACGGCCATAAAGTTTGAAAAACGCATATATGAGAAAAATATGACTTTTTTTAAATTTCTTAAAATTTTCAATATTTTAAATTGATCTTGAATTAAAAAGATTAAAAATCGTAATAAACATAAATTATCTTTCTAATAAGGCAATAAAAACTAAAATCGGTTAAAAAAAACAAGTTATTACAATTGCCCCCAGCAACTAATGTGTCACAGCGCTTAATCAAGAAGTTCGAACCCAAATTTTGAAATTTGTAGAAATAAAGTAATGCAAAAACATTTTTGTATTTTATTAGCTCCAAGGTACTAAATTGAGAAGTATTTTTTATCATGTGTTTTGGAAACTCGTTTTAAACTTAAGCCAAAAAGGTCTACATTTTTAAACACAGTTTTCAAATCTACAATTTTAATGTTTAAAAAATTTTTTTAAAGAAATTTTCAAAAATCAACGATTGAACTTAATTAAGCACATATTTAGGACTAAAACCTCCAAAAATTTAAGGTATTCCTTTTTTCATTTGGCCAGTGCAGCGATTTAACTTCAGCGGACAACAATTTTTGTCACTTATTAAGACTTTATGAATTTTTTTTCAAATTCATCGCAAGTTTAATCGGCATGTAATGCGCTCTGCAAAACCTCGTGAAAAAACATTTCAGTCTACCTGAATAATTCATCTAGCAAGCACTCCAAAGACGGTATAACGTCCCGGCGTAAAACAAGCGAAGTGCTCCAGGGTCTCATCGTCCTCCCCACAGGCCCTACACACCACATAGTCACTCCATCCCATCATGATGGCCAGTTCCCGTTTTCCTAGCCTTAAAATAAACCTTGTTCTGTTCACGTCCGGTTCACCCCACAGGACTTTCGTGATCGTACCAACATTATCCGCATTCCAGATCTCCTTGTGCATGTTGGTGGCCCATAGTCCAAGCTCCTGTTCTTCCGTACGGTTTGGAGCCATTAGTGTTGAAATTAATTCCATTGGTATCATCCAATATACCTTCAGCCCTCCAACGCTCCCTGTCAGGAATAAGAAAATCGCAGTCCCCCAATACACGTTGTTCCGCCACCTTATCACATTTCATATCCAAAATGTGATAGCCTGGCAGATTTGCAAGGACTCTCTGATGCCGGGTACGCCAGCCTCCAAGTGACCACTTCCCGATCATCATCTGGCTGTAAGCCGCAAGTGCAGCCTCATCCACTCAGAAAAAAAAGTTAGTAGAAAAATTTGTAAACGGTTTTCAATCCCAATTTACTATTTTTGTACTGATTTTTAGTAAAAAAATTATTATTTAGCAAATCTTTTTGCTATTTACATTTTACAAATTACAGAGTTTTTACATTTTACAAATTTTTGAAAACCGATTTGCTAAAATTAGCAAAAAAAATTACTAATTTTAAAAAAGTCGATATTGATGGAAATGTTATTTCTAATAATTTAAACTTATACATACAAACTTAAATTGCCCTTAAATGTTACATAGGATTAAAAAAGGGATCGGAAGTGAAGATACCGACTCATGTCTAAAAATAGCACTAAAAAATTTTTTTTATTTCTAACAACAATTTAAATTTCACCTTAAAAGTAAAAAAAAAATTGACTAAAATATTTTTCAAAACAGAAATTACCAAATTAAAACAAAATGATAAATTCGTTTATGTTTTAAGAATTTTTAAGATTTTTAAGCCTTGATTTTTTTTTCATTTTGTATAAAACATCTTTTAAAAAATATAATTAAAATTTTTGATGCTCGATAAAAAAAATAAATCTAAAACTTTGTACTAATATTAATAGTATTTAGTAATTTTTTTTGCTGATTTTAGCAAACGGATTTTAAATTCCACTTTACAAAAAGTCTACTAAAATTTAGTAGCGGCTACTAATTTTTCTACTAATTTCATTGTACTACACGTCAGCAGACATGTGTTGCTAAGATTAACAAAAAATACCGCTGGGCTCACATTAGCAGAATTTCCCGTATAAAACCGCAAAATTTTGAGGTGCCATTACAGACTTTTTTTGGTGAGTGTATCTAACCTGAACATATATCGGTATGGAAAGTATCGTCTCCATTGCCCTTGTAGATGTCGATCTAACTGCGCCGCTAATGCCCAGACAACATAGACGCTGAACCCTTTGTGGTTTTTTCACATTACATCTCCTCAGGATCGAAGGCTACCACATAATAGCGGCAATTGTTAATATCGGCCTAACAACACTTGTGTAAAGCCAGTGGGTCATTCTTGGGCTCAATCCCCAATTAGAACCCCATTTAGGCCACACACGGAAAGCTTTAGTAATCCTACTCTCGATATGGTCACCCCAGCAGGGTATCCTATCCAGAACAACTCCCAGGTACTTGACACTATCCTTAATTACAATGTTCAAACCCCAGAACACAGGAGGGGTAATTGCAATCCTATTGAACAGACAAACTTCGGTCAATTGACAACAACTGACATACAAGCTTGTATTTCAAATTGAAGTTTCTGAAAATTCTCATGTAAATGTTGTATATATTTTGATAAATATAATTAAGCAGGATGTAAACTAACACCATGTTTTTAAATTGCGAATCCAATTAAGGTATTATATAAGATAGTTCTCTTTTTAATTGAAAAAATAGCCTACATCCGTCATCTAATATAAATAAATTGACATGGCTTTAAAAGCTCAGAGTCCATAGCATAAAACTATATTAAAAACTATCAGTAGTTTCCTCCTATATATAAATTATTTAGAAAAATTAAATTTGCCAATATTTCAAAATGTAGAGCAAATTTTTAAAGTTAAATCCTAAAATCTATCAGAATTTATAGGTCGCATGTCCGATGCATTTTTGTATTGTATTGTGTAATATTTCAAAAAAGTATTAAACTTATTTATGTCTCCCATTGACAACTAAACACCACATCTATAAAATTTCCGCATATGTTCTAAATGTTCCATATTGAGAGGCATACTATTTTTCCGTTTTATGTGTATTTTTATTCTTCAAAGAAAAAAATCATTAAATACTGTAAATTTTCCCGGAAAAATACTTACTTACCATTATTTATTTAAATAACCTTGTGAACAATGTTCACATTCAAATGGCATTAAACCATGAGAATATTCATGACTTCTTATCATAGACGAACATGACATTTCATAGCTTATTTGGTGGCATACCACCAATGACCACAATCATTTATACACAACCATACTTGGTACGATGAATCTCAGGGCAAAGACGATGTGCTTTCATACTGCAGTAATTTATAAAAAAAATTGACAATAATCACAGGAATATGAACCAAAATTTCGTATAATTGTTCTATCAGCGCCGGTTACATCTCGTTTTTTCCTTTCTTTTCTCTTAACTTTTTCCTCGGTCATTTCTTTGGCGTTGTTTTCATCGTCGGAAGCTTAATTTAATATAACATAATCATAATTTTTGTGTACTATAATTTTTATACTTCTGTGTAATTTTCATTTTTAATATTTTTTATTATATTTTAAATATTTATTATTTTCTTCTTTATCATCCAGTGGGTGGTCCCGTGAATTCATTTGATAATTTTCCTCTTCCTTCTCTTCTTTGAAGTAAAACTTGTCTTCTTATATTTGTTTATTTTTGTATTTTTTTTTATTGGTATATTATTTTCAGTACATTTTATTTGAACTTTTTCCATTTCTGTTTCATTTTAAGATAAAAAAAATAATTGTAATAGTTTTTCTATAATTTGGTTTATGTTTTTAAAATAATCCCAAAACAGAAACATTTTTGAGGTATTTTTAAGGAAAATACATAATTTACTTAAGTTTGCTAGAAATCGTAGACCCAAATAAAAAAGTGTATATATGAGCAATTCATAAAAACTTTTAACATTGAGGGTAATAAAATTTAATATTCTTATACACATAACTTGGCATTTGAGAATTTTAAATTCGTTCGCTTGAATAACTTTATGCAAGGGTGGTTAAAGTTATGGCAATTTTAAATTAAAAATATAAAAAATTAAAAAAAAATACTTTTCGCTCCAATTTGAGCTTCGTCTGATTTGCTTGATTTTTGGATTTTATTAAGATTATTTTTATTAAGATTATTTAAAATAAACTAGCATTAGCAAAAAAAAATTAAAAAATACTAGAAATAAGATTAAAATTGTAAAGGGGATAATAATAGTAAAAAATTTGTTAAAATAAAACTATATCGTATAATTGTCATGTTTTAGAGAACATAGTACTTTTCCAAAGATTCTTTGAATATATTAAGGGCTTTGATGTTTTTATACTGCTAGAAACACACATATCGCTCATTTGCAAGAAGACCGGCATAACTCAAAAAACCCGATTTCGAGATAATTGCATTTAAAGCGGAATGAGGGAAAGAGATATCAATACCATTTTTTGATATGTTTTAGATTATGGTGTGACCCACATATTTGCATCATCAACTAAAAGACCGTGTTTGTTGAGTTACGTCGATGGCATCAAGAAAGATTTAATAAAGATAGGCATAACATTAAGAAAACTGCAAATATAGACGTTGTAGATTTAAAGTAGACACTTGCTAGTTTCAGTATTAATAATCCTAGTTAGAAGAAAGGTCAAACCCACTTTTGTTGAAAATAATGAGTATGAAGAGTTCAACCACATATAATAAATAGCAATCTGTCAAATTAAAGTCGGTGAGGTAGTGCATTTGATATGATTTGCATTTATGGCAAAAAAAAACTAGGATCTAGAAACCAGCAACTAGCAAGTGTCATATAGACTTAAGAAGAAGCAATTGGAAAAAAGATTTTGACGAAGTTAAGGAGTATTTTACGGATAATGATATGGCAATGCCAATTGGAGTTGGAGAATTGTAACACTCAAGTTAACAAATCAAAGACATTCGAAAGAAAAAAAAAAGTAAATGGTGTTGGGCGTCAATATTTGGAATTTTGTAAAAACAATGGACTCATTGTTTTGGAACGTTTGACAACAAGTGATGAAGAAGGAAACCTTACATTCACTGGTGGCAATGGTAATTTAGTAATTGATCTTTGTGCCGTAGCTCAGGAAGCTCTTACCTTCTTGCAAGACATGGAAGTAGAGAAGCAAATCTGGTCAGACCAGATGCCTATGCAAATAATGAAATATATAGACAAAAACTTAATAGCAACTTATCAAAAAAGAAAATATTAAAGGATACTATTTACTAAAGGCTGCATCTTCACCACAAAATAAGTGGTATAATAATCGATGTAACGCTGCAAGAAGAAAATCGTTTTATTCGCTTCATAGATACCATAGGACATGGAAGCTGGAACATCGAAAGAAATATTTGAAGGCAAACCGGATGTATAAAAGCGTGTGTGAAGAATGTACACAAACTACTACAAAAAACTGGAAGATTTGATAAGCTGGGTAAATGACAACAAATTGTAATACGTACTGTAGCAACATGTTTTTCGGATTTTATTAATTTTTTTATTAAAAAAAGGAATAAAAAAGAAACGATTAAGAACGCAAAAATAAAGTAAGGTAATTCAATTACATAAAAAAATAAAGAATTTAATTTCATTTATGAAGAATAATACAAATAATATTAGCGTAGCATCTGAAAATTACATCGCAAAACTGAGGACACACCTGCAAAAGTAAATATCGATTACCCTAACGAAAATATTACCTCTTTAATACTTAGTTGGATAGCCTTTATTGTCTAAGACAGCATTTAACCGTTTGTTCATTGAATTTACCAAAGTTTTTGTGTTTTTTGTGATAATTTCCTACACTCATCCAGAAGGACAAGTTTTAGTTGGGGTTTACTTCTGATTTTATGTTTTCGGACATTTCTTTCCAAAACTTCCCACAAGTGCTCAGTAGGGTTGAGGTCCGGACTTTGAGGAGGTGTAACTAGCATATGTGGTGTGTTAAAAAGAAGTCACATTTTCACATTGTGGGCTGTATGCTCCGGGTCGTTGTCTTGTTGGAAATAATAATCGCCTCTAAACCCATTTTGTTCGCACTTTCCTGTAGATTATTTTTCAATATATCTAAATAGACATACTGATTCATAGTATTTTCAATAAATATGATGACATAAAGCCCCATACCATAACACCTCCTCCCCATTGCTTTACAGTTTTTACTGCATTTTTTGGATTTAAGGCTTCTCCTTTTTAACGCCACACTTTTAAACGGCTATCAGAACCAAATATGTTGTATTTCGATTCATCTGTGAATACCACTTTGTTCCAGAACTCTTGGGGCTTATTTATATAAGTTTTTGCAAAATCTATGAGCTTGTGTCTGTTTACTTCATTTATAAGTGTTTTTTTTCTTGGAGCACATGACATTAGACCCTGATCGGCTAAACATCTTCGAACTGTATCGGGTGAAACTTTTGTATTTTGATATTTTTTGAGTTCATAGGCAATTTTGGGAGCACTTGTAAACGGATATTTCTCAACGGTTCGCTTTATATATCGCTTGTCTTTATCCGTCAATTTTGGTGGCCGACCTCTTGCAGGCTTATTCTGAATACGGGTTTCATTTATTTTGCGCTTAATGACTTTTCTTACCGTAAAACGACTACGAGACACTATTTTTCCGATTTCCCCATAGGACTTTTGTTGTTTTTCATACAAATCAATTATAATTTGTTTCTCTTCAAGAGTTATTTTTTTACGTGGCATTATAATAGTTTTTATAAATATACCGACGTTATTATCAAATGAATTTAATTCATTTTTGTTAATTGTTTAAACTACGATGCTACTTACACAATCCAAATTTCTTTTCTTTCTCTACAATTTCTAGTTGTACCATTATTCCTAATCAATATCAAGTGTGGCCTTACTTTTGCGTTGCCACCTTATGAGATGATATGAATGATACCCAATTTTTTTAGGAATGTTTATAAAAAGTCACAAAGTTTTTAAACAAAAATAAAGGACAAGCATTAAATTAAAAATAAATATAGGTTCTGTCTTAATATTTTTCTAAAACAAATAAAAATTCGATAAAAAAATAAATGTTGCTGTGTTCTTACTTTTGCGGCCAGTGTATGTAATTTCAACATTTCACCAATCGAATTTAAGCAATATTTTTAAGTATTATAAAACCCCCAGCAATCAGCAAAAGATGTTTCTTATGCTGCGAATATGATAAAAACAGTAGATGAAATACGGACAATGTTGTCCAAAGTTAAATCAAATAAAGGTCTGGACAGGATGGGATAACCTATGAATTTTACGCAAATGCAACGATTGAATTCTAAGAGGAATTGGCAAACGTTTATAACAAAATATACAATTTGTTGAAATCATTATGGTTATTTTAAACGAGAGACTGTCGACATGCGTAGAAGAGAACAACATATTGACAGAATACCAAAGTGTGTTTCGAAAAAAATTTCCACTGCAGACAATATTTATAATATAACTTCAATAGTACATTTAAAACTACAAAACAGTTAAAAAGTCTATGCTTTCTCCGTAGATTTTCAAGTTAATCCAGAGAAAAGATTGATTGGAATTCGATCAAAACTATTAACATTTATTTGTAAGAGCAAAAATATTGTATTGGGGAATTAAAAAAGAGGTAAAAGCAGCTAAAAAACAATCCTTTAATACAATTACTGGTATTTCCAACTTTAAAAATAAAATTCGTTTAGGAATTGTGTACGGTAGAATCAACCATTTATTTAGTGAATTTAAAAGAAAATTAGTACAATAAAATCTGTAAAATTTATTAAATAATTGTCGATATTCAAAAGTGGTAACTACAAATACGGTTATCCTGATCAAATATACCATTAAATTCAGGTTTCAGTAGAACCAACCGAATTGTGGATTATATTGATTATAGAGGCCACTAATGATTGGTATTGGTAAACGAATTTTAAATAATATTTTTTCTAACAAATTATTTAAATTAAAAATTTGTCATAAAAATTTATAAGCGTTTGTGGTGTAGTAAGTAGAGATGTTGCCTAGTACTCCGAACTTCCGAGTTAGAATCCGAGTTTATTGACTAAATTGAACTAATATTGAATTTGTACACCATTTATCTATAGGTGTAGTTATTGACTGCAATTTGACATTTGAATGTCATATTAGATATCTTACGTCAAGGGTAATTTTTATTTTGAAGAGATTATATAATACAAATCTTATTATTCCTGTTTATGTCAAGGAAAGAATTGTTCACAGTACTATAATGCCTCTTTTTCTATATTGTTTGGAGGTATTTTCTGGTACTTGGGGTTATAATATTAGGGACATTCAGTTGCTATTTAACAGAGTTATAAGATATGTATATTCAGTACGAATTCGTGAACATATTACAGAACATGTTATTCGTTTTCTTGGAACATCGTTTCGTGATTTTATTAAAATACGTCTCCTATTATATTTCTATCGAGTTTTTAGTATAAATTGTCCTTTGTTAATATCAAATTTTTTTAGATTTACTAGATCTACTAGATCTCATAGTCTAATTGCACCTTTCAATACTCCTTGGGTAAGTCGGTCTTTTCATTGGCGTGTGGTTTTATTATTTAATGCGCTGCCAGTATCTTTAAGGCAATTCAATTATAGCGTTCATGTTTATAAAAGAAAACTTTTAAATAACTTTCAATAATTACAACAATTTGTTTTCTTTTTGATAATTTTTTATTACTACATTATTCTTTTTTTCTCGTTTCAATTTGGGATAGCAAAATGTTATATACTTTTGTTATACAGTATCAAATAAATAGTTATCAGGGTTTTAATTTATAAATTTTAAGGTAACCTTAAGTGAGTGGAATATTGTAATTTATTAATTGGCCACTAGGCTTTGAAATTACAAAATGTTGAATAAAAAAAAAAAAAAAATTGCCTTTTGTAATCATCCACATGTTCGGGTTCAGATGTTCTAAATCATGCTTTCACAATCCTTGCTTTATGTTTGGGGTCGTTATCGTTCTGGGATATCCATTTCCTATTCAGCATAACTGAGCTAAGAAGGTCTCTTTAGATTGTGGCTGTCATTGCATCAGTTTTGTGGGGAATTGGACCAATTCCACACCCCCAAACCATATTTCCGCCTCTGTGCTTTTTTGTACACATATAATTTCTGATACCATATTCTCGGGTTGTACTTTTAATAGTGGGTAGGCTGACATCCAGTTAATTTTGGATTTAGGTTCTCTGTGAACTACTTTGGGATATTTCGAAAAAAAATCTTTATTTTTCGATCTTCTTTTGCAATTGTTACACGGATATCACTTTATTACGAATTGTATTGTTTACTATTCGACAAATTGATGATTTTGGAACTGAACATTTTAAGAAAATTTCTTTTTGATTAAGATTCCTGTTATATTCAGGCACTTTGTAGAGTTAATTGCTTCGTTAGAAGTAATAGAAATGACGGTTGGAATTCAGTTGAACACTTAAATGCTTTAGTAATTTCAAGAAATTGTTTTTTTTTTATTTGTTTAACAAAAACAATAAATAATCTTATCAAAAAAATAATAGTTACGAATAGACATCAAAAAAAAAAAATAAACTAAAACTCAAATTCGATCTTAGTTTCAAATTTTTTGAACACCACTGTATTTAAGTAAAAAGACAACAATTTATAGCGCATTATTACTTTTGCTCAAAATTTATGCACGGAATTAATTTTTTTAAAAAAGGTCGAATTTTTGCAATTCTAAAGTGTATTATTTATAGTTCCGTTCGTTTACTCGATAATTTGTATACGACTATATTGTTACTGAATACTGAGTAAACAGAAAGAAAAAATAGGGAATATAGTGATAGTGAGATGTTGAGAGTTTGTAAATTTATACTTCCTAGACGAGAACAAAAAAATTCTTATTTGGAAATTATAAAAACGTCGTCTCCTGATGATTTCCTTGGGCAAGATTATTTTCACAATTTGTTATAAGTTTTGTGAGATTTTAGCACATTTAATTACTTTAATGCAATTAGTATTTTCCCTATAAATATAAATTCAAATTTAATAAATATGCAAATGCTTGTGCAAATTTAAAATGTAACTGACATATAAACATGTTTTTCTATTTTTGTTACACAGATGTCACTACATTGCTAGGTCTGTCAAAACAACCGAGTAGTATTTTGGAAGATAATAGCCTTTTTCCACTGAGCTACATCTTTCATCAATTTGCAAAGATATTAACATCTTCCCATAAGATTTATACAGGCCTAAAATTCTACATCTTTCTACATCTACAAAAGATGATCCTTTCTCATTTTGTTCCATTTTACATCTTTCGTTATTTTAAGTGTCATCACTAAAAAAATGACAAAAAAAACCGATTTTCTTTGTGCCATCGCTAGCAAATAAACAAAAAACAAATTATTCAACAAAGGAAAATGAGCGGCACATGTAAGAATTTCATTCTTATGTCTAGCAAAAATTTTTCTTCATCATCATTTCTTCCAGAATGACCTTTAATATTTCAATGTTCTGCATCAAAATTCGGATTTGTTCTTGCAAAGCAACAACTACTCCAATGACTAATGCTTTCTCTAAATCCATTTTTTATTTTTAACAAAAAATATGCGTCTTTTTCTTTTATTGACAGCTGCATAAATGGCAGATGAAAGATGAAAGATGTTGCCAATGTAAACACTTGTTTCATATTTTCAACATCTTCCACGCGTTTCACAAAGATGTTGTTCAGTGTAAAAAGCCTATAACAAAGCAAATTGTGATAATATTTTCGTTGTTGTTTTTGTTTTTTCTTTGACATTTGAGGATTTGAATAACGCTCCTAGACGATAACAAAATATTCTCATTGAGTTTGTAATTTAATCTAACAAATATCTCTGGCAATTCTAAAAACGTCGTCTCCTGATGATTTCCTTAGGCAGGAATGAAATCTGGATATAAGTTTTGTGGGATTTTAGCACATTTAATTACTTTAGGACAAATTTTTGCCATCAAGAATTTCCAAGCAGAAAAAACATATGATTAAAAACTATATGATTAATTTTTGTGAATACAAATAAATATATTTTATAAATCAATGTTGTATTCAAAAGCAAAGCAATAAATATTTTAAATTAATTATGGATATGATAAAAAGTTTCTAAAATGTTTTCGCTTAACATTTTGAACCAAAAGTCCTATTTCCTAATATTGACCAGTTATAATAAGTTGCGCGTCAAAATGATAGGTCACTAAATGTTTGTTCTGTTTATGCAACAGTACAAGGAGTATTCGAATAGTACCGTTAACTAAAATAATTGTGGCTCAAATGTTGTTCATAAATAAGAAGTTTTCTCTCATTTGTTTACCTTTAATTCTACTTTTAAACCTAATTATCAATATAGTGTGTTTTGTAATGCTTCAAAATCATAAGGTCAGTGCTAATAAATCTGCGCTGATTAATAAAAAGAGTAGTTCAAATATACAGAATAAATGAGTATCCGGTTAATGGACTTCGGGTTTGTGTCATACGGGCTTTAGAAATAATAACCAGTATTATATTTAAATGAAAAAAAAATAATATTTCGTACAATTTGCTTAATGTCTCTATTTTTATAAACATTCGAATATAGGAAATTATATTATTTTTTAATTTTGTTTTTTTAAATTACACCAACAAGATTTGAATTGTTACATAAAATAAAAAGATGTTGTTCTACAATAATCTAAAAATAATAATGGTAGTTCTTTTTCCCAAAATTTATGTGTGTTTTTTACTTTAAATTTGATGCATGAAAGAATCCCCATTTTTTCGCACATAACTGCCTTTTAAATTGATTTGTGTTCAAACATAAATAGTACAATATATTCTTAAGAAATTCTTAAACATCTGTTTTATTTAAATTAATATGTTGTAAAAACACAAAATAAAATTAATGTCCAACAAAACTATAATTATTATAATTAAAATTTTTTATAACTTTTTTAAAATTTTAATGTAAAGGACCACCAGTGAATTATTTCAAGTATTGGCACACTACTGGATACTGGTACTGAAATGAAGTACTAAAATCCAATGCTGATTCAAATGGACAAATACCTACGTTCAAACGTATATTAGTACCATCATTTCAAAACTGTCCCTGTACTGTAAAAGTAAAAATCTAACACATTGCCAGTGCATGTGATACCGTCTCTAACACCGTGTCATTACTGTGTCCTTGGTACGATTATAATCAACTTACATTTACTGTATTGTAAGGTGACGTACAGTTTGACATTATTTCTAGTTTACAATTGTTAATTATCATATATATAATTCGCTATTTTCAGAAATTTTTTAACTCCAAATTGTACACGCTTTTTGTTTTTAGGCCTTTGAGTTTAAAAGATTTGTTAAAGAAATATAAAAAAAGATCAGCACACCTCAAAAAATTTTGCGGATCGTGAAATATTTCACAAGCTAAAAATCAAATTTTTGATGTTTGTTTTTTTTACTCTAATTCATAAAAATATTCCTTAATAGAAAAATATTTCCGATCATTTACAAACGCATTTCATTAAAAACAAAATGAATACTGACCTTCTTCTTCAAGAGTTTCCAAATTTTGAAAATCATCAGCTTCTAAATGTTCTTCAATTTCAATACACTCTTCCATTGGAACTAAATGTTCATTTTTAACTTGATCAGTATATTTAACTAAAGTAATTTTAGACAATAATTCAACACCATTTTCTTCTTCAGAATTTGTTAGATATTCTAGTTCATCTTGAGTAACTTTAGGAATCTCTTGTGGGGAATGAAATTCTTCTGCAACCATAGATGATAGTAAAAACTGTTGCTCATCAGGATGTTTTGGTTGGTCTTTTCTTGCATCTTTTTGAGGCAGGGGTTTTAATAACAAATCCTGTCCATTTGTTTCATATTCTTGCATTTTCTTTTCATATTGTTGTATCACTCGTTTCGATTCCTCTACTTTTTTGTGAAAATCGTAAGACATTTGCAATTCCAAACCACATGATTTACATAAATGATGTGGAACACCTATGCCAGATTTTAAATCGATCTGTGTGCAAATGGTAAAACAGTCACTATATGTTAAATGATCATCTTCATCGTAAATTGTGGTTAAATCTAAATATTGGGTTTCATCTGGCTGGGTCAAACACACGCGACACAAGTCAGACATATCATTGGGCATTACCGTATAATTTGATGCCATTTTGGAAACAATCGGATCACATAAAATGTTTTGTTATTTTTGAAACAATTATTGCAATATAGAAAACGAAAAGTTTTTCTGTTTTTAATAAAGTGCATAAAAATATTAAATTTTCTTAATCATTTTACTAAATTGATTTGTTTTTTCACAATGTATGTTTAGCAGTGTTGCCATTTCAGTGCTTTGTTGTTTTTTTTCGTGATTTTCGAAACTTGCAAACGGTGATTTTTCACATATACGCGTTAAAAAAGATGTACTTGTTATCGTTTTTCCGAAATCTTTTTTTGCAGCTAATTTGCTTCTTAAAAACAAAAAATCATCTTTAAATCTATTAAATTGCACGATAGCAAAAAACGAATAGTTTAGATAATAAATTTAAAAAGTTTTCTTGTCTATTTAAAAATGTGTCAATATTTCGATTGTTTTAATTATTAAATTAACTAATGCTTCATTAAAAAATTCAACTTTAGTAGAAACACATGTTTCTACAAATGTTCCTTCGTGTATGGGCAGCATTAGCTGGGTGGTTTTTTTATTGCACAGTAATAGTTCCGTTCGTTTACTCAATAATTTGTACAAATTTTTACTGTATGTCGTTCGTTTACACAAATACTCAGTAAACATAAAGAACAGAGAGAAAATAAAGTGATAGTTTGATGTTGAGAGTTCTTCTTCTTTCTGCAAATTTTTACTGCCAGCAGAAAAACATATGATTAAAAAAATGTGTTTAAATTTTTGTAAATACAAAAAAATGTTTTACAACTACGTTGTTTTATGCAAATGCAAAGCAACAAATATTGTTAAATGATAAGATAAGAAAACCTTCTTAAATGTTTCTGCTTAAGATTTTACAACAATAATTCCCTTTTTTCATATCTACCAGTTATAATTTATTTTTGCATTTGGTTTTGCAATCAGATGTTTAACAAACTTTTTTAGAAAATTTTCATTTTTAAAGATCAGCTGTTTTAGTCTTGTAAATGTAAAACATGTATTGACTATACCTTTTTGAATTGTATTTTAACCACAGCCTAGTTAATTTTTGTTGTATACATTTTGTTGTTGTGGTGCAATAAATGGCACTACTTTTACTATATCTAAAACCTCTACAAGGTCTACAAGGGTAGTTTACCAAGAGTGAATCCTTAATATGTTGCTATCCCAAATTGAAACGAGAAAAAGAATTATTGTACTTATATATATATATATATATATATATATATATATATATGTATGTATATCTTATTACTCGGTTAAATAGCAACTGAATGTCCCTAATGTTATAACCCCAAGTACCAGAAAATACATCCAAACAATATGGAAAAAGAGGCATTTTAGTACTGTGAACAATTCTTTCCTTGACCGTAGGATTTTCCAAAATTTTGTCTTAGCTGTTATTTACACTGGAGAAGGAACCTGCATAACAAATGCAAACTTTCAAGTTTAAGCTGTTTGGGCAGACCCTTAAGGGGGAGATTTTCTCCCATTAAATCGCCATTTTTACCATGTCCCGGCTAAAATTCTAAAATGTGCCTCATCAATGCTGTCAATATGTTTGCATCTTTCTTTAATTTCGAGTCTTTAACAGTTAATAATTTTTCCTCTTCAACACCTTACACTAATTTGAATATTGGTGTTTTGGTTATTTCTGAAGAAGATGTATCTAAATCAGACGTCGATGGTCTCTGTGCTTATCTGTTGAAAAAATGTGCTTCTTCCCTAAGACTTGCTTTAACATATATTTTCAATTTATCGCTAAAAGAAGGTGTTTTTATTGATCGATGGAAATCGGCAACAATTACACCAGTTTTTAAGGATGGGAAGAGGGATGACGTGATGTGTTACAGACCTATTTCCAAGTTATCCTGCGTTTCAAATTTTGAACATGTCGTATATGAAAAGTTGTTTTTCTTAACAAAATCTTGGATATCTCCTAACCAACATGGTTTTTTTCTGGTAGATCTACGGTAACGAACTTAACAGTTTTTGGTGAATATTGTTTAACTGCTCTTGAACATGGCAGCCAAGTTGAGGTAATTGAGGGTGTACCTCAGGGTAGCGTTTTGGGCCCGTTGTTTTTTAATTTATTTATTAATGATATTTCACTTTGCTTTAAGAAATCAAGATTTCTTTTATATGCAGATGATTTAAAAATATTTTTACAAGTGGACTCACTGAGGGATGTTTTTGATTTACAAAACGATCTGGATAATCTTGGAGAGTTGTGTAAATCAAATAACCTACATTTAAATCTTGGCAAGTGTCATCATATTTCGTTTTATAGGTCTTTGCATCCTATTTCTGTTGTTTTTAATATAAAATAACTATGATTTAAAATGAATTAAATCTAAACTCGACTTAGGTGTCGTTTGTACCTCATATTGAGTACATTGTTCCTAAAGCTTATAAAATGCTTGCTTTTTTAAAGAGAAATTGTTATGAATTTTCTGATCCTTACACACTTAAATATATTTATACTTCCTTCGTAAGATCGAAGTTAGAATATGCTTCTGTCGTTTGGAGTCCTCATGTCTCTACTTATGTCTCCCGTATTGAGAGAGTTCAACGTTTATTTATAAAATTTGCGTTAAGATCACTTTATTACCTGGAATCTGTTCAATATGAATCTAAATGCCTTTTTATTGGTTTGCGAACTTTAGAATTCCGCCGAACTTTTCAATCGGCTTTACTTTTATTTGATATAATCAATCATAATATTGATTGTCCTGACTTGCTATATTTGATTCCATTTTATGTTCCATTAAGAAGTCTTAGGTTTATTGATGCCTTTAATGTTCCAATACATCGGACTAATTATGCTATCAATGGTACGTTAACCCGCACATTTATTACTTTTAATCATATTAATTTGAGTCTTCAGAAAAAATCTAAATCATTTATTGAATTTTGCACAACAAAAGATAATTTTGAACTATTTCTTTTTGCCGTATTACAATAAAATTTATTTTTCTTATAAATATTTTTTATACTAATTTTAAATTATTATATATTACATTTACTTTAATCATAGTCTGCAAGGAGTTTTGTGTCCATAGACTGAAATAAATAAATAAATAAATAAATAAATTCCCCAGGTAACAGATATTTCAAATATCAGGTTTCTATCTAAAACAGTGTTGTCAGTCCGTTAACGTGAAGACTTTTTACCTTTTTGCTCCTCCCCGAAAGAATATCTAAAATTCTGACTTAGGTAAATGTTAACGCCGGAGACGGAGCCTATATAACAAAGGGCGAGAATAATCCTGTCTTATCTGATGTTCACACCAAAATTTTGTATGAAGGTTTCTCCACACCTTCATAAAAAATTTTAACTTCTAGGTCCAGCGGATTGGGGAGACCGTTAAGGGAAAGATTTTCTCCTTTGAACCTTCATTTTCGCCAAAATTCTAAACTGTACCTTATTAATGAGTTAGAGCAAACTCCAAGTAACACTTATTTAAAATTTCAGGTTTCTAGCTAAATCGGTGTAGGCAGGCCGTTAAGGGGAGACATTTCGCACCTCCCCATAGAAATATCCAAAAATCCGATCTAGGTGAATATCTACTCCGGCCGGCTGTCAATGAGGGAATTTTCAGCTTGATTTTCAAAAAATTTAATCTTAGCTGTGATCAACACTATAGAAGGAACCTGCATAAATTTTAACTTTCTAAGTTCAGCGGTTTGGGTTGATCGTTAAGGGGGAGAATTTTCGCAAGTTAAATCCCCGTTTTTAACACGTTCAACGGGATTTTCACAAGACATATCGTACCGTCTTTGACGGACTTTTAACGGACAACTCCGTTTTTCACACGACATACCGGATTTGAATCAGTTTCGTATTGTATTGTTTGTTGGGATGTAATTGAATTTTTGGCTCACTTTCTATCATAAGCAACTTAGCCCATATAGTGTAGTATGTACTGGGTTTTCTTTATTTGTTCCACGTCGAAAATTCCTAACGCTGTTTTAAACCTTTTCATCGTCTCCTCATCGAATGCATTCATATGAAAATATTATTTTAATTTTTTATTCTTGATTTGAGTTCTTAGGTTTATTTTTCTTAAAATGAACAAAAAATTTTTTTGTCTCCGAAAATGCCATGGAAAAAGTCTAGGTTTAACTACTCATGACAAAAATCATTAAAAAATTTATATATTAAAATATACAAAATTATTTTAAATTTGTCACTTCTTTAACTGTGAAAATTTAAGCGATACAAATCGAGTATTCGAAAGGATAACAATGAGTACTCGCGATATCTACGACTTAATTTTTTTTGCCAAAGAGTGGCATCACTGGTGCATCAACTCTTCATGAATGCCGATAAGTAATAAGAAGCATAAACGATTTAATTTATTGAGTTCGATATCAGAACGACCACTGCTGTGAATATTTTTGATAAATTTCCATTTAAATTATAAGAAAAATATAATGACTGGAATCATAGATACTATAGAAATGCCAAAATTACCAGAAAATCAAAAATCTTTTGCCGGTATTCCAGAGGCAATATTTCTGGTAAGTAAAAAAAACATTGGAAAAATTGCAAGACGTTTGCACGCATAACCTACAAACCGATGTCAGCCATATAGCAACAACAAGAAAACAGGGTGTCTTAACTAGAACAGTATTAATCATCCATCCCATGAAAAAGTCCAATCTTCAATTTACATTGATTCCAACATACTTTTCTCTGCTTTTAAATATTTTAGGAAGAAATCGATAAATTTATGGCCCAGCCAGAAAATGAAGATAATTGTGAAAAAGTCTTGCAACGCCTGGATGAACAACACAGTAAATACAGATTTATGGCTTATAATTTGGAGGCTCGTAAACGTAAATTGAAATCCCAAATACCCGATCTACAAAGATCTTTAGAAATGATTGATGTTTTACGCAATGAAACCGAAGAACGTGAAACACAATTTTTACTCAGTGATCAGGTGTTTATCAAAACTATGGTGCCACCAACAAAGACCGTCTGTCTGTGGTTGGGTGCCAGTGTTATGTTGGAGTATCCATTAGAAGAGGCTGAGTTATTGTTGAAACAAAATATGACATCAGCTATATCAAATTTAAAAACTGTCGAACATGATCAAGATTTTTTAAGGTGAGTTTTTTTCTGAAGGCTAATAAATGCACTTCTGCTAGATGAGAAATAATTCGAGAAAAAATTTCACTAATTTGGTATTTTGTTGTACTCAACTGTTCAAAATAATTCAGATAACTCAATTACAATTCAGCTGCACTTATTTAACGTATATTCAGCAACGTTAAAATGAAGTTAATACATTTCAGCTGCTAATAAATATATATTTTAGAAAGTATTTATTAGTATATAGAAAATATCTTCTGAACTTCAGCAAGTTTAAAATTTTGGTTAATATTGAAGCTTATCCAAATGCAATGTACTCATTTTGTTTAAAGGTATTGTTGGGTTGGCTGGATCAGCCAGACGTTAACGTAAAATTATCTCTGTATAGCAAATTTAATCTGATAAATAAGAATAGAAGAAACGTATATAAAATGTAAATTAAGAACGAAATATATTTCAAAACAGATTTTCATCGTGTGTTTATGTTTTGGACAGTCAACAAAAAAAAATTTGCAAACTTATTATAACTTATTTTGAACAACACTTACAGAAATAACTGTTAAGCATATTTGAGGGATGATTTTGAAATATTTTGTCTTAAAATGAGTTTAAGTGTCTAATTAACATTTCCATCGAAACAAAATTAACTTACGATTCACTTAGATCGAATAGTAATCCACACTGTTTTACTTTCATATGACTTTTCACATACATATTTATCATATAACTGCCTCCCAATTTGGAAGTTCAAAGACGATTGCAGCTGATATTGATAAAACATTACGAAGAGCTGGCTGGCAATGAAATTAATATGTATACAAAATTATGTATTTACAAAAGAAAATGTTTTAAGATATATACAAATATTTGCATCTAACATCGCTTATTTGCGGGAAGATCGGCATAACTCAAAAAACACTATTTTTAAGTTAATGATGCAGAAATGTGGGTCACATCATAATCTAAAACATATCAAAAAATTGTATTTATATCTCTTTTCCTTATTAAATGGCGACCAAAAGTGTTTTGTATTTTACTCAGCAGTTAGGCTAAATTAAAAATTTTAAATGCAATTATCTCGAAATCGCTTTTTTGAGCGATATGAATGAAATTTACGTTCAGCTATAATATGATCAATTAAGCTGAATCATTTTTGTATGAAATATTAAGGTAGATATTTATTTATTGTTTTTCAGCCAGATGAAACGAAAATTATATGGTTTAATGGTTTTAAACAAACTAAAGTTAACTAAAATATTTTCATATGACGTATCTATCATATTTAAGATGCTATTCAGCTCTTATTTAAACCAAAATTCAGCAAACTTAAAATCTTTAAAATAAACACAAATAGCTTCATGTGTCATATAGATTGATTTATCATATTTTTGGTAATTCAGCAAATAGAAAAGCAATTCACGTGTATAAAAGATCTAAACTAACATAGTACATATAGATAATGTTCATCAGTTTTTTACTATTTGATCGCTAGTAAACCAGCTGGACAATGGGATTTATCAAGACCGTTATAGACAATTTGTTTGAAAAAAATTAAAATTTTTTTTGCGACCTTTGCGGAATTTGTTTTATTAATTCAGCTAGATCTAAAATAAATTTAGCAAAAATTATTTTATACACTTATCTAAAACGTTTTGCTTTCTTTCACTATTAGAGATCAAATTACCACCACCGAAGTAAATATGGCACGCGTTTATAATTGGGGAGTTAAAAAACGTCAAGCTGCTGCTAAAACCGCTACCGGACCCTCAACCTCATCATCATAATGGCTGTAATGGTAAAAAATGCAACAATCATATTTTCTTCGCTCCCATGTCCTTATTTTCTCACAAACACACAGCCGCTCCTTTTTAAAGGCGATAACTGTAGTTTAACAAAATTGTAAACTCTTTTTTTTCCAATACAATTTTTATTATTGTTCATAAAAATTTATGATCGTCTTCTATTGTTTAGTCATTTGTTTCGTTTATTTTTTCTTATTTATTAAACAAAATTCAACTATGAATTGAAAGAAATCTAAAAAGTGGAGAGTGTTTAAAAAGCTTTTGTTTATAAGAAAAACCACAGTTTGCATTTAAGAATCTAGCTGAATGGCTTAAAATATATTATAAAAATCAAATGCTTGTTAAATTAATAAAAAGAATGCATTAAAAACATGATATTTATGTGATTTTTATTTTATGCAGAAACCTTAAAATTTAATTCAACAAAGTTAAAAGTTTTAAAGCTAGGTGGACAGAAGAGAAACAAAATTTGGAATCACCTTTAAACCACGAAATAAATGTTGATATCGAAGTTATCCAATAAATGTTTTGTTTCAATTAGATTCTTATAAGGAAATTAAACAATATATGGAATCAATCACAAATCTTGGTAAACATTTTTGTAACAATTAGTCAAAAACAAAAGAAAACTGAACAATTTATAAATTTGGTTAAAAAAATACAATATTTGCTAAAAGGAAGGGGATTATGGTAAAAATATTTAAAATTTGGAATCACCCTTAAATATGATACAACAAATTTAAAATCATTTATAATTTAACAGCGTTATTCACTCATGAAAAGTTAGTAGCTCCATATATGTACGTACATCGTACATCTTTTAACTAGAATGTATTTTAGTCCTAGCAGCTTTTTAGAGTTTACGCATAATGATTTCTTGCATGCTTATATGTTTACGTCCCTCCTCAATATATTTGATTTAGTAAATATTTCGCAGGGTATTTTGAAAAAAACCTTTATGATTTGACTAAGTACAATCTTGTTAGTAAATTATTTGTAGATTTCTTTGTATTACTTTTTGAACTGCTTTAAAAAAAAACTGAATCTTAAGGTTATGGAAATATCCTTTTCCATAACCTTAATAATAAATGGTTGTATATATTTTTATAACAAATTTCGATTAATCGGATAATATTTTTCGAATTATCCGTTATTCAAATTTGTGCATTTTAAATTATTCAAACAATTATTTGACAAAATTGTTCGATTAATCGAATACCGTTTAACCGATATTATATTAACCCTAGTTAATATATATTTTTTTACAACAAATGATTATAAAATTGTAATCCTTACTTAATTATTTTTCCAAAAATATATTAAAATTACCAACGGGTTGAAAAATATCCCAAGAATCAACTGTAAATAACAGGTAAAATATCTGCATTTGCAGCTGAAAAGGTGTACACTACATTTCAACTGCAAAATGTAGTTATTTTTATCTGTTTAAAAACAACTGACAAATGTAGTTTAAACAACATATATAAATGTAGTAAAATTTTTAGGTAAAATCTGCCACTACAAATGCTTTTTGGCACAGGCACAGTAATAAAACTACACATTTTTATTAATAGCCTACTTAAATAGGACACCTATGCCAACCACGGCATATGACGCATTTTGTCGATTTTAGTGTGGCTCCCGTAAAAATTTAAATTGTCTTTTTTTGAGTTTTTTATTTCTTCCAAAACTTTTTTCCGCATTCTTTTAGATTTAAATTTATTTTTTTTTTTTCAAAATAAGAACAAGGGTTACATTAGCACCTTCAGCGCTTTTAAATTTGAAACTATTAGGTTGTTTACAAGGGACCTTCTAAGTGTTGTATTGTGCTATTGGAAACAGAGTTGTTAAAATTTAATTTTGAAACTGTTAGGTTGTTTACAAGGGACCTTCTAAGTGTTGTATTGTGCTATTCGAAACAGAGTTGTTAAAATTTAATTTTGAAAAAATTAAAAATAAAAATTAAGTGTGCAAACAAAAGGAAACCCCAACAGAAAATTGTCGTTATAGTAAAATAAAAACATTAACAAGTCTTTTTTGTTGCTACGACGATACAACGATGAAATACATAGTATAACTTTTCAACTCCTTTTATGTGTAGAAATTAGTGTTTAAAATCATAAAAAACACAAACAAACACTAACAAACGATTGTAGTTAAATTTTTAAACAAAAACTTCACTATGGCGTAAAATTAGTTAGTTCTATTTTGACTCTTTAAATTATTTTTATTTCTGTATACAATTATAAATTTTATTTTTTAGGTAATAATCAATTTTTAAAAAAGTCTGTTAAAAATTAAAAAAAGACTAGGTAAAAATAAAGAAAATTTAAAAAATTTTTTTTATATAAAAATAGTAAAAATTTACCAGTATTGACAAAGAAATACATTTTTTACAAACAGGTTTGGTAACTGTTTTATTGGATAACGGTATTTGAAAATTATTTCGTTAGGTTATTTAAGGGTTATCGGTAACTTAGATTATTTCCTTATTTTAAGGTTAGCGATATTTTATTTTGCACTTTTTTCATGTGTATTAAATTACTTAAAGATCTGATCAATATTTCTCAATATATAGACGACGAATTCCCAAAACAGTCATATTATTAAGTTTTTTATCTGTGGATCTCTGTGATTAATAAATCGTGCCTGTTTAGTATTTTCAAATGAATTTAATCAAATTTGATAGTTTTGATTTTACTAAGACGACAAGAATGCATTAAACAATATTTGTTCATAGGTTTTTTGTTTGAGCTCTGCCAATTTAGAAGGATTTTTATAGCTCTTCCAAAGCTTCGGGTTTCGGTAAGATCTTTTGCTGGATTGAAATACATGCATCAGCATAAGGTAATTCGCTTAATTTTTGTAAATATACGGTGGTGGAAAGCCCTTTAAAAATAAAAATAAACAAAAATTAAATATTTATTTTTATAACGTTTGGAAAAATCTATATACAAAATAAGTGTGTAAGGAGAGAGCAAAAATGGAGCGGTAAGTGACAGTTTGATGCAAGAAAACTTACTGGTTTTGTTTTTTTTGTAAGAAAAAAAAAAACAGCTGTTTCGCAAAAATATAATTGAAAAACAATGAATTTGTAAAAGCACATTAAATATTTTTCTTTATAAAAGTAAAAAAATATGTAAATATCAGCTTATTTACGATGGGAGAAGTACGATGGAAGTCCGGAATGTTTCTGGACAGCGATGCCAAGTTAGTCCTTTTCGGGCTATATTTAGCCCTTTTCCACTTCTTTCACGTAACACTTTTATTTTTTTAAGGGCAAACAAAGCTCTTTTGGTTATCTTTTTTAGTCCTTTTAGCTCTTTTTGAATTATTTGTTAGTTTTGTCGAAAATCTGCGAACTTTTTTTTGGTACTTTACATAATGTTTTTTCCAATCGTTTGAATTTTTTTTTATAAATTTCTAGTGTAACTAATACATTTTTTTCACAGCAACTTGTAAAAACCTACTTTTACAGAAATCCCCTTTAAATTTATGTTTTATTAAAAATGAATCATTACAACCAAAAATTTAGAAAAGCTTGGGGAACTAATCCGACGAGGCATTGAGTATGAATTGTATCGTTTGTGTGCAAAACGCCCAACTTGATTATCAAGCGAGTTGTACCAACGTTGTGTATGGGCATGCATTAAATGTATCAAATTGTTTAATCCATATAAAATATGGCTTAAAAAGAAGCAATACCCGTTGCTCAAATTAGAAAATACCGTTAAGTATTTCTGCAAAAATTAATTCGAACCAAACTTACGAAAAGTCCAAGTATTATATAAATACAATTTTATGACCCGAAGGTGAAGAAGAAATTCGATTTTGTTGGAAAACGAACATTTTATCGATTTCTTTTAAATTCTACATTTTTAATTTAAAAATTTCCGAAATATTTTTTATTAAATATGTATATTATACATAAAAAATGACTTAAATAAAATAAACTGAAAAACACAAAACTGGTAAATTTTTGAATTTAGCCCTTTTTGGTATCGCTGTTTCTGGAGAACACCTCACATCTGATTTCCGATTTTAATTTACATATATTTTCCATATTGACAAATTGAATTTTTTTGTTGTTTGGTGTTTACAATGAGGAGTTTTAACTATCATACTAATTCTTAAAAATTTTCCGTTTACGTACTTTTTTGTATATTTTTCTTTTTTGGAGTAAATTTTGTCTTTCTCTGTGTAATTTTGTTACTGTGGGTGTGTGTTAAATGGTATCAAAGTATGCTTATTGGTAAATTTTTGACAGTTTTGAGGTGAATAAATTTTCACTAGCCCATAGGGCTAGTAGAGTTTTTGACATAAGAATAGAAATTTTTTAAGTTTTAAAATTTGAAAGCTTCTTTAATAAAAATGAAAACAAAACAAATAAATAAATTTGATTCTTTTTCACACATAAAAATTTAAAACTTTTTCCCCATAGAAAAAATAATTTTCACCATGCAACTTTGCTACCGTTTGATACACACCCTGACTAATTTTTACTAAACTTTTTTTGAAAAGTACACTAACGGACATAGTTTTACATCACTGCTTGCAATCAACTCTTCGTGATTGCCGATGACTAATAACAGCAAAATCTTTACAAGAAAGGAAAAGAGAATTGTAATGCAACAAAAATGCAAATTAAAAAACAACTGTAAAAACCATTGATATTTTTTCTAAGCAGCAGCAGTTGCTGTTAAGAGGTTAGGTAGGTGGGTTTGAGGTACCGCGTTTTTCTCGAACATTTTTTTTAAGTCGGTAGTCATGACTTCTCAAAAAGTTATAAACCGATCTTATAAAAATTTTGCACACTTCTTTAAAATAACATTATCTAGTGCTTGAACGAAGTATATTTTTAATCACAACTTATTTTATTAGAAAATACGTGGTGAAAATTTTGCCAAAAAAAATGGGACTTTTTGTTAACATCTCTGCCAAAAATTCTAAATTAAATTTATTTTATTTTTGATTCATCTACATCTACATACAGACAATAAAGGTTTTTTAATATCTGATGTAACAGTCATGAGATGACTACGCCGAGAGAACTTTTTTAAGGAAAATGAGATCTTTATGTTTGAATTCTCAAAATTTAAAAATAAAAATTTCACAAAGTACTTGTTAAAAATGTATATTTAATATAGTAAATTGTTGGAATAAAATATTTCATTTATTATATTTAAAAAAACAGTAAAAATAGGCTTTTTTGAACCTTCGAAAACCACTAACAAGGGCGGTCCCAAAATTAGCCCACCTGTCGTATAGATGACGGAAGTAGTTTGAAAAAAATTACTTTCTTGTAAAGTATACCCTTATAAAACATATGTTTTAAGTTTAAATACGCCACGTTGATTGGTATTTTTAAGAAGCCATCAAATATAAACGATGTCCGTGAATTTGCAAACATGGGAAAAATTGGTCACATGGAAAAAATTGGCAAGAGTTAATGAGATAAAGTTCGAATTGCTTCATCACTCACCTTATTCGCCATATTTAGGTCCCTCGGATTATTTTCTTTTCCAAACTTAAAAATATGGCTCGGTGGCAAATGATTTGCGGTTGATGGCTATTTTAAAAAGCTAAACAGTTCTTACTATAAACAGGGTATTGAAGCTATTGAATATCGCTGGGAAAAATGTATAGAGAAATTATCTTAAGAAACAAAGAAAACTTTTCCAAAATTTGTTGTTTCCTTTGTTAGGTCTGCTAATTTTGGGACCGGCTTCGTACAATCGCTTTGCTAAACAAATAACTGCGATAAAGTTACTGCAGAAGTTTTTTGAGTGTATCTTATATATTTAAATTTCATGACAAAGAACAGAGTTCACTTTTATACGCGAGAGAAAATTGCTACTTTTGTGCGGCAAGGTGTTAACAAGGACATTCACTATACATTGATAACATCCATGTAAAATCGATTGAGAATAACATCAATAATTCTACGCGTCAACTCTCAACGTGAATAATGTCAAAATTATATGGGATATTCAAAATAAATTTACCACACAAACATAGCTATATAGAACAAGAAACAGCTCTATTGTGAATAATTTAAGCTATTTGGGTGTTTTTTGCTTTTTCTCCAACATGTAAATTTGCCGTTATAATTGTTTTTAAATCAATGTGTATTGTTGTATCCTTTTTAGATGTTTTGATTTAAAGATTTTCTAAATTTGTTTGATTTTAATTATTAATAAATTGATAAAAAAAAAAATATTTATAGTGTGAACGACTTACAACCGTCTGTTCTTAGAAAACACGAGTTATATAAAATTTACATCTAATTAATAAGTGATAATTTTAAAATAAACTTGATTTTGTGCAGTTAACATTGATTAAAGGAAAATGACCTACAAGTGCGCAGTTTTAAACAACGAATAAATTTTTCCACTTGACCAGACAATTAATGAAATCGAAAGCACATAAAAACAGGAATAAAATTAATGTGAAAATAATTCATTCGCAGAAAAGTTTGGAAATTGCAAAAGTGTACTATAAAAGAACAATGCAAAGGAAATATTTATCACAAATTAAGTCAGTGGTTGAGAAAAATAACATCTTCATTTATTTTTCAAACATATTTTTAAAAGTAAACTTTTTAATATGTTTCATCACAAGACTTTACATCATAAATACCATATAACTTTGTTAATGGTAGTTATTTTATCATTTTGGTGGCAATGCTCATGGGCTTATAAATTTACGGCACCTTCTTACAGGCTTTCGCCTAATTTTAATCCAAACATAAGATGTCCTGGCAGAAATGAAGAAAATATTTGGCATCCTTGCAAATATGGTGGTTTTATTGAAAATCCTGATCCAAAATATTGTGATGATCGTTATGTATGCTATGTGGGTATAAATGAGACCTGCCATCCTGGCGACAAGTGTGCAGATAATGGCATTTGTACGGTTTGCGGTATTTGTGAAAAATGTGAAAGTGCTGAAAAATGTTCAGATTTTAAATTGTGTCCAAATATGCAAGGATTTCCGAGTTTTAATATACTGAAACGTTTAATGGAGGCTAGTGATGACTAAAATGAAAAATGGTTTATCTAAAATTATAATAATATAGAAATATTTATATTATATTATATGATATTTATATATAAATTATTATTATGTAAAATAATGCATACAAGCACTTAAATTATTTATTAAAATTTAAATATTGTATTTGTGGGGACTTTGTATGATAATTTATGAAAAATATTGGTATTACATTGATAATGAAAATATCATTCAAATAAATATAAAGGATATGAAATAATTAATTGAATAAAATCGTTGGAAATTTTGTTATTGCGCTCAAAAAATTTTGTGAGCATTATCTACTGAAATTAACTGTTAAAACAAAAGTATATGAAATTAAAATGGCGACAAAGGTATTTTACCTTTAAAATAATACAAATTGTGTTAGTTTTAACTGTTAAAAGTCAACTAACTATTGCAGTTAAAATAACTGGCAAACTTTTACAACAAAAAATTTAAAATAACTGTCTATAACTACAAAAAAATACATTTTTTTGTAATTTAATTTAATTAAATATAAATATATTTTTTTCATTCAATTACAAAATAAATGTGTAATAGCTATATACCACTTAAAGTTTATAGTCAAATTTCCAAATAGTGCTCCAGTTATCACATTTTTAATAGTGTTTCCAATTATTCGACCCTGCCGGTTAACCGGTTAGGGCATTATTCGAAAAATTACGAAAATTGATTTATTGGGTATTTGGGTCGATTAATTGGAAGAATTGGCGATTAATCTTTTAGTGCAAGATAATTGCATATTTTTCATCAATAAGAGCACAAATAGCTTCTTTTTTGTAAAATATCAAGTCAAAGTATGTTGCATTGGTTTGTAATGTGTTTTTTTTTTGCAATAATTCAAAGCAACCGTAAACTTTTTAAAGAATCATGGCTTAGAATCTTGGGGCTTTTTGCAGAAATCCGTGGACTCTTCAAAAAGAAAGTGTTTCCACATAGACATGTCAACAACAATGTAGACATCATTTTACCGCAGTGGGACATTTTGTAGATAAAACTATTTTTATATTTTCTATATTACTCACTCTCGAGAAAACAGAAAATTTTCTAAATAAACAAGAGCTGCTTCAAACAAAATTCAATAAGAATATCTTTAAAATATTGTATATAAAAAACTTTATGTATTGTTGATCCGTTATTTGGTAAATGAATGATATTTAGTTTGATTTTAGATTATATAATCA
The DNA here is from genome assembly GCA_949748255.1 of Eustalomyia histrio. Lineage (NCBI taxonomy): Eukaryota > Metazoa > Arthropoda > Insecta > Diptera > Anthomyiidae > Eustalomyia > Eustalomyia histrio. Next base: position 189,499,142 of record OX456523.1, read on the forward strand.
TATTTTTTTTAGTTTGTTCAAATGTAAAGAAACATATTAATTTTATAATATACAGAAAAAAATGAAAAATATCGATGAGCCAGCAGGATAGAATACGTGTATTTTCAATTATCGCTACAATTATTAATGATTGATGATTGTCTACTTACTTTATTGAGTGTTGAAAACAAATTAACAAAACTAGAACAACACACAACTAGAGTAGATCATCAACATTTAAAAATTTTATTCTCTATAAGTTACTAATAAAATTATCATGTTTTCTTACATTTCAACAATTTATAAAGAATATAATTATATGTTCTAAAATCAAACTAAATATCATTCATTAACAAATATATCAACAATATATAAACTTCTTTATACAGTGAATAATTTTAATTGAAAACATTGTATAATTACAACTACCATATTACCAAAAACAAAACAATAATATAAAAACAAGTTCATTTAAGTTATTCTTAATTTGAATTAATGTAAACCTCCATGGCATTACATGTTATTTAAAAAAAAAGGTAAATTAAAAATTATTTATCAGCCTTGTCCATTGGTTCGAATATATAAACTAATATGAATAAGAAACAAAACACATTAAAGATCGAAGAGATATGGTTTTCAGATATTTATACTCGCACATGAATTTAAATTTGTGCCTGAATCACTCGTGTGTGAATAAATAGGACGTTGCTTGCTTTTTGCAGCGTTTTTGACCCCTTCCTTTTTAGTCTTTGTTTTTACTTTATCCTTTCGTTGTTTTATTGAGTCCATACTTTTTTGCAATTCGTTTCTATTTTGTAGCATTTTTCTCAGTAGTTAATTTTGATGTTTCGGTGAATTTTTCTGAGATTTCGGAAATTCCGTAAGATTCACTTACAACTGTTCCGCAGGAATAAAATCAGAGTCCTTAAAAATACTTCAATCAAATGCATAAATACCAGTACATTTAAATCCATTTATAGCAATTTACCCACCTGAGCTTTAAAGTATGCTCTGGCAAATAATAGGTTACGTCATATTGAGAAACTATTGTAGGATTCCCCCTAGTAAATCTCCTTATTTCTTTGCTGTAGTAAATTTTTATGACTAGAATGTGGATGAAGATAAATTATCACCACTCCATTCTGACGCGCGAGCTCTAACAATTATATGTTCCTTGTATGGCTGTATTGTCCGTCCATCTAAAAGAACAGATGTGGCTCATTTTTTTTGTCGGTTTTGCACATTTCAGAAAATGCTGGATCAATTGTGTAAAAATATTTGTTTGACCCCAACCATATGTGGCATGCCGAAGCAGATTCAGATGGCGCATTTTCCATTAATTGTGGATTGTCATTTTTGCGAGGAAATATAAAAATGGTAGTACAAATGAGTCACCCGTGCTCATACAGGTTATTACTGTAATTAGGAAACCACGTTCTGCAGATGTCATTGCTAAGATCTGTCGTTCTCCCTTATTTGCTATAACTTTCGGATATCTACTCTGAACAACGGAAATACCTGTTTCATCTGCACTCCATTAAGAAGATACAGGAAAGTTGTGCTGGCAATATTTCCTTTCAAGAATAAAAATTTCACATTTTCACGTGAAAAACCCTTAGCTGTGTCAAAGGAAGTGCCAGTTGGTGTGCGTATGCTTAATTGATTTTTATATTATCTCAGAAATCCATACAGCCAGTATTTGACAGTACACTCGTTTATGACAGAAAAATTGTTAAAAATGCCATTTCGTTTCGCAAGTTGAAATGCAAGGGATTGTATATCGCTCCCAATGACGAGCCTCCTTTTCAAGGGTATATTTAACCAAGTCGGCTTCCATTTCTTTGCAAAAACTGGCTTTCGTTACAGTTGTGTTGACAAAAGTTAGGTTTGCTTCACTTCTAGCCATTCTATAAAGGTTGGTTTGAGGAACGTTGAAGGTCTTTGAGGCTAGCTTCATGTTTTCTGGATCCCATTTTCTAAATAATCCCTTGTTTGGCATCTTACAATATTTTCTGTTTTAAAATAAAACATCCAATTAGTAAGCAGGTAATGTGGAATAGGGTTCCAAAATACCCGCCTTCACAGGTATTCCACATTAACCGATTAAATCAAATCTAATAAATATTAAAAAACTTATTAAATTATCATATTTACCAATTTAAAGTATTATTTAGTTCACAAATTCTAATATCTTGTAAAAACACAGATAAAATCTCAATAATTTTAACACAACAGCTACTTGAATATGTTCGGAAAAACAATCGACTCCACGTGTTTTTACTTACAAACCAACTGAAACCTAACGGTACAGCAAACGTGTAATGTTAAAATTTTTTGTAAGCTTTATTTACATACAATAAGAGTTTACAAAAAATATTGTGAAATGAAGGGGGATTCCACATTACCCTCCTATTTCACGATACCCGAAGTTACTCCATTCATGTGAGAAATAAAGGTGGTGTTTCCAGCTCATGTTTTGCTATAGACGAACGAAAATAAATAACAAAATTGTAATTAAAAAAGAGCCATAAATAAAAACAAAATAAAAATCATTGAATATGTGTTGTTTAACTTTAAAATGAGCGCCCCGGTAGGCTAGTTGGTAGCGTGCTAGCTTATCAGTGCGGGGGTCGTGGGTTCGATTCCCACCAGAGGATCTGGTCTGTTTTCGCTACAACGAGCTGAAGGCCTTCGTTGCTAGTGCTCGGTTAGGGTATTAAAATATAATTTGTAATTATATGTTTAATAAAATAAATAAATAAATAAATAAATAAATAAATAAATAAATAAATAAATAAATAAATAAATAAATAAATAAATAAATAAATAAATAAATAAATAAATAAAATAAATAACTTTAAAATTGACACTCAAGTAACGGATGATTAAATTTTTCCAAAAATATAAGTTTTATTTAGTTAATTGATTTAAAATAATTTTTCAATTTAACCCTTTACTCCAGATCTTTCTCTATGTATTTTTATTATAGTATCACTGAGTTGATTAATATCCTCCTTGTTTTAAAATAAAACACACATTTTTAAAAGCATTTATGAAATGACTTCACTTTAATAAAATATTTATTTTGTTTGTAATGTATGCTTAATTGTAAGTTTGCTATGGCATTTGCACATATTCCATAATGTTTACTAAGAGCTCCAGAGTTCAGACCATAAGATTTTAGCATTCTAATCATAAAATCGCTTAAATATTTACGTATTTTTATATTTTATATAATTGTGTAAAATATTTGGTATATCTTGTTTTTTCTTTTTGTTAAATAAAAATTTGAGGCATACAAAATGTGTTAATTGCAATTATATAAAATTATTTTTTCAAATTTGAAGGCTTAATAAAAAAGCTCTTTAAAAAATAGAAGATATTTGAAGATGATAAAAAAATTATCAATAAAGAGTACAATTTTATAATGTCCAACACAATAAGGGTATTCATAAATTGTTGTAAATTAAAAGTGTTAATTCAATTTTATTAGAGATATCAAATCCAGTTTTTGTTTGTTTTTTTAGTTAAAACTTTAAAAATTTGTTTCCTGAAATTCTTTTGATTGTAAAGTAGCATTATCTCCCCTATGACTTGCCTCTTCAGTTGCCAGAGTAATATGAGGTGGTTGTTGAGTGCTTTTAATTTGACGTCCAGCGCCAGCACTGCCAACTGTATATGCCATAACTGTAGCATGATCCAGTTTACCAGGTAACGCTATAAATGCCGAACTGTCAATAATACGTTTGCGAGCGACTCTATGCTGCATACGATTGAGTTCTACCTCACGTTTAATACCATCTGGACCTGTGGATAGTTTATAGAATAATTCACGCTGTTCTAAAGTCTTACGTCTGGCTGAGGTGATCATACGAACAAAATCAATAAGCAAATGACAGAGACGTCGGGCCGACGAACAAGGTGAAAATGTACCATTTATGCCATAACTTAAAAGATCTTCCAAACGATGTAAAGTTAGAGCATGCCGTTGTGGCCCAGTTACCAGTGGTAATCCTGTCAATGATTTTGGTATTTTGGGTTTATAATTATATACTGTATCTTCAACTGTAGCTCCAGCCGAAGATAATCTCCTTGGCTCTATAACAGTATGTGATCTCATATATTTAGGTCGACTAGGTGCTGGTCCACTTTCGGGTGATGATGATTTCTTTGAACGTGGTGGTCTTACTGGTGGTACTGGACTTGTAGGATTCGATGAACCATGTAAACGTGCATATATGGCAGAGGCGCTTTTATTTTGCCTTTTTGGTGCCAAAACGCTAGCTGTACGTTGTGGTGGTGATGTTGTTGTTGGCATTAATTTAACATCTGGTGTCCAAGCTTCGGCAAATTTTCCCACGACGGGATCAAAATTATCACTAACACCATCAGATGTTAAGAACACTATATCACCACGATCAATGACAGTCATGGAAAGTGTTAGATTACTTAATTCTGGCTTGTTACCGTCGGCTGGACCGAGAGCACCTAAAGCATCACGCATATCACGCATGGATGTTATATCATGGGAAGCTAAAAGTAAAAACGAAAGTGTAAAACAAAATCTAAATTATTTATATAGAACTAGCTGACCCGGCAAACGTTGTTCTGCCTAGGAATAGGATTACATTATTATCTAGGTAGCTCGCACAAAGTTTGAATATTCTCACAATAATAGTACCCCAGATATGCAATAATAAATTTGTACTTCGTATGGGAGGTGCCACGCCCATTGCTTGGATCCCCCATATTTTTTGGAAGATTATGAATATTATTATCAAAGAAGCTCACACAAAGTTTGAAGACTCCCACTTTAATAGTACCCCAGATATGCAATAATGAATGTTTTCTTCGTATGGGAGGTGCCACGCCCATTGCTTGGATGGCACTCATTTTTTTGGGAGATTATGAGTATTATTATAAAAAAAGCTCACACAAAGTTTGAAGACTCCCACTGTAACAGTACTCCAGATATACAAAAATACATTTTTACTTCATATGGGAGGTGCCACGCCCATTGTACCCATATAGGTCAATTGTGAATCTAAACCATTCAGGGATCAAATAAAACAGACACAACAAATTTCATCGAAATCGGCCCAGCCGTTAAGGAGGAGTGCAGTCACTAACACACGTACAGGAGAATTATATATATAAAGATAAAAAGAAAACTTTGATATGCAAAAACAATTGAATGGCTCGATCAATTAAGGGTATTAAATCCAAATTTATGAAAATTCGTTTGGCTACTACGACAATTTTTTTAGTTTGAAACAATATTCAGAGGATACCCCACAAATGTTGTGCTAGTAAGAAGAGGAAGTAGTGAACATTTTATTTTAAGTCGTAATTTTAGGTATCTATGATTTCTTAGCGAATGGTACCAAAAACAGTACAACATTGACTTTGTTAAGGTGCAATCAAATTTCCTTAGAAAATCAAGCCAGCTGCATTCACTTTGCATATGACCTTACAAAAGAATCTAACTAACTGTTTGGCGCCAATCAAAAAAAATTTGTAGCCACTGTCCAAGTCAGACAACTTTTTATTTAAAAACTTCCTCTTAATTTATATACATTTCTTAAATCTAGAAGCCATTTAGTTGGTTCTTATAAGCCTTTTAAAGAATATTTGTTGTGTTTTGCATGTTAATTTGATTCATAAATTAAATATTATAAATAAATAAATATAATATTTAACTTACCCAAAGTAAATTCTCTGACACCATGTTGTTTGGAATAAACATAACCCAATGAGTCTCCAACGTTACAGGCACATACAATATATTTTTCACATTCTTCCTCGCATCCATCATCGTCGCTCTCATCTCGACTTTCTTTGGCTAATGGTAAAACTACAGCTATTGTTAAAGTACTAAGAGCACCACCTACTTCTAAAATACAACCATGTCCTTCCCACAGACTTCGCAAAAGACTAACAAACACTTCTTGTGTTGAGGTGGCCATACATTCTTGAGCTAAGCCAAAAATAGCACGATCCAAATAATCTAAACAACCATGAACAGCAGAACGGGCAGCTAAGCGAGCACCATCACCCCAATTTACGCCATCAGCCAATGCCATAGCTGCAGCATTTCCTCGTACAACCATGCCATAACAATCGGCAATGGGATTACCCATAGGTTCTTTGGTTAGCATATTGTTTTCATATAGTGACACGGAAATACCATAGGCAGAATCACAATCCATTTTCCAATTATTTACACCGGCCACCGAATCGTCAACTTCTACAACAGATGATTGATTTGACACGGCTTCTCGTAGTAAACGTTCAGTAGTGCCCTCTAAAATTTTCACCGTACTAACTTCCGCTTTGGTATCACCATTTTCTTTTAATTTCGAATTAGTTGTATATGTGTCAGTCTTTGTATTTAAGAGATTTTTATTATTTTGATCATTGGCAGCATTTGTTTTCAAATCGGTGGAAGTGTTAGTAGTCGAGGATTTAGTACCGACCATACTCACTACTATTGTAGTGGATTTATTTGAATTTTCTTCATTTTTCTGTTGAGTTTTCGCTGTTGTTGTATCTTTGGTTTGATTTTGTGTTAGATTAGCTATGCCAGTTTTTGAATTTTTACGTGATCTCATACCACCACCACCACTAACACCCCCTCCTCCAGTACCATTCGTTTTATTAGCATTTTGATCATTTGTGCTAGAACTGGCAGCACCATTACTAAGCCGTCGTCCACTACCATAACGTTGAAATTTATTATGATTTCGATTGTTACTAGGATTGGTGCTTTTACGTACTTCAAAACAATCTGTTTCTTGTATTGTATCAATAAAGTCTATATCATCGGCATAACTGGCGCTGAGATGTAATTTAGATCGTTTTATACCTGTTAAACCATCATCTGGTCCAGTACAGGCTGCTGTAATTGTAGCGGGTCCAGTTGGATAGGTGCCAATTTTGAATTCTGGTAAATCAGTGGGATTTTGACCATTATATATTTCAGGGCCGTTGGTAAATTTACGATCCATACGACTGAAAGTAAAAGAGAAGGCAAATAAATGTTTAATGCTTGAAAGGAAGCAATACGAGGGGTACTATTTATATTTCGGGAACTGGAAACACTAATGTTAATAGCTAAAATCTGGCAACACCATAATAAAGTTTGGCATTTTTAGCATAAACTATATGTTTTGTTTACAGTGTGTTAAGAAAATCAATTTGGCCAAAAAATGGAAATTTCAAAAGAAGGTTTTCGTTGGATTATTTTTTACAACTTTCTCAACAAGAATGTGTCGATGAACTCAGTTCTTTGCATGTCGATAAAGCACCATCAAAAACCACAGTATAGTGAATTCAATCGTGGTCGCCGACCAATTCCGTGAAGGTCGTCCAAAATCGGTTGTTGTGCCACAAAACATCGATGCAATGCGTGAACTAATAATGAAAGATCGTCATGTGACATATTGTGAGACAGAGGTATCCTTGCACATTAGTTCTACTTCAGTACATTCGATTTTGCATGAACACTAAGTTATAAAAAAATTTGTTCTCGTTGGATACCCCATTTTTATCAAATTTTTTTTTCTCAACAACAACAAACATGCAATAATCATCTCAAAGACTTACAAGAACCACACAGTTAACAGTTTTTTTCGTATGTTTTTTTGTTGCAATGTTCTCACTGAGGGCTTTTTTGCCTCTTTTCTCAGTGTCATTGCTACTCTCCTTAACACTCCTTGCTAAAATTTTTTTGTTTTGTTCTACATAGTCCAAGTTCTTTGTACAGGGTGTCCGCCGGGAAGGTATACTACTTTGTTTGTTTATAATTTTTAATTAAATGAAAGAGAATGGATCTTATATTGATAAATGTTTTATTTAATTCGGCAATTATGTATGGAATACAATATCAGATAAATGTCCGCCTCTGTTAGCCTCACAAATGCGAACCTTTTTGAGTACATTTTATACATTCTCACACATTTCACGTGGTATTTCATTAATTTCATCACGAATATTTTATTTGAGTTGGTCAAGCGTTTCTGGTTTGTTTGCATAAACCTTGCTTTTCAGATATCCCCACAAAAAGAAGTCCGGAGGTGTCAAATCAGGCGACCGTGGAGGCCAATCAACATCACCATTTCTTGAAATAACTTGTTGTGGATAGAGGTCTCGCAGTAATTCCATTATAATCCTGGCTATATGTGATGTGGCACCGTCTTGTTGATACGACATGTTAATCAAGCCCAAAGCATGCAGTTGTGGCATTAAAAAGTTTTCAAGCATATCAGGATATCGCTCCCAATTCACAGTTACCGTTACGCCGTTTTCATTTTCAAAGAAGTAAGGTCCAATGATTCCTCCTGACCAAATTGCACACCAGACTGTCACTTTTAATGGATGCAAAGGTGACTGATGAATAATTTGAGGGTTTTCCATTGTCCAGAACTGACTATTCTGTTTATTCACATATCCATTCAAATGAAAATGTGCGTGTTAATAAAAATGTCGATACTGAACTGCTTCGCAAACAAGCTAGAACTAATTGTTCCAGAGTACTTAGACGTGAAAAATATCTTTAAGAACAGCGTCTTCGTACTAAAGTCCTTTATGCCCCTCGGGGCAGTAAGAGCTTTTGGTCGTTCGTTAAAAGAGTAAGGAACAATGCTAGTTCAGCTATCCCAACTCTTATAAAGGGTTATCAATTACTCACTGAACCTGTTGACAAAGCTACCCGACCACGAAAGAGTATCGTGTACTATGCCTAAGATATTCTTCGGCGCTCGTGCAGTTAAAAAGGTTCTTGGAGATCTCAATGTAAACAAGTCTCCGGGGCCGGATGTTATAACAGCACTGGTGCTGAAACAGTGCTCTTCGACGTTAGCCCATCCATTGGCGAAACTGTGCAGCTATTCTTACCGTGCGAGTACCTTCCCCTCATGCTGGAAGTTGCCAATATTCAGCAAATCCCCAAGAAGGGTGCGACTAACAACCCTGAAAATTACCGCCCAATCGCAATATTTTCTGCGCTCTCGACGGTCATGGAGAGCATGTTAAATAACCATCTTGTGAATTATCTGGAAGCGAATTCACTTTTGAGCGATCGACAGTATGGCTTTCGTAGAAGCCGTTTTACGGGAGACCTGTTAGCGTTCCTCTAGGAGCGTTGGAATATGTCCTTTCACCGGTTCGGTGAAAACAAGGTGATTGCTTTAGATATTTCCAAAGCGTTCGACCGTGTATGGCACGGCGCACATTTATCGAAATTAATTGCTTTTGGTGTCGGTAATGAATTCTCTCGATTTATTTCGAGCTTTCAGGGGTACGGCAAGGTTCCGTTCTTTCTCCTTCTTTCTTTCTTGTCTTTCTTAATGACCTTCTTTCAACCCTATTTACTCTTTTGCTGATGGCAGTATCATTTGTCATTCATTTTTATTCGATCGCAGGCCAAGCCTCTTAGAGGTCGGGGTCAGGAGGCAAATCATGAATAATACACTTAATCGGGACCTCTCGTTACTTCCAGAGTGGGGTCGTAAAAAAGGGTGGATTTTAATGCACATAATACCCAATGTTGTTTGATGACTCATAGGGTTGTGGAGTCTCCAGCGTCATCTGTCCAATTTGAGGGTGTCGATATTGAGGAATCGGAAACTCTTGATGTTCTGGGCATTTTTGAAGTGTCAAAAGAAGCATTCAAGTGTTTAGGTTTTTTAAACTAAACCACCTATATCCGGCCTATACCACCGGCCAAAATTGGAGTATAACTCCCATATTTTGGAACTTTTGGACCGTGTCCAAAGAAGGGCTTCGACGCTTATCAATGACAGTAGAATATCCAGTTCTATTGACCCATTGAAACATCGTTACACTGTTCTATCGATACTACCATGGGATATGCTCTGCTGAGATAAGTGAACTTATCCCTCGGGCCCGGGTTTTTGCCCGGAATACTCGCTTCTCCAGTAGAGCCCATCCTTTTGTGGTCAATTGTCCAGTGAATCGCACAACACATTACAGGGAAAATTCGTTCATAAGTCGGACTAGTCGTATGTGAAATAAACTCCCCGCAGAGGTCTTCCCTGACAACTATAATATAGGGAAATTCAAGGCTAATATTCAAAAACAGTACTCCCTCTTTCCTTCTCCTCATAACCTATTTTCCTGACATCAGTACAATGCACTGCATTCATAGGGGGTAACCCCTAAAAAATGGGTCAAAAAAAGGCTCGCGTCGATTGGTGTAAGGAAATGTTTAAAAAGTTCGACTATGGTGCTTCAAAAGGTGAGTATAAAATCGTAACAGGTGACGAATCATGGATATATGCGCATGAGCTAAAAATAAAACAGCAATCGACCATGTGGGTATTCCAAGACGAGCTAAATCCAACAAAAGTTGTTCGTGGATGAAACACAGCGAAGCAAATGGTCTCTTGTTTCTTCGTTCGATTGGGTCATGTGGCTGTTTCACTTAGGCAACGTAGGACAGTCAATTCTGGTGGTACACGATCATTTGTTTGCTGGAAGTTTTCAGAGAAATTCGTAAAACCAACCACCGAAGACGAATCATTTTCCATCATGACAATGCGAGCTCTCACACATCAGCAGTTAAAGCGTTCAAAAACCATGTTTTGGAGGTGTCTCAAGTGGAATGGAAAAACTGCTATGACAAATGGTTTGAACGAATTCAAAAGTGTATTGAGGAGAATATTTCGAAAAATAATAAAACCATTTTCATTTAAAAGTGTTTGTTATTATTTGCTATTCCCGAATATAAATAGTTTCCTCGTATTATTATTTGGCCATATATATTTTTTTCAAGTCAATATAGTGCGATAGTCTTCCTCTCATGTTGAAAGGTTGCTAATGTTCGGCCAATCTCTAAAAATAACGCCGCTAGTTGCTTTTAAAACAAACACCCGATCGTGATATGCTATGGGCTCACAAAGGTGATCGAAGTCATCGAAAATGACTCGAAATGACGGCTCGCGTAGTAATTGGTCTTAGTTGACCAGTTGCGTTAGGAATGTTGGAGTGGATCAATTCACAGATTTGGCGAGAGAAGAGTGATTGCTCTAGATCTTCGGTTCCGAAATGGTGGTCGCGACCTTCTGGGGTTCCGTAACTGCATCCAAAGGAGTCCGAGAAGAGTTCGAAAAAAATTCTTCTAAAATAAGAAGGTAATAACAAATATTGGTCCAATGTCTGTTGACATGATTGTCTTTAAAAAAATAAGTGATAAAAAAAAATAATAATGTAATTAGGGCGATTTTGAAAACTTTTAATGCAATAACATCCATGTGCAGCTTAAAAAGAAACTCTGATAAATAGGAGTTTTTCAATTCTTATGACTTTTCACACTCTCGCAATTTTTTGGTTTAATTGAATAAACATTATTTTTTATTTCTCCTATAGAAAACGTTCAGATTCAAAAAAATTATCCGAGTATGTTTAAGAATCGAAAGTCACAGATTCTTAGAAGCATTTTTTATAGAAATACCCTCATTCCAAAATTATTCCGAAATTTTTATCTGGAAATCTGTTAAATCCTGTACATTCTAATGAAAACGTTTTTCCATCTTTTTATTGTTACTATTGTTCTAAAAATCTTCGGATTCAAATGTTTTTATTTAAATAAATTGCAAAAAATTAAAAAGTTGGGGGTCCGTCAGCCAGTAAAAATGTCTCAAGGAATTCGTGAAGTAAAAATTATTGGAAACAGCTTCTCTAGATATTTCCAAGGTATTCGATCACGTGTATCTCGCCGCGTTAGTAACAATGTTCATTGCTTTATTGGTCGATAATGACTTCCCCCGATATATTTCAATCTTTCCAAGAGATGGCACTATATGTGTGTAATAGTGGGTACACTCTTAAAAGTGTTTGTAAATTTACTACAATAAAATGGGTAAAGTATTATGTAATATTACGAAAATTTGGTAAATACAAACACAAAATGTGGAAAACTGTTTTGTGCAAACTTTCATATACAATAATGCACACAAAAAGTATTTTTAGACATAATGTGTTTAAAATTAAACACTTTGTGCCTAAAAGTAGTATTATTTTATTAAATTTTACGCCCAAATTTTGTAAATATACTAAATTAGAATGGTAATAAATATTTTGACATTTTAAAATTGAAAAATATTAAAAAAGGAAAAAACGTATAATATCTCAAATTCATTTATACTACGTCCGTACAAAAAAAAAAAACTGAAATACAATTTTCAAGCACATGCAACCAAATTGTGTCCACATATTTTCAAGACAAGAACGGATGAATACAATTTTTATATCTGGGATTGGGAGCAAGTGGCAGAATGTGAATGACACATTTAACCGTGATTTTTTAAAATCTATTTTAATAGATTTTGAAAGCAACATAGTACGAGAACATTTATAGCCGAAGATATTCGGAGACAAAGTCCAAGTGGCACGAAGAGGTGGATAGTTAATTATACGTGTGGTCGCCAGTCGTTTGTGGAGGTTCGACAAAAGATGTTGAAACACCGTAAAATTAAACAAGAAGTCCCTCAGGGTCGATCTTTTCCCGACGTTGTTTAATTTCTAGAGGGATGAAACTGATATCATACGTCGACGATGATACAATACTGGCGATGGTAGGCTGATCATTAATCTTCAAGACCTTACAAATTTCTTCCCTGGAAGGACCATGCAGCTATCCACTATGTCGCCTTGCGAAGGATATTGATGGCTGTTTGGGCAAAATCCATTACTTTTGTGCTCTGGGTCGCTTAATGGATCCACTTCTCATCGCCAGTCACAATGAGATGAAAAAAATCCTGCATTTTTTGTGTCCGAGGAGCGAAATATCGCCTTTCGATGTCGCGCGGCTTCAACTCGCATGACACGCAGTTTTCTAGCTTTTGAATCAATACCATGAATTTTAGGCGTTTGCTGACTGTCGACTCATCCACTCATCCCAATGATTCTGACAACTCCTGAAGCATTTGGCATTTATAAACATAGAGCAATGATTCCAATTCTTCGTCTTCAAACTTTTTGGTTTGACCCGGCCGTTGTTTGTTAATTGTTGTTAGTTTGATATTTCCGAATTAAGCATTAAAAAAAAAAATTAAAAATAATTTAGAAAAAAAGGGTTTTATCATTTCTATTAAAATCACTGCATCAGTTTTGATTCCAGATTGTAGTGAGTTAATGATATCAAAGTCAAAATTTCAGATCTGAATAATTTTAATTATATATAATAAATATATAAAATAAAAAAATTAATTTTTTAAAATTTTTAATTTTTGGGAATTTTTAATAAAAATGCTTTTTTTGCAAAAAAAAAAAAAATATTCCATTTTGGCCACGATTCGGGTTGATGTTTTCAAAAAAAAAAAGAAAATTGGGGGTATAATGAACGAAAATAGACAAATCGTAATTTAAGGGACATCCTAATGAATGGCTTCCAAATTGGTGGTTTTTGTAATATTTAAAATTAAATTGATTGTCATTTTAAAGCTTTCTATTTATGTCTTATATTTGCTGTGCTAGAAACAAGCTACTTTCATACGGTCTTAAGGGATAGTGTTCCCTTCCACCAACAACTAAATGTTTAAGAATTTGGTGCTTCTTTTGAATAATGATTATTTCAAAATTTTAAGTCTTTTGTTTTTTAATGATATGAATCTCCAAAAAAAAGATAATACCCTTAAAAACTATTAATTTGCTCTTTTAGAATCTTTACTTCTTTACTTACCCTTCCAAATATTTAATTATAAAATTTCCATCTTCTTCGGTTTTACGTGGACTTTTTGGACCCTCACGAGGTTCAGCAATAAAACTCAATTGACGAAAATATGTGGTGACCTTTTGTCTTAAAGATGGCATTATATTGATGTAAATTGCAGATGCAACTAACTTGTGATGTTTTCTTCCTTTTAATTTATAACTTTATTATTGAAGTTGATTAAATTAAAGCAACTGTTATTTTTTCCTCAATATTCCATAAATTCAATTATTATCTCTGGCTTGTAGTCCATCCAATAATGGCTGACTGTCTAACGGAATGGAATTGAAATAAAAATAAAAAAACGAACAAAAAAATTTAAACTGTGCCACAATAATTAAAACACAACTCTCTACAGTGATGTTGTAGTATTTTAATTTTTTTTGGGTTACGTACAATTATGATTAAGGGGTTGTTGGTTGTTAGAATGTGATGGGTAGGTAGCCACTGCGCCTCAATAGACCATAGGCTTTTGGCTATGTAGTATATTTTATAATATTGAGTTCATTCACATTATCAATTAATTATTGAATTTATCTTTGCTGTTGTTGCTGTTGTGTTGAGATGATGATGAAGCTGTTGATAATGTTGTAGTTGCTTAAATTGGATTAAATCAATTTAATATTAATGAAATTGATGTGGGTCCATAAGTCAGCAAAGTTTAAGATAGGAATGAGTAAATTCTTAATGTAAAGAACAAATAGCCTGAAAGAAAAAAAGAAAAAAAAAATAAATAAAAAATAATTGGAAATTTAATGTATGTAAATATATTTTTTATATTCGCATTAAATCTTTCCAAAAGCAACAATTACTTTATTAAAATTTCTCTTTCATATTTAGTTATATCTTTTGTTATAGTCCTTTTAACAGTGGAAATGATGCTCTAAAGAAGGAGTGAATCACAGCAAAAAAGCATAGGGATCAAATGACGTAAAAGTAATCTGAATCAAAACTGCTTTTTTATAAAGTAGGTTTCAGCACTAAATGTAAATAATGCTGGAAAATACTTTATAGAAATTTCTCAATACGCGTTTCAAGTTCCAAGTCAGGATTACTATTTGATTATTTTTGCAAAGTTTTAGTCCATTGTGATCCAAGTTATAAACCCGCCGTACATGGGACCGAAAAATACCGTGGCAGTACTTTTCATATTAAGAGCCAGTTTTACAATATTTTTGTTCCACAAATTGAAACAATTTGACGGTTTTAAGGCAGAACTTCATCTAGATTATTTATGCGAAATTTCAACACATTAGCTGTGTTCCCTTACTTTCTGGGTAAAGTTCGGTAAAATGAGAGTAAGCACAAAATACTCTCATAAAATGACAAATTTACCCAAAAGTACGGGAACGCAAAAAAACACTTTTCTAGCCCAAAAAAAAAATGTCAAAATGCATCAGTGATGCCAAATTTTTAGGTGCAATAAGTGTAACACGACAAGTGAAAACGCGCTAATGGAGAAATGCGAAAATTGAAAGAAAAGACTCAAAAAAATTTATTAAAATTGCCCATCGTTTACAGTGGCACGAAATTTCGAGATTTTGATATTTTCCTCTTTGAAAAAACACACATAGTTATTTCTAATAAATATATTTTTCTTATAATTCTGATGTCTATGAGCTTTTTTTTCATTGTTTTTTCAAAGTGGTGTATATAAAAATCTCGAAATTTCGTGCCAATGTAAAAGAGGGGTTTACAATTTTCAAAAAAAAAGCAGTAAGAAAAATTAAAAGGTGCCGATCTGTCCCTTTTTTATAAACAGAAAATATTTGCAGTTTTTAGAAAGTAAAAAACCGCTTATTGTAACACGAAAAGGGCTAAATTAGCATCGCAGAAGTTCCTTAGTTTTATTTTTTACAATTATAAAACAGCTGTTTTTGTTTATCAATGTCCTTTTGACAATTTACCCAAAGAAAAAGATTGGGTAACTTTCGGTAAAAAGAGAAACACTAATACACTCTCATAAACGCTCTCATTTACCCAATTTTCGAGTACGGGAACGCTTTTGGGTAAATTTGGGTAAGTTTGGGAACCCGCGGTAACGTACGGGAACAGACTTATTATGAATCAAGGAAAAAGACCTCAATCTCAGTTAATGGATTGAATAGAGACAATATGGAGATACGTCACGTTGTGTATGGCAAATTGAACCTTATAGTTGTTCTGCCGGCCTACGATTAGGCGTAAAGGTTTTCCCGTCTGTAGTATGTACGGTGGAATATCGAGACCTTGCTTTTTTTTGGTCCTGGGTGGGGGAGGGTTTTGGATAATTTTTAGTTTTTCACTAACAAGATTTTATTTTTTTTTGGTAAAATTTCCCTTTAACCCCTATTACTATTAATTTCAACGTTTTGTTTTTTGGTTCTAAATCAAAAAAAAAAAAAAAAACAAAAAAATACAAAACAGGGATTTCCAAATCATTTTCACTATTTTGTTATTTTCGTGAATAAATGAAATAAAATGATTTTCAAATTAAAATCCCATTTGTATTTAAAAAAAATATCCAATAAGAAAAGATTATCTTCGGAATAGCAAGTTCTCAAATTAAAAGCTTTGATATGATAATTATCTCTGCCGCTTTAGAGATTAACGCATTCCCAAACCAAATCGTTGTGTTATTAAGAGTTGTCACTATTACCACTAAGATGACACTTAACGTTTTAAATAACTAAATTAATTTAAAAACATTTAACGTCGCAGTCTATTACATTAATTTTTATTTTTTGTTTTTTTCGTTTTGGATATGTCATCCTCATCCCCCCCTGGACTGAATAATGGGGATATAGCCCTTTATAGTCATAGTCTCCACAATAACGCCCATTGAGATAATGATTGTTTTGTAAACGGTTATATACCCCCATTTGTCTTTGGCTCTTATTTCCGTTAAATTTCGGTCATAGTCTTCAAAACGGACCATTCAGAGGAAAAGCGAAATTACTTTTTATTTATAAAAATACACTTTTCTTACCTTATTTTTATAAAGTTTTTCTTTTCACAATTTGCCATTCCTTATTTGCACACTTTTCTTTTTTTCAGCTAATATAAAATCAGCTGATCAATGTTGCCACTTGTTTCTTTTTTAGTATAAAGCCGCTTAAACTTAAAACTGGCTTTAATTCTAATTATGATTTTTTTTGCTATTTGGTTTTTTAGAGTTAATTTTTTCAGTGTAAAAAAAAAGATTCGTGACATTAGGCAATGCAAAAAATTCTCAGTAAAGTTTGCCATTTCACCATGAATAGACTAACAAACGAATTCATTGAATTTTAATATCATAATTCGTGCTTTGCTTCTATCGAAAAATTGTTTTCAGGAAGGAAGCTCATTTTTGGCTTATTGGGGACGTCAACAAACAGAATTGCCGATTTTGGTGTGAAGATCAGCCAGAGGCAGTTCAAGAGCTGCCAATACACCCTGAAAGATGCACTGTTTAGTGCGGTTTGTGGGCCGGCGGCATCATTGAACCGTAATTTTTCAAGAATGATGAAAATAGCAAGTTTACTGTCAATGGAGTAAGGTAAGCTACCATGTGATGATTTTTTTGCCCAAAATGGAAGAATTTAACTTGGCTGAAATGTCGTTTCAACAAAACAATGCCACAAGATGAGGCGAGTTTGGTGAGCAATTAATCTCACGTTTTGGATCAGTCCATTGGCCGCCAAGAAAATGCGATTTGGCCCTACAGGACTATTTTTTGTGGTGAGACGTGAAGTTTCTCGTGTACAGGGACAAGTCATCCAAAATTCCAGCCCTGGAGAACAACATTACAGCTGCCAATAGTGAGTTTAAAGTTAGCTTATTGCTAAAAAAAAAAATATTTGCTGAAAACATAATTTCAGCCAAAAAATTGCTCATATATACTTGATATAATTATATAATTGTTTTACTAATTGATTTTTTTGTGTGTATGTAATATCGAAAAATCTAACTGAAAAACACAAATTGAAAAAAAAAAAAAAATACAATTGGTAGTAAAAATTAATCAGCTATTTCTTCGACATTGTTGGTTATTTTTTAATGGGAAGCAACACTCAGGTGAGTTAATAGATGAATAAGTTGATTGTATTTTTACTAGAAATTATTGTATAGCTTTTAACTTTTAAAGCTGGAAACACATTTAATCTTGTAAAATTCCTTATTAAATAGAGAAATAACACGAAATCAGCACCTTATTTTCTTATTTAGATTAATATGTTTTTAATTGACTGTGACTTACCCTATAGAAAACAGAACAAGCTTGCGTTTTATATGTTTTTTGCGAATACTTTATCGATGCGAAAATACAGGGACAAGGTGCTGTTATGTTCTTTAACTTCGGTGGAGAAAGTGCTATGGAAACACCAAAGGAAGACCTTGTAATATGTATGAAAGATAGAAAACTCATATATATAATTTTTCTAAATTTATGTTGCCGTCGCTGGGGATCGAACCAAAGTTCTGTGTAACAGTCCAACACACTAACCACTACACATCAACGCCTTCTTGTCACCTTTTTAACTGCATTTATTTTCGTTTTAACTGCGATCTTCAATATATTCTACCGACAGACTTCTTTAAGTACACTATACATATATTACTATAACTCCTTTCTCATTTTTATTAACGAATGAGTTAAAAACAAAACGAATTGGATAAAGGAAGAAATCGCAACACTCACTCTCTAGAATAATCTGAAAATGTTGTCAATATATTGAAAATGTGGTGATAAGTCCCACGCCTGATCCAAAATATCGTTAACAGAGGCTGCATAATTTCTAAAATTAAACTACTATTGCACCACTGTATCCTGTTATTACAATTGTCTGTGACAGGATGTCATTTTTATTTTTTTTCTTATATTCTCCTCTTTTTCAATATTTCAGTTGAAAAATTATTCTTAAAATGTGATTTAAGGAAAAAAAAACAGCAAACAATTAAAGTTTACTTTAGGGGTAATGTATGTATGTTGCAATAACAACAAAAAAAAGAGTACCTCATTATATCATTTAAATATGCATATACTATTTTGAAAACGTTCCAATGATACCGTAATGACGCTATTTTTTTGCAATGTAAAAAATTGTAATTGCACGTACGATGCATGATAATAATAATGACGATAATGAAGATGAGCTCATATTTCTATAGATGACAATTATGGTTTTTGGACAGACAGACATACCATATGGCGGTCGTTGTTTGCGGTTTTTATGGATTGTTTTCTTTTCTGTTTAAGACAAGTATTTTTAAATTTATAAAATTAAAGTGAGAATAAAAATGAGAATATAGTTATCTGTCGGATAATCTTAATTACTACATCAGTCAAAAAATAAAATATATACGATTTAATTAATCTGTGCAATATAACTAGAAATGAGGTAACAATACAAATGTTATGAACTTAAAAACAAATTAATCTAACCAATATAAAACTATTTAAGCGGGAATTGAATATGGTAAGTTTAATACAACAACTGTCGGTACAAGTGATATTACTACTGCGGTTAAAAATTTTGTTAAAAATATGTTTGAAATTTCCGCTAATAATAATTATGTCGGCAAATCTAACTGCTATTGCAGTTAAAAAAGTGTACACTGAAATTGTAAAATTAATATTGCAGTAGTTTTAACTACAAAAGCAGTTTAAAATAACCGCAATGTTAGTAAATTTTAAATGAAATAATACTCTTTGACATTATGTCGACACAATTCTCTGAGTGTCGATATATTTCTAAAACAACGGTGTAGAGGATACACAATAAGGTAATTTCTATTATACACACATTTAATTATATTAACAAACAAGTTAATTTTATTCACAAATTAAGTTTTCATACTACACAGTGTCCAAATACGATAAATTTGTTAATACAATTAAATGTTAAATCAACTCTCAGGATTTCACATTTGCTCAAAAAAACTTTCTGTCTTCCATTCCATTGATGAGCCATATGAGGAAGAAATTTCCTGTTTGCATCTACTATAGTTTTTCTATTTATGCTGCTCAATATTAATTTTAATAAAAACGTATCAAATTAGATGCGAAGAGTTTTGCAATTTACTTCATCGATTTCATTTAAAACTTTTTAAATTGATCTTCAATTAAAAACCTAGAACTTAAATTCATTGATTGAAAATAAAATCAAATAATACTTAAGAAACAATAAAAGTGAGTAAATATCGCCACCACCTACTTTAAAAATAGATAATTGACATTATTAATTACATATAATGTAAGCACTTTACAAAACACATTTGAAAAGACGTAGAATAAATAAAAAACTCGTCGACAATTGAACTATTTTTTTTATAGAAAATGTGTGGTATAGTAAGAACTATTGATGATGCTGTATGTTATTCTTATGCGATAATAATATGTTTTGTTGTATACGCTGGCAAGTGTATTATGTTAGACGACTATTTGAACTAAATGCTACAATATGCATATATTCAAATACAAGGTGGCCCAAAATGTATCACCCTACCGGAAGATGCTATAATATAATAGTTTAATATTCGTCAAGTAAACAGATACTTCTCAAGAACTTGGGATACTTGACTATTTTGTAATGGAAAATTTTCTGTCCAAATTTATCAAGAGCGACAATTTACGCTCCTGGGGCACTGAGAATCCACGTATTGTTTACGAAGAGCCACTGTATCCACTCATAGTCACTGCATGGTGCGTCATCGTCCTTATTTGGACGCCGTGAGTAACAAGGTTACTGTGACTGGTGAGCGATAAAAAACCATGATCAACGAGCTTTTATTGCCGGAAATTTATGAATTGGGACTGGAAGACATATGCTTCCAACACGATGACGCAACTGCACACACAGCTCGCGCGACAATGGACACTTTGAATGATGCGTTTCCTGGTCGGTTTATATCTCGTTTCGGCGATTTGTAGTGGCCAGCAATATCGCCCGAATTAATCGTCCAGACATTTTTCTTTGGCCTTTTTTGAAATCACTGGTCTATGTGAACAAGCCACAGACTCTGGATGCTCTTAAAAAGAATATCCGATAAGAGTGCGGAACTTAAAATGGGTAAAAAGAGCACAAATGATCATCAACAATGTTAGCAAAAAAAGTTAAAAGTCCAAAAAAACATTAAAAAAAAAGAATATTTTAATTATTTCGTTTAATTGTAAGGATACAACAAAACAACATCGGGTGAATGTGTTTGGACAACCCTGTATATATAGTACTTCATGTTGGGTTGTTTGCGCTAAATATTAGAAAATTTAAATGCTTTATTTCACACACACTCTTAGTGTGGTTTTGTCAAGTGGTCAGGGAACTTTTGTAAATCAGAAAGGTCCAAACACCTTATTGTTCACTTTAATCTGAGTTTGTTTTTTATGGAACTATAAAACAATTTTATCAAAACAAACTAAATTTATTGTAAATTTAATTGATTGGCTTCATAGATAAGCGAAATTCTGTGGTTACAACTAAATTATAAACTTTTTGCTAAACGTATTAGGTATAAGACGAACGTATTTCTAAGTTTTACCAATTTATTACCCCTAACCCAAAAATATCTCAGTGAAGTTTAAATTGAAAAAATTGATTGAATCAATAACTATTTTAATTGATTTTTCACCCATCACTTAAAAAATCAATCAATGAAAAAAAATCTCATTTGCTTAAATTAAATATTTTAACCAATTTCCACTGACTTTTCTTAAGGCTGGATAAATTTAGATAGGAGAGCAATATAACAACCCGAGTAAAAAAAGTTATCTGGTGGAATATTTAATCATATCCAATTTCATAATATCTGTTGTAATAAATAGCTCTAGATCTAACTGGCATAGGAAGATACGAAGGCGGATCAATAAGTCCATGACTTTTCGAACTTCCCTCGTATTTATATGAAATGCAACACTGCTCTCATCAAGTACCACCTGTTAATAGAGCCCCCTAAGGTATGCTCGTATTTATATGGGTGGTGCGAGAGCTTTCAATATTCTAGTCTTTGCTGGACTCATTTATTTGTTATGGTGAAGAGTTGCGATTGATGGCAACTGTTTATACATTTTATGGCTGGCATGTGAGAATTTATGTTTCTACGAGTAAATGGAAATTGATTAATGGAATTTCCTTAACAATATACTATCAGATAAAGCCACATATGATTACATATGAACTTTTTTACTCGAAAACGCACAATAAATTATGTGATAGTTTGAAGCCTTGATTTATAACAAGTAAATAAAGGCTTTAATTCGGCTGTGCCGAATCTTTGAATACCCTCCACCAATATCCAAAAAAAAAAATGTTCTCTACTGTTTTTGACACAAATAATGTAAAAACTTTTGAAGTAAAATTATGGAGGTGAAAAATTTTTTTGGATGCGAAAAAAAATTTAGTGGAGAATACAAAATATTATTCACTTCTAAGCGACTGTTGAAAAAATAATATTATGTGCCAGTGGCTAAATGAAATTATATTAAAATACACCAATTTGCATGGAAAATTTAGAGGTACCTTCACATTTTTACTCATAACTTTTTAACCGCTGTACCGACTTTGCTCATTTTCAATACCTTACTGCTCGGTAGGATGTCCAATGATCTAGGTAAAAAGAGGCATGCCCGCTTGCGTCTTCGCTTCGTGATCGCTATTTCAACAGACAGACAGACATCGCTAAATCGACTTAAAGTTGCATAAGGTTCACGAATATATATACTTTATGGGGTCGTAGACCTATATTTCGACATGTTACAAACGGAATGACCACCACATATGATGGAGGGTATAAAAATGTTTTTTTTTACATTTTTTTAAAAAAAATATAACATAGTTACTTGGTTATGGACGTGTGGGAAAATTTTGTGAACATTTGTTGTGCAATATTAACTTTTTATGTACAATAAAATCAATTAATTGTTTATATGCTTGAAGAAATAGTCTTCAATCAATGGCTTTTGGCGTGCAGATTAAAACAAAAATAACGAATAATTATTAGAGAGTACTTTAAAAAAACTTTTTGTGATATTCAGTGCACATGCTAAAATATGTAGAACTTATACTAATAAATTACACAATATACATGCCTATAGACTACAATACCAAAGGAAATCAGTTATGAATCAACAGTAATCAGTAAGTTATTTTTTTTAAACTACTCGCTTATGAGCATTAGACCTGTTCCCCGTTTCTGTATCTGATGCGAGAAGTTTTCGCATCGAGAAATTCATGGTCACCCTACTTCAAACAGGGTGACTTTATAAATTATAAAGTTAATTGCATTTTTACAGTAAATTTTTTTAGAGCCTTAAACTTCTAAAGCTGTGCATATTAATTTTGAAAAATTTCTTGTAACATAGAGAAATAACATGAATAAATCTCATTATTATCTTCTTTAGATTAATATATATTTAATTGCCTGTGACAACCTATAGAAAGGAGAACAAGTTTGCATTTTACATGTATTTTGTGAAAACTTTATCGATGCTAGAAATACAGAAACTAGGCACTAGTCGATTAAAAAATGATCCAACAGTTGCGCAATTAAGTTCTTTAAAGTAATTACCAAATGCTGATTTTAAATTTGAAGTGAACTGATGATGATCGAATTTAAGAATACACAGGCTACTGAACCAAAATCCTTACATACTTGTCAAATTCCATTTCAGCCTAGTAAATGGAAACATATATAAAATTTTAAGCCTGTTATACCACCAGAATATCATTACTTTTATCATAATTTAATTCAGATTCACAGTAATAGTAGTAGATAATGTAGCTTACCTTAAGTCTTTTTACTAGTTTTTTAATTCTAAACTGCGCTGCATTAATTTTGCATCCTCAATGAAATTAGATGATATCGAAGCATCACTTCACAATATCCATTCATTATCCCGAAACCATCTATAAATATTTCATTTATTAATGAACAAACTGTTTTAAGCAACTTGTTTAAACTAAAATGGCCGTATGCTGCGGGGCCTGATGGAGTCCTAAATTGTGTGTTAAAACGTTGCGCTGATCTTTTATGCATTGCTCTAACATTTCTCTATAATATTTCAATTAGACTGGCATATATTCCTGATGTTTGGAAGAAATCTCTTATAACTCCGATTTTGAAGTCTGGAAGTAAATCCGTAGTATCAAATTATAGAGGAATTGCTAAATTATGTCCAATTCCAAAATAATTTTAAAAATTGGTAACTGATGCATTATCATATCTAGCGTCTTCTATTCTTTCAAAACAGCAACATGGCTTCCGTAAATCCTGCTCAAAAGTTAAAAATTTACTGGAACTTAGAACTTTATTCAATGATGGATTTGTTAATGGGAAACAAACTGACGTTGTTTATACTGATTTCAGTAAAGCCTTTGATAGAGTAAACCATTTATTATTGGTAAACTGTACAATCTAATGTTATCAATGTCCCATCTGGTGTTCCCCAAGGTAGTCTCATTTAGGACCGCTTTTATTTATACTCTTTATTAATGATCTTCCATCGGTTTTACAATATTCTAAATGCTTGATGTATGCAGATGATGTCAAAATACTTCTTTCCTTTAATAATTGTACTGACCAAGTGTTATTGCAAAACGATATTAATAATTTTACTACATGGTGTAATTTAAACCGTAAAGAAATGCAAATACATGGAGTGCCGCATGATCTTGGTGATTTATTGGATAGACGTTTAGATTTCCGAAATCATATTACTAAGACAATTAATAAGGCAGTTAGTGTATTGGGGTTTATGAAACGCTGGGCAAAAGAATTTTCTGATACTTATATAACAAAAAAGCTGTATACTACTCTAGTGAAACGAATTCTTGAATATGGTTCTGTTGTCTAGGGTTCTTTCTACAACGTACACTCCAATTCCATTGAATCCGTTCAAAAACAATTCCTTATATTTTGCCTCCGTGAACTTGGTTGGAATTCTTCTGCACATTTTCCTACCTACAAAATCCGTCTTGCTCTTATAAACCTTCCCACATTTTATAGTGGCCGTAAAATTTTAAATGTTACTATTTGAATAAACTTGATTAATGGAGATTTACATTCAGATTTTCTAGTTAGTAAACTCAACATAAATATTCCACATCGCTTATCAAGATATTATCTATTTCTAATAGTTAAATACTTTTCTGCAAATTATGCTAATTCTGATCCTTTTCGCCGTGTTTGTATCGAATTTAATCAACTTTATTATATCTTTGATTTTTATTAGAGTTTAGATACTGTTAAAAGAGACATTATTCTTTATCTTACTAATTAAATAATATTTTTAATTAATTTTGCTCAGCACATAATTCTAGTTTATTTGAAATTTTATTACTCTCTCATATGTTTGTATTTTTATTGTTATCATAATAGTCTGTAAGGATGTTATTTTCCATAGACTAAATAAATAAATATCCAATTCGAACTACCTCGTTTCTTTTTAATTGTTTTGTTATTAAAAAACGTTAAAGAAAACGTTTAAACTTTAATAAAATTGCAAATTATACCTTTTTTTGCTGTGCAATACCCTCTATCACCCAAAAAATTATTTGAAATTTTCAATTTAAATATAGTATTTTACGAATAACCTAAAATATTATATTATTTTTAAATGTGCACAGAATAAAATTACAAAATTCTGTTTGTAGTATTGAACATTTTTTATAGAATAGTTTTGTAAATAAAAAAACAAAAAAAAAAAAATAAAAAGCCACCAACAATGGAATTTGTGAATACAACTTTTTGTTATTTTTTTGTAACTTAAATTTTTATTTTCAAAGAATTTTTATATGAAAAATAACAATTAACAAACATTTCAAACAAAACATTGTTAGAAATCGAATTTGAATTTTAACAAATATTTTTAATTACTTTAAATTTTGTGTGTACTTTTTTCTGTGTATGATTCAGTAGTCTTTTTTAACAAATATTTTAGATTGTTTGATACTTTAAGAATGTGGGCATAAATCAGTATTTTGGTTTATAGAGGGTATTGAAAATAACCTCTTGATATTCCTAATAGTTTTAGTTTTTCACTACATGTATTTCCACATAAAGTATGTTATTTGCCATTTCTGGTTTAAAAAATTCAAAAGTATACAATTTATATAGTTTATGTATAAAACTAAACAAAACTGTTGTTGATGTAGGTCGTATATGTATAAATACACTTTTTTTTATTTATGAACAACCCATAATAATATGCTCTAACAACTGATTAAGTATTCATTTTAAATTGCAACAGAATTAAATGATTTTTTTTCATTATTATTAAAAAATCGTATTAAACTTTTGCAATTTTGATTGTCGTACTCAATTTAATTAAATTCTATCACATAACAACGAATACAAGTGAAGTTAATATTGGGTGGATAGCAAAGTCACAGGTCCATTTGATTAAACTTTAAAAACTAAATAAAACAAGAAATACTATTAGCCTGTTCCTCTATTTCGAAAGAACACGTTCGTTTGCTGATTTCGCATAGAAATGCGAACGATGACTCGAACGACAAGTCAAATGAAAACGTAACTGTTTTCATACAAAATTTGGTTTCTCTGTTTCGAACAGCTCGAACGCAAATGTCAAAATCAGTCACTTGCCATTTTTTGTCGATTTTTAAAAGCAAAATGAAGTAAAAAAAGCAATGGATAACAAAAAGTAAGTACAAAATAATACAAATATTTATATTTTATTAAGAATTTTAAATTTTAGTTTAAAAAAATCAACAATGGACCATCCGAAGACGCTTGTATTTTATATGGAAGAAAGGCCTGATTTTGCCAGAAGGACTCTGGTGTTCGGAACAAACAAATTTTCCGCAGAGGAGGAAAATTTGACCAGAAAACTAAACTCCGTTTCACCCCCTACTACGCTGTTGCTGAGTGGAAAAAGGTATGTGCGTGTTGTTTGTGGCTTACGTTTGCCCAAGAAGCTCATATTTATATTTTTTATTTTACATCTTTTATTTTACAAGGACTGCCCAGCAAAAACATTGTATCAAATACTTACCAGGCTATTTATTCGCTGAAATACTTTTGTTTGCGATGTCCAAAAAGTAATACGTACTCATTATTTTTTGGCTGTTCGTAAGCGAGAGGGTAATGACTACCCATTACATTGTTTTTTTTTTTTTGTAAGTGAGAAGGTAATGACCACTCATTACTTTTGGGACATCGCGAACAAAAGTAATTAAGCGAGTAAATAGGCTGGTAAGTGTTTAAACCCCTGTTTTTGCTAGGTGTAGCAGTGACCGCACCGAACAGACACAGGCAACAGAAAAGCTCTCCAAACAACAATTTCACCCATAACCAATCGATAACAAAAATTTTCACAAATAAACACATTCTCAAATAAAAATTGATTTGTTTATTGTTATTTTTTATTTCATTTGTCATATACAGCTGATCACTGTTAAACAGGGTTGTTTTTGTCTTTAAGCAGTTTAGTAGTATTTTTGCTACTTGTAAAAAAATTTTAACAAATGCTCAAATTATATGATCTGGCATCTCTGTGATTTGTAAATGCGTAGAAACAAAAATTGACACTCGTAAGTCAAGTCGATCGAAGGCTTTCGAAATAGAGAAACCCAAATTGATTCGAGTTCAAGTGACTTGCTTTCGTTCGACTAGTTTTTCGTTCGAGATCGAGGAACAGGCTATATATATTAATTCCTTTACTAACGACTTTTTTATACATATATTACTTTTTCGATTTTGCTACAAGATACTTTTTTTTTTGAAATTGAACATATGTTCTAAGCAAAACAAATTATTTTCCAATCAAAAACTTTTTAATGGCCTTAATATTTACTTTATGGTTTAATAAAGTCTATTGTAAGTACGACTTTAGAATGAGTATAAATAACTATACAAAGAAACCACAAAAAATTGTTGTTCATTCATTTAGTTATTTATTCTACTCGACATACATAAAACATACTCGTGTACATGCAGTAGGTGTCCCCATCATCGTCATCATTTTTCATTTCACGCCCCAGTTATTGCCACAATAAACGACATAACGTTAGCAATGTAGTTCAACAAGCTTATCACAAAAAATTTTTCAATTCAAATCTTTTTATTTTTGACACGATCATCATCACAAAACATCTTTTCAATTTGAGTTTACAGGTAGGGCATACAAAATTCATTTAACTAAATAGTTTTATTATGTTGAATTGTCGTATTTGATTTTGCTTTTGAATTAAATATAGTATGTAGTAAAGAAGAAACATATGTTCCTTTGTAATTGCATATAGAAATAACTTTAAGAAACTTGAGTTATTAAATTATAATATATAGTATGTTCAGCTCTTGTTATGTTTTATATAGAATGTGTGTTAGTTTATTGAATGCTCAAGGTAAAAATATATGTGAATTTATTTTCATAAAAGTTAAACGACGAAGTGGATAATTTCCCATCAAAATTGATCATGAGCGACGATGCTCATTTTTACTTCAGCGTCCTTGTCAATAAGCAAAGTTCTTGGTTCTGGGAGACTGCAAATCCAAGCATAATTCATGAAGTACGTCGGGAAAGAAGGGCCGACGGTGACGCTATTGCGGAGAACAGGGACCGCTATAAAGTTTCATTTACCAGAAGTTAACGATCTGGATTTGGAGGACATGTGGTTTCAACAGGAAGGGACCACTTGTTATACTGCACGCGAGAAAATGCGTAAATTGAAGGATGTCTTCCCAGCGTTTTGGTGATATGGCTTGCCGAACCAGATCTCAAGATTTGTCTGTCCCGGACTTTCTCCTCTAGTGATATTTAAAGTTGGTGATGTATACGAACACGCCCCGTACCTTGAAGGAGTTAAAGAACAGCGTTCGAGCCGAAATTGGCAACGTGACACCAAAAATGTTGCTCACAGTTTTGCAAAATGTAATTAAAAGTCGTACATAAGTCTCCACAATTAATTAAAACAAAATCTCTAAGGGATTTGTTCGTTGGCATTTAAATTTCATTAGCATTAGTTGAATAATGCTTATAAAATCGAATTAAAGCCTCAAAAACTATTTACAATTGATCAAAAAAAGCATTTGTTTACAAAAAATGGGTGATGTTTAAATTGCTTTACATAGGGTGTTTTTTTTAATGGATCACTCGGGATCTTTTCCTGGCCTATTTTTATTATCGCAGTATATTAACACTCTAGAAGAGCAAAAATTTTGCCCATTTTGATTTTTCTCGACTTTTTTCGATTTATTTGCCATTTTGTATCTCGAAAACTAAGTGAAACAGGGCAAGACGGCAAAATTTTGCTATATTTATTATTTGTTTTAAATTCATTAATTATAATTATTAAATGCAATTGAATTACCATTAGTCAACGAAAACAAACAATTAAAATCATTATAATTATTTAAAAAAAAATGGAAATCAAAATAATTTCATTACAATTTTTATCAATGCAATGCTAATGAAATCATCAATTAATTAGTACATTCAATTAATTAATCTCATGTATGATACATAATCAGTTAAAAATCAAATTAGTTTTCAATTTATAGAAAAGTTATAAAGAAAGAAAATCAGATAATGGTTTTTGCCTAACCCGTACATTAGACTGGATGTTGCATCCACTGTTGATTTTTATGAAACATTGGTCAAATTATTACGTTAAGGCTAAAACTTACATGATACAAATTTAAGCCAAATCAAAGAACTCTAAACCGTGAACCAAAGCGATCAAAGTTCAAATTTGTGTGTTATTTTTGGAGTTTGTTGAAAAAGTTTATCAAAATTTTTAAGAGTATTACAAAAAGTGATACGAATTATTATACTGAAGTGTCTTGAACATATTTGTTGAAAATTTCGGCTAAAAAGTGTAACTCTAAATTATGCTGTACACAGGTCAAAAGTCTAATGTTTGTCGAGCTTTTGCGTATTTTCAGAAAATTAATAAAAAATTTATAAAATTTAAAGCGAAATTCCGAAGTTCCATGCTTTTTTTCATACAAAACAATTGACTAAACGCTGTGTAAAAATAAATTTAAATTTTATTAAATTATCCAATACATAAAGTGTTAACTATATACAGGGTGGTTCAAAAACGTTCACCTGATGTTGTTTTGCTATAACTTTAAAATAAAAGGAAATAATAGTTTTTTTTTAATATTTATTTGGACTGTTAAGTTCTTTTCATTAATTTTTGAAGATAATATCGATGAAATGTGCGCCGCCATTGTTGATGATGACATTATCCATCGTTCTGGGGAGAAGTTTGCTCGATAAGTTCTGGGATATTCCCTTTCAGAGTTTTCAGGGTATGTGGCTTGTTCACATATACCCATGACTTAAAAAAGAGAAAAGAAAAAGTCTGGGGCGGTTAAATCTGGCGATCCTTTAAAAATGTCCATTTTCGCACGAACTGTGAATTCTCAGTGCCCCAGAAGCGTAAATTAAGTTTGTTTAGGTATCCGTTCAAAATTTCCGTTGTCGCTCTTGAGAAGTATAGCGTTCTAAACATTTGCAAATGTTTTATCATGTTCCGAAAGGATGATGCGATTTAAACGGTTCAACAAATTGATCTATTGTAGAAAAAGTGGAAGACATGGTAATTTTATTTATAACTTTTTCTTTTGAAAAATATTGGATTTACTGATGGTTGAAAACTTGTATCAGTCAGTGTTACTAGAAAATACTGCCCTCAATCGAATTCAACAAAAGTATTTTTCTTTGTTACCACATAGGAATTCATTTTTTAGCATCAAGTTTTTTAAACATATTTTTTTTTTTACAAAATTAAAAATGTGTGTCAGATTTATTTTAGAATATTATACCTCAGAAAATGTATATGAACATTTACGACATTTTAAGCGCCACTCCCCGGGTAAAATACTAAGCACACGGACAAGAATATAAATAATAAATACTGCATGCTATAAATAATTTTGACTAAAAAAACAAGAGTTTAAAAATTCAAATACCCAGTGGGCAAAAAAGGTAATAGACGAAAAAAGCGGAAAAACGAAAAAAATTACTTCAAAATATTTAATCCTGTAATGGAGCGATTTCCACTAAATTCTTCTGCACGGACCCTTTGAAATATTTTTTCTGGCTGACGGACGACCAAATATTTCACATTTTCTTTGTCAAATTTCTTCACAGATTCAAAAAATCTTATTATCATTAAATGGTACGACAAATCTCTCAAATAAATTAAAAATTTTAGTTTTTTACTAGAAATATGTCTTGAAAATTCAATTTGCTGAAAAAAAATTGTTCTAAATTTTCACGTGAAATTCATTAGTAACAGTTTTTTTACGTGAAACCCGAACAACTTACTGTGCTTTAAAACAAAAATATTGAGAACGTGAGAACTGCTCTTGCGTCAAAAATTTTTGAGGCGAAAACTTATTTTTTAGGTGAATAAAAGCCTTTATTTTTTAAGTTATTTTCTCATGTATTATCTAGATTTCCCATTGGGTATTAATAAATGAAACAATTTCTTTTTAGCGAATTACCAAGATACATTATTTTTTTTTTTTTTAATTTTGAATAATGTGTTTTTGTGTAAGAGGAATTAAAATTGATATTTTATTGATATGGTTATGGAACATTTCAACGCCACAGTCCAATCAACAAAATAACAAACAAACATGATCATAATAATGTGGAGAACCATTAACAACTGCGGTGATCTGTTGATTTTCAATTGAATATCTCGCAGATTGTTTATAAAATTATTTGTGTCGCTCCAGAATAAGAAAGTGACGTACAACGATTTTCGCTGTGAGAGAAAACGCAGCCAAAATAACGACGTACGACAGTGGCTGTAGAAATTTTGAATAAATATTGGAAAATAAAATACAGCAAAAGACACATTGTTTAACCAACAGTAATTAATCACAGAAAATCTATAAACAGACAAAATAACATACATATCGTAAATACTAGTACAGTTTTAAATGTTTTAAATCTATAAAAAAAACCTAAACAAAGAACAATTTTCAAGGTTTTTTTAGATCTAAAAAAGCAAATAAAACAACATCAACATCTTCTGCACAATTCCAGTCGTCTTATGGATTTTAAACTTTCAAACATATTTTTGTTCACAGTATGTTTTATAGTCATTCATGTATATTTAACCATAAATATGTATGGATGATTTTTATTCCCTCCACTAAGGATAGCAAGTATATTTAGTTTGTCATTCTAATTGTAACACATTGGTCAGAGAACCTATGAGAACCAATTCAATTATGAAGGCAAATCAAGAGACGGAAGAGAGAATCTTTGAGAGAAAAGTAGAAACTCTCTATCAGTTTTCTCTTCCGTCTGGATGTGCCCCAAAACAAATATAATATGGTTGAAATCAGTTAAAAATCAAAAAGCTTCCCCCTATAAAACAAGCATAACTTTTTTTCACATTTCAAAATTGTCTTAACATATCTCATATTTCTAAAAATCTCTTTTACGCATTTCGTAAGCTCCTTCCTTTTCGTTTTTCTAGTCGATTTATCTTGAAAGAGTTCATTTATTATTTTATAGTTCCTGCAAAAAACAAAAAACTCAATTCCTTAGGGAATTAAAAGGCAAGTTAATTCCTTCAGGGAATTAAACGAAAAGTTATTTCCTACAACAAAATTTAAATGAGGAATTAATTCCGTAGAGAATGAACTAGATTAATGTAAATTCGTTAGTAAAAAAATTATTCCCTAATTTTAACAGTACGTAAAAAAGGAACTGCTGTAACTTTTATATTAATCTTAAGAGAAACAATCTTTCCTAAAATAGGTTCACTAGAATTTTATATTCAGTGTAAATTTAAATTTTAACAAGTACAACAATGCCGTAGGGTATTAAGTGTTCGACTAGACCGCATATAACAATCTTACTTGTTATGTCTTTCTATCTATCAGTCTGTCTTTCAGTCTATTTGCCGTGTTGAGTTTTTGTGCTTTCATGAATATTAAAATATGGTTATTATTTATGTTTTCACTGAAAATTGTAAAGAACTAAACAAAAAAATAAAAAACGACACTGAAGACAAACAGAGCAGAGTGTTTTGTTCGACCTGACCTGATATTGACATACTACGATATTGCAAAGGATGTGTAAATAAACCCGAGGGTGGGATTTTTTTTTTGTTTTTTTTTTTAAATACATATATAGACATTTTCTAGGTGTCATCAGCATCATCATCATTGCCGTCATCGTTGTTATCATTATAATATTGGCAAATGTTGACAGTGAAAACGATTAAAGAAAGTGTAAACATTTTGAAGGTATAAAAATTCAATGAAATTTAAAGAAGTGAGGTTCTTGCGGAAAAGAGCAATATAAATATGCAAAATAAGCAGACGGTTTTAATACTCGATTAAGAAGCCTAGAGGTTTTGTAAATATTTGAATATGTTTCAATTTTTTTTTTTGCTTCTGCAGTAAAAGATGGGAGTGGAACTTATACACTTGCTTCTGTAGCAAAAAATGGTACTAAGAATTTTACTGATAAATTAATTCATTAATTAGTAATGCATTTTAGAGTTTTGAATAATCAGATCTCCGCAAGAAAGCAGAATAATAATGCTTATATAGATTTATTGCAATTGCATTACATATATGACGCCTAACTAAGAGGTTTACTAAACACCTGACGTATTCTA
Source organism: Eustalomyia histrio (assembly GCA_949748255.1). NCBI lineage: Eukaryota > Metazoa > Arthropoda > Insecta > Diptera > Anthomyiidae > Eustalomyia > Eustalomyia histrio. The sequence goes on from OX456523.1 coordinate 189,532,424, forward strand.
ACTCCAAATCCAAATGTAGCAGTCGGAATAAAGATCGATTGCATTTTCCGGTTGAAATTCCAAACAAGATCATGCCAACAATATTTCTTTGAAACGGTTGCATTGGACGAAAAACTATGAAGTTTTCATTATATTATTTGGGTGTAATTTAGTTATAAACATGGCAGTCGAAGAGAAGAACTATTTATGGCGTCCAATGAAGGAGTTAATTAAATACCAATAAATCATACTGCAATTGCCAAACAAGTTGGCTTTTGAGTATGATCCAGCTCCAAAGGTAGTATTCGGGAAAAAAAATTGAGATTCCAATACTCAATGAACTATCTAGCCAAACACACATTCAAAGCTGTTTGAAAAGACGCATTATTCGAATTGTAATTAGATTGATGTCAGTTGGAAAATTTACCAGGACTTAAACAACTCAAAGGCAAATTAATGAAACTCAAGGATCCTCTGTTAGGCCAGTGGTGCATTTGTTTAGGATACATCCATCCATGACCTACAGTTAGTTTTATAACATCATTTATGTTAGCAAATTTGCATATTTAAATATACATACGTATATTAGTTAAACTTAAACTCTTTTTATCTACAAGTTCTTTAAACTTTTACATGATACATGTCGCATGTGAGAATGTTTTGTGTTTACACATTATTTAAATTATTTTATAATTTATAATTGAATGAAATTAATACACTTTTCCGACAACATTTTTAAACTATGTGCCACCCTTACAACAATAAATTCGTACATGTTACATTATTTCATAAGTAACCCTTAAGGCACAACTACAATTGGCTAATGTGACTTAATCTTTGTTTCAAAAGACAACGACACGCATATCTGACTTAAATGAATTAGTTAAGATTCGAGATGGACTCGATCATTTGAGATGCCTATGGCATTACCTGTTTCACGGACTTTCACCCATCGATCATCTAATACCATATCTTGTATTTTAGCTATGATTTCTGCTGTTGTTACAGTTTTGGACGTCCACCCCAGCAAAACTTTGGTAATGGGTGCGATATTCTCATGCGTTACCTTGTAATGATAGCTCGTTACCTTTTTCATTATTTGCAATCATAAAGTAATAAATTACTCATTATTGATTACGAAATATATGATTTATAAATGTAAAGTAATAATTGAAATATTTTTTAAAATCTATTTTTAGATACATTAGTTTGTGTTTTTTTGTAATCAAAAGGGTAATGTATGTTTGTTTTGATAAAAATGAAGAAAAGTCAGTAAAGTAGGTATAGTCGTTTTCTTTCCAAGTAATTATAGATATGGGTATAAAATTCGAAAAAAAAAACAAACCTATTATTAATTGTTCTAAAGATTTTACTCTTTAAATAACTTTGTTAACCTTTAACAGTGGATGTTTAAATTTAAAGTCTTGAATTTCTTGTTTATATGTCATTCAATGGGGACGTTTCCATTTCGTTAATATTTTGTCTAATATTTCAATTTCACTCGTTCCCTTTACATTACATTTATTTGCCCTTGTCTAGTGTTTCAATTCCACTTGATCTCCATTCCATTATACTTCTTTACCCTGTCTAGTGTATCGATTTCACTTCTTCCCCATTTCTTTACCCTTGTTCAGTTTTAATTCCACTCGTTCCCCGTTTCATTTCCACTCGTTCACTTTCCATTCCATTTCTCTCCCCTTCCTTTCAAATATATCCTCATATATAAAGGGTGTCCCAAGAAGAACGCAATTTTTAAATCTGGCAACATTCGAAGTGTCATTGTTTGACATTTGAACAATTGTTATTGTTTGCTAGTAGAAGGTACGAGGTTAGTAAAAATGGAGCGCTACACGAATGAACAACGCATTCTCATTGTGAAATTGTTTTACCAAAATGGTGAAAGTTTTGCGGCTACAGTTCGCAAATTGCAATCAATTTGGGGTCACAATAATGCTCCAAAAGAGTCAACTGTAAAGAGATTAATGGATAAATTTGACGAAACTGGGTCTGTTAGTGATGTAAAGACAACAACGCGCCATCGACCAGGTCGATCGACCGAAAATGTCGCAGCTGTGCGTGATGATGTCGCTCAAACTCCATCCACCTCAATTCGACACCGAGCTCAGCAAATTGGTGTCTCCAAATCAACTTTGCAGCGAATTTTGACGAAAGATTTGCATCTTCATGCATACACAGTTCAATTGACTAAGGAACTGAAGCCAGCTGACCATGGACAGCGAAGGGAGTTCGTAAATTGGGTATTGGAGAGACAATATGAAAATGCTGATTTTGCCGATAAAATCATCTTCAGTGACGAGGCCCATTTTCATCTTGATGGCTTCGTCAATAGGCAGAATTGTCGCATTTGGGGTAAGGAAAATCCTCTAGTGATTCACGAGAAGCAAATGCATCCTCAACGTGTCACTGTGTGGTGTGGTTTTTGGGCTGGAGGAATCATTGAACCTTTTTTTTATGAAAATGAGGCAGGTCAAGCGCAAACAGTCAATGGTGTTCGGTATCGTGAAATGATAACCAGTTTTTTCTTGCCTAGAATTGAAGAAATGTATGTGGAGGGCATGTGGTTCCAACAAGATGGCGCCACATGTCATACAGCCAGAGAAACAATTCAATTGCTGCATCAGTCATTTCCCGGTCGTGTTATTTCGCGTTTTGGAGATCAGAATTGGCCGCCTAGATCGTGCGATTTAACACCATTAGATTTTTTTCTTTGGGGTTTTTTGAAGTCGATGGTTTACGCGAATAAGCCGACGACGACGAAAGCCTTAAAAGAGGAAATTGGACGCTGCATTAATGAAATACCGCAGCATTCATGCAAAACGGTCATTGAAAATTTCATTAAAAGATCGCGTGCATGCCAGCAAAGCCGCGGCGGCCATCTGCACGATATATTGTTCCATACATAACCTCAGTCTGTCTACTTTACGATATAATAAAGTTTCACGATTTTTTTTTAAATATCTGTGTTTTATTTAAAATTTAAAAATTGCGTTCTTCTTGGGACACCCTTTACTATAAGTACAAATACAGGTATATCCACGCACAAAAATGCCTTTAACTCATGAACCAATGGACATACAAAGAACGTATATACAAAAAAAATCTTGGCATTGACGTCACCTTTCATCTGAAACAAAATGTAAATTAATTTTATATATATTTATTTAAAAACAAACGATAAACGAAAGGGAATCGAAAAACGATAGGGAATCTAAAAACGATCACGTCGGAAATTTGGCTTATTAATCTCGATACGATTACGTTTTCAGTTATTTGCTTTTTCGAGTAAAAGGATTGTCATCATTTTTTTTCGAGGTATTCAAAGTTTTCTTGAAAATTTGGTAACATTTTAAACGATGGTAAAATTTTTTTAATGGTTTGACAAATTTTTTTAAATAAATAAACAAAACAAAATAAAACAAATATTGCAATTTATTTCAATAAAGTAAATAGTAAATATATAAAAAGTAAACAATATTGTAAAACCTTTCATTATTTCCAAGTGCTAGTGTAATAAATTAAAGCGCTTAAATCCGTTTTATTTATAGAAAAAACTATTCAACTAAAATTTAATTGTGTCTAAATGTAAGAATATTGTAAATAGATACATGCATATATAAAGTATATTCTTGAAATTCATAACTTTTACATGCTTTGCTGGGAAAAATTGCATACTGAAATTTGGCTGCTTGGTATGGACACAAGCGAAGGTGTTCGATCTCGGTCGTAGGTCCATATTGTAGAGACAGGGCTAGTAAAATGTTTAATCAACCCACCCTCTTACTTATCTGGGGCCGGAACAATGCCCGCCCCAACCAAAAACAAAATATGTTTTTCTCTAGCAAAATTCAGCACAAAATTTTAAATAAATGTCCTGGCCGATATTGGGTTAAGGGTTTATTTATACCATACATGGGTAAAAAGCCTTTGATTTTTCGATTTAAGTGCTTCTTGCAAAACATTGGCATTTATTTGAAATTTTCCACCATGCTTTAGTGTCCCAGCAAAATCTTCATAATGAGCTCTCATTACTAATATCTAAATAAAAATTAGTAGAAATAGGGTATACTACAGTGTTGCCGTTTTGGTTATTTTAAACCAAAATTGGTAATATTTTTTTTTTTTTTTTCAATGTGGGGATGTGAACTTTTTTTCATTTTGGTAACTTTTTTGGCAAGCAAATATATAAATTAATTTTTTTTTGTGGTTTTAAATTTTATTTTATAGGAAATATTTTTATACACGCGTTACACAGTGATAATGGATGTAAATTGCTTTCTTCGAATGTTTTCTCTGTGTTGTTTATTATATTATTTTGTTTTAATAAATCTAAAAAAATAATATGTACTATTTAAAATTAATAAAAATAGGCAAATATTGAAGACCGTTTTAAATTTAAAAATACGGCATGGACCTTATACGGCATTCTGCAAACGGAGTCATTCCGTATTTTACACGACTGAACGATCCGTAAAGGGTCCTTCAATGACTGACCTTCAACGGACTCAAGTCCGTTTTATACACGACACAATGGTACGTAAACCTTCCGTCTTTAATGGACTTTCAATGGTATCGAATCAGTTTCGATGTTCCTTAAAATCCGATTTCTGGGCTGTTTTAAGTTTTAATTGAAAAAGAATGCAGCAATGCAAATAGTGAATCCGAAGATTTATCATCGGAAAGCGGCAATGAAGCAGGGTAAATTTAATGTTTTACAAATTTTTGCCAATACAAATTCAAATAATAAATAGTTAAATAGTTATATGTTATTATTTATTCAAATTTCTGGTTTTATTGGAAAGGTTTAACTTTGTCATTTAAGAATGAAACACAATATCATTAATATGACTACCACAACTGGACCATTTTTCTTCGAAAATGAGCAAGGATCCGCCGTCACATGTCACACAGCCAACGCAACAATCGATATTTTACGCACTGTTTTTAAAAATCGAATAATCAGCCGAAATTTTGATGTCAATTGGCCGACTCGGAGCTGTGATTTGAGCCCTTTGGATTATTTTCTGTGGGAAGCCATTAAGAATAAATGGTACTCAAACGATCCAGAGACAATTCAAGCGTTGAGACATGAAATCGAAGTTGCCATTAAAGAGATTCGAGCCGAAACAATCGAAAATGTACTGAATAATTGGGATGATCGGATGAGGTACTGCCGAGCCAGTCGTGCTAGTCATATAAATGATATTGTGTTCCATTTTTAAATGACAAAGTTCAACCTTTCCAATAAAACCAGAAATTTGAATAAATAATCAGTAATTTTTTTTATAACCGATTCAAATTTTAAATGGCCCACCCTGTATCTGGTAACCAAAGATTTTTCTGGGGCTTTAATTCCTTGTATGATTAATATATAATTTTCGCGAATGATACATAGTCAGTGTTTTAAATATAAATATGTACTGCAAGTTCATAACCAATTAATATCTGATTATAGCCCTAATTGTAGACTATGAAATACAATTTTATAATCCTAAACCGGAATTCCTGAGGTCAAAAATGGCGACAATGACTGGCAAAACTGTTATGATTATTTTGGTGTTGAATACAGCCCACAGCTACTTTAAGACCGATATGAAAATTTTATAATGGCAATTTTTGTATAGCCGGGTTTATTGTGCTATTTTGCCGATTTAAAATGAATGATTGAAATATCTAAAAATACCGTTAAAATAACGCTAAACTACCGAAAAACCGATTTATAACGGTATTTTGCGGACTTAACAAAATATAACATATACAACATAACTCCGTGATATTAGAAGACGCATGTCACCATTGCAATCGCAGTTTCAAAATTGTCGTATCTGTATTAATCTGAACGTGGTTGACAACAACCGTTATAATAAAAAGTTATTACTTGCTAACCATGCTAAAAGCATAATATTTTTTGGTTTTGATATTTAAAAAAATTAAGTTGTTTTGCATTAAGTTGTACATCCGCTCTGCACTACGAGCACCTGAGAGCCACAGAATATATGTTTAATCCTTACACGGGATATGTTTTTTGTTTACAAAAATTAAAAAAAAAATAAATCTAATTATAAAGGTTAAATTTTTCGACTTTCAAATTCCTTGCAAATTGAAAACTTATAAAAAGAAAAAACGCTGTGAAAATAAAATAGATTCTATCTCACAACTGCAACACTATCTCTCTAACTCAAAAACTAGCACCAGATTTTCTTGAAAATATGTAAGTACAGCTGAGTAAGCAAACCTAATTTCGTTTAGTGACAATTTCACAATTTTCAAAACCGAAAATCGTCATAACTTCTAAAAGGACAACACTGGATTATCAATTTTCGGTATGTAATTTAATTTTGCTGATAATATTTAATTATTAGATTTCTTGATTTATCTTTCCTATATCGCTGTATTAAAGAAAAAAAATAAAAAATTTAATTTGTTTGCTATTTCAATGGCAAATATATTTATAGTACATTACCACTATCAGAAAAAAGAGCATAAGAGGGTTAAACACGATAATAGTTCTTTACTTTTTTAAAATATCTCAATTTTTAAAAACTTTTTCTCCATCACTATTGGTTTGTTGTAATATTTTTGAAGATGTTTATTATCCAGTTTTTCTTAGGTACCACTACAACATACATTTAAAATATATGCCAACCCTATAATAATACTTAATATATAATAGTTATTTTCATATTGCGTGTTCCTTAGCGGCAATTCGTGCTAACAAACATATTGTTTACAATATTTAAAAAAATATTCCATAGAATAATCGATGCACTAAATTGCTATGACCGTTTTTTTCTTGTTATTTTATACGTACGCAAAGGATGTGGGTCAATAAAAATTTGCCATTGTTTAATGTCGATTAGAAAAAAGCAGAGATGTGAAATACTTAAAGCTTTGGCCTTGTTTTTTTATTCGTGTTTTTTATACAGGGTGGACCAACTTTGACTGATTGATTTGAAGTGCTTATATATTTTTTTTCATTTTTTGAGTTTTATATAGATTTTAATTAAATTTTATAATGTTATCATACTCAATGCAAGAATTTATTAATTTTGCTTGCGAAAGAAAATGACAACATTTTCAACAATCTCATTATGAGCGATTTTAATTTAAATGATTATGTTTAGCTTCTTAAATTTTTTGAGCATAAGGTTGGTTTTTTATAAATAAAAATATTATTTATTTTTCAATATTACGCCATTGTGTAGCATCTTCAGGAAATAATAATTATAATATTTTTATTTATAAAAAACCAACCTTAAGCTGAAAAAATTTAGGAAATCAAAAATAAAAAAAAGGTTAAATAAAAGTTAAATATAATTAAATGGATATGTTAATAAACATAATTGCCGAATTCGGGGTACCAAAATCCTAGAGCAGTGCATTGGCAACAATTACACCCTCTCAGATGTACGGTTTGGTGTGGGATTATGGCTAATAGAGATATTTTTTTTCGAAAATGAAGCTGGGGAAACAGCAACTGTCTCCGAAGCGGTATATCGGACTATGTTGGAAAATTCTTTACGTCCGGTAGTCCTCAATAGTTCTGACATATGGTTCCAGTAAGATGGAGCTACAGCTTTTACCCTCAGATACACAATAGCAATCAGTCGATCAACCAGTCAGTAGAAATTGACTCACCCTGTATAAAAAAGATTTATGGTTTTTACATGACAAAAGCATAATTAGTTTGTGACGATAAAAGTTTTATTTTTGAATCTGAAAAGAAGATACCAAAAGTATGCATATACTTATATCGAGATATAACTTATAAAGGTTTTTTCGCAATAAGTATTTCCAAAAAGCAAAAAGAAAATGCATTCAATTTCTATGACAATAACATCAAAGAGATACTTCCAAATAAAAACATAATAATTTTCCAGCCGTTAACTTTTTTTCAACGTCAAACAATGTACTTTTAAAGTACTACGATACTTTATTTACTTCATAATACTTAATGGGTAAAAGTACAACAAATTAGAAAGTTTTTAAAAAAATTTTAGTTTTTGATTCCAATTTTGTATGGAATTTGACAAGGGTGGATGCGAACTGGCTTAATAAAATATTAACTAAATTCAGGTTTCCAAACTTTTATGAAATTTCAAAACCATTTGTCAGTTTGTATTTAGTTAAGAATTTATTTAGCCACCTAAATACTTGTAGTTTTCAAAAACTACTGGTTTTTGATTAACCTAAAGTGTAGTATAAGTTATATTTAGACTAAACAAAAACTTCACAGTTTATGTGTTTTGACAAGTAAAAACTAGGAGGACTCAAAAACTTGGTAGTTTCTGCTCAGTCTAAAAATAGTATTATACAGTAGATATAAATAGATAAAAATCACTTTGTTAAATGTATTTAACCCTAGAGTACTAATAATATTTTACATACACAACAATAAAGAGAGCGGTGCCCGTCGAATCGACGAACATTCGTACTCTAGGGTTAAAATGTCAATAACTCTGTTTGATTCTTATAAAAGTGTTGTGAGGTTTTTCCGAAAACGGCCTCAAATGTTTTTCTTAAGTTTTGAGGTATAGAGAGAAGTTCACACTTTGACTACCCATATCTACTATTTCCAAATTTTCTTTTAGGAAATACCACCTGTGTTTGTGTGATTGCCTATCAGTGTTATCTATAAAAATGTTGACAGTTTTTTAACGTATTCAAAAGTCTTTGTTATAACATTGATAGGCAGGCAGGCCATAAAAACAAAGCTAGGATATATGGATGGAAAGGGATTGTCAGCATGTAAATGAAGCTTATTACAGTGCTCTATTGTATAGTTGAAAAAGAAAATTTGTTAACACTAAGAGAATAATTTTCATGATCTAGTGGCAGGATCTGTAACATTTGTTGATTTTTGTGGCCTGATATACACAAAATTGGTTATATGGGATTATATCTGGTTATCGTGATCATTTAAGACAAAGGCTCTAAATAAAAATTTATATAAAAATTCAGTTCCTTATTGAATCTGAAAGATATCATATGTGCAGAGGAAATTGGATCTGATTATATATATTGTGTACCAGATCTGTCTAGATTTGGTCAGATCTAATATGTCCCAAATTTTTAGATGTAGACTTGGTGCAATTATATCTACTGACATCTGTTCAGATCTGATATTTTTTACGAGGTTAACTTTATTGGAATTTAGGCTATAATATGTTCCTATTTGCTTTCTTTTTATTACAGTTTTGCCAACTAATTTCGATATCAGATTATCTGTCTTATTTCTGGGAAAATTTGTTTTCAATTTCCGGTTACCATTTGATCTAATGAATTAATACAGTTCCGTTGATGAGGTATGATTTAACGTTCTCCTAAGACCTCTTGGATAGTTATCGCTTTGTTCTGGGTTACTTTTACCATCTCCAAAAAGCGTTTTAATTTAAGCTCCTACCACTTATTTAAAACTTTTGCATTTTTTCACACTGTTTTTACCAGATTTGCTGATAATTCCTACAAATATTCTCGTTCAGTTTCCAAACTTTTTTTTAAGAATTTTGGTTTCCTTAACTTGAAAAAAGTTTCATTCACAATTATTGTTGTGTCTTATATAATGAGTATAGAATTAATGTGTCCAAACTTTTAAACAAAATTTTAGAGCTATTAGGACAATTTCAAAAAAGGCAATTTTTGGAATTCTTATGGGGTCCTTAAAACACCCTTGATCATTTCTCAATATGCTTTTACTCAAATAAAATGTAAATGGTTTTATTGTAGCTCTTCGCAATAACATATTTACCCATACATTTTGTCCCCTTTACAGCCATTTACAGCTTCGGAAAATTTAAACAAAATTTCGAATAAGCTTACAAAACACATTCTTTCTTAGATTTAATTTACTGGACAAGTTAAACCATACATACATATTAAAACACACAAATGCAATTTTTAAAATTTCTGCATAAAAATAATTTATTCAACTTTAACAAATCCTCCCTACAACTTTATGTTTATTAAACATGCAAACAACATGTGCTTTATTAAATATTTAACTTTTTATGTATGAATTAATTAAAAATTAAGAGGTTTTTATAAGAATACCAATCATGTACCATGTGTTTAGCATACAAAATTTACTACAACATTTTGTTCCCCCTGAGATCCGACTCAATTTACAAGCAAAATACAAATTGAAGAAAAAGAAAGGAAATGAAGGAACGAACCTTTGAAAAAGAATTTTTTAAATTAAATGTTTTACAAATGAAAACAAAGAATAATAACGAAACAAAGTAAACAATAAAGACAAAAACAAATATTCAAGCATTTGTTGACTTAAAACGAAATCTCAGTGTAGAAACAGAATTAGAAAGTGCTATAGTGACACATAAAATACGTCAAGCGATACAGTTTTGTTATAGATTTTTATTTTAACGATATTTCTTCTAATTCTGAAAATGAAAACAAATGAAAACAAAGAATAATAACGAAACAAAGTAAACAATAAAGACAAAAACAAATATTCAAACATTTGTTGACTTAAAACGAAATCTCAGTGTAGAAACAGAATTAGAACGTGCTATAGTGACACATAAAATACGTCAAGCGATACAGTTTTGTTATAGATTTTTATTTTAACGATATTTCTTCTAATTCTGCCATTTTCGCGTCCCATTCCCTCAACAGTGTTGCCGTATTTTAATAATTTTTATACAATAAAAAAAACCATATAAAGATAACATGGATATTCTATGAATCTCATGTGTTCTTAATGTTCCAGCAAATGTTTTATTTTTTAATTGTTTGCATAAGATTTTAAATTTAAAAAATATTGCGTTGTTAGTAGGCGAGTGAGATACTGGGGAGGAAAGAATTTCTCTGATACTCTAAAATAAATATGACAGCTTTTGCAGTCATCGTCGTACGTCATGTTATTTTGGCGTAACTTCTCTCAAAGCTACAATCGCTATACATTACGGTATTATTCTGGGCCAACAGACTTGGCCCGACACTCACACCTTTTGTCAGTATTTAAGACATTACTTGTTGTCGGTATAAAAATTTTAAATCCAAAATGGATATAAATTTATAGTTCAACATTATATACAATACTAAAACAGACCAACCAACATTTTTTTATGTTACCTGTGGTTGCTATTGATTGCTACCTATTTTGACCACAAGCTACACTTTTTTGATGTAGTTCGTCTTCAGTGGGTGGGTGTTACAATTAGTCACCACCTTTATGTGTGGATATCGTAGATGTTGTGAATTCTATTGAAATGACTAATCAGACATATTCGCAAAAAAAGTCTCTGGAGAAAAAAATTATACAAAACAATAACACAACATGCAAGAAACGAAAAACAATAAGCCATTAAGTCTGGCAGACAGTATCAATGAACTTTTACAGTTACAGTTTCAATTAGTACGATTGGTATGTTTGATGAATGAAAACAATGTCTGTTGAAAAGTTTGAATAATTTTTCGTTAGGAGATTTTAAAATGTATGGTTTTAAAGAAATGTTAATAAGCAAATTGACGTTATGGTGTACAATATATTCAATTAATCACCAATGCTGCTTCTTCGGCGTTTTTTGATCAACTAAACTGTCATGCCACATCGTGGTCGTATTTATATGTGCAGGGAAAAATAGCTAGAATATGGCAGCACCGTCTGGAAGCTGCATACTGGCATCTTTGAGAATGTTCTTTGAAGTTTGACAGCAGAACACTAATGCAACACTGGTCGTGGCGAAGGGTTGCCATTGACTGTTTTACATTTCAGGGCTGGCATGATGAATCGAATATCCCGGCCACTGTATGCAAAGCCAAATCTGTCTGAGCTTACTTAGTTACCCGTGTTCGCGACCTATGCTGCAGTAATCTCGGACAGCGGACTTAACTCCTAAAGTTCTTCATATGTTTATTTTAAGCCTCATTTAGCATCCATTGTAAAGAGATAAATCTTATACAAGACACAATTATCGTTTAAAAGCTTACACATATAGAAATCTATGCAGAAAATTACAAAATAAAACTAATAAATAATGAAAATTATTGTAAAATTAAATGGTTCTTTTTAGGAACATGAGTATATGGAACTGTTGAATACTATTTTCATAAGAGAAAAGCTGTACTCGAACGTCAAATATCGCAACTAAACCTTGGTCTTTTCAGTTGGTGTGCAGTTGGCTTAGTGTGTTCCGGATTGGGAAACATAAACACAGATTCCACAACTGAAAGCGGGCCTAAAAACATAGTGGTAGCTGGTAAAAAATACAAACTATATTTCACAAATCATAGACTTTTTGCAAACTTTTTAGAATAAAAGAGGATAACTAGGGAAAAGAATTATTGAAGATGTACAAAGACCCAGTGTTGAGAGCCAATTGTTAGGTAAGAACTATCACGTGGACAGTCTTGCTTCTTAAAAACCCTTGTAATCCATTACCATAAGACCCAAGTGTATAAGAGAATATATCGGCAAGGGGTCAGTCTTTTTCACTAAATCTAAAAATGTACCGGTAAAAATATATGTTATTAGTTTTTCCATAGATTTTAAGAAAGTCACACTGATAATCATTAAGAACATAGAGAAAACAGAGTCGTGCTGACAACGGAATTGTTAGTCATTCGAATGTTGAGACAATATAATTGGGTTATAACAACAACATTTTGGTTGCCTCAACATTAATTCGGTAGTCAAAACCGATAAATTTGGTTACCACAACCGAACTATTCGATTGGCAATAAATTCGGTTGTGAAGTGAATTGGTGTGAAACAACCTTCGACAACGCATAGCAAACTGCAATTAGGCAGTATTTGTTAGAGTTGATTTCCGCACTCATCTTAGAGATTTACTCAACATTTCAGCCCTCCCAACACAATAGATACAAATAAATGATATACCATCAGGAAACACTGTTTCAGAACCAATGCTTGTCAAGCTCGATCAATGGTGGATTGCTTTTCGGAAAGAACGAATTGCCTACGAATAATCCAGTCAGAAGGTTGGCTTCATCAGCTGGGCCAATCCTTTAAATAAGTTAGGATAGAGGAACAAGTATTATCCTTTATGTTATTTTCCAAAGAAAGCAACATACTAATTACTTTAAAAAAAAAAAAAAAAGGTATTACTGCCTTGAGGAGCAGCAAGAAATTAAGCACGAAGGCGTTACTTCAAGTTATATTTTTGCACATTCATATAACATGTTTATGCAGAAAGTTATTTAAAAAATTTAAACTAGCATGCTTTTATAATTTTTAAATTAGTTTTCAACCTCGGTTATCCTCGAATCATTCCATTACATATTTGTATGTATGAAAAAAGTTCCATATACGAGGGCGGATCAATAAGATATGAAATGCAACACTGCTCCCATCAAGTACCACCTGTTAATAGACTACTGTCAAATTTTATCCAAATTCCGTCATTTACTTTGCATTTACAGCAGGATTTTTTGAGGTCCATAAAATAGGCATTTGTTTGATCAATAATTCGAGCTAAATCTCTTTCCACCGAGCCATTTCTTTCGGTTTGGAAATAGGAAATAGTCACTGGGGGCTAAATCCGGAAAATAAGGGGAAAAAGAGGAAATTCATACTCTACTTCAGGGATTTTTGCCATGGAAACTAAGCTGTCACACGATTCCGTTGATGGTCGATTGTGAGCAAACGCGGCAGCCATCTTGCGGAAAGCTTTCTTATACTCAAGTGATCGTTCAATGTTGAAACCACTGAGCCATGTGAGATGCCTATGCCTTCCACAATCTATCGCACATTCAATCTCCTCCATATCAACACCATATCGTGAATTTTTTCAATTGTTTTGGGTGTAGAGACCTCAACTGGGCGTCCAGAACGTTCGGCATCTTCCGTGCTTGCAAGGCCAGATTGACAGTCAGTAATCCACTTTTTTACCATTGGAATCGAAGATGCAGAGTCCTTATAGTATTTATCAAGCTTTTCCTTGGTTTGATTGACGGTTTTTTTGCAAAAAATAATGTTTAATGAGCACTCGAAATTCACTTTTTTCCATTTAAAAAAAAAACCACGTGGTTGTATGTTTTGAACACCTGTTAAACGCAAAGTAAATGATGGGAGCAGTGTTGCATTTCATATAACTACGAGGGAAGTTCGAAATGTCACGGACTTATTGATCCGCCCTCGTAGAATAACTTACAAAGGTCGTTTCAAATTACATCTGTACTAATCATTTTAACTAATCAACAAGTTTTATAAAAATGTCGTTTAAAAATATATTTTAATAACATTGTGTCTTCTCCAAATTTAAGAACATTGACTTTAGTCGCAAACAAATGGATAATGCTTCCAAAAACTGAATATTAACCCCAAAAAACAATAAAACTAATAAATAATAAAAACTTGATAATAAAATCTCTGAACAAATTTATAATGTAGTCAAAAAAACCGAAAAAAGTGAAATAAGCAAAAACAAAAAGTGAATGTAATATGAGAACTTTAAACTTTAGCCGGCACAAAGACAAAGGATATTATAACAAATGAAACATATACACAACAAAATATATATTGAAAAAGAGCACAACATAAAACTCTAGAGACAAGACAAAACAAATATGGGGGCGACATTTTTTAAGTTATCCTGTGTATAAATTTAATCAGACAAATGTTAGTAGTATACAATTGAATGTCTTTCTTGAATAAGGACATTAAATCCAAAATAAAAAAAGTTTTTTCTACAACATTTTAGTAGCAACTCTAAAAAGCTACATACATATCTACAAATTGTTTGAAAATTTTGCGCAATTGTGTTTAACAGCGAAATTTTCGTAAAGTGAATATTCGTAGCTAGCAAAATTTAACAATTTGAAACATTATGTTTTGAAAGTAATGTTACAAAAATGGATCAACCAAAACTTTTAAAACTAGAAAGACCATTATCCTGTTTATAAAAAAAATTAAAAGTACATTAGGTGTGTTCGACGTACGTTACAGCATGTGCCCGCGAGAACCCAATCTTACCAAAAAGCGTTTCTTGTAACGAAAATTGGATAAATGAGAGCCTTCTGCTAATAAATCAGCTGTTTTGTATTTGTGAAAAAAAATAATGTTAAATAATAAATTAACAATAAATATTTTTTTCTTCTTAATAATGGAATATATATTTAGGCATTTTTGTGCCTTTGTAAGAGAATTTTTACTTTCTCTCATTTTATCAGACTTTACCCAAAATAACCTCGTTCAGACCTACAGTTACACATGCCCTTTTTCAATTAAATTAAAGACATTTTCAGAAAAAAAATTTAAATTAAATTTGGTACATAGATAAAAAAAGATTCGTGCTGATAACCACATATGTATGTCGCATAACATTTTCGATGCAATTGGATTTGACTCGGTCCAATTTCTGCTTTCACTATTGATTTCCTATTGTCACAATCGAAAAATTCGGCACCTACAAACAAACAATTTAATTATTATATTACCACGATTTTTTTTTTGTTTAGAAATTAAATTACAAATCAAATTGGCAAAACGTTGCCGAAGTGAAAAAAAAATTTGTGGTGAACAAATTTTTTGTGGTGAAAAAAAATTTGAGGTGATTATAAAATTTTATTTATCTCTAGGCGTCTGGTGAAAAAATCTGACAAATTTTGCTCAATCTAGCAAACAAAACGAGTATAAACGAGCAATCCCTCTTGCGCCTTCTCGCTATGATGGCCATTTTAACGATCAGACGGACATAGCTAGATCAGCTTAGAATTGCATAAGCATCAGAAACACATATAAAGGGTGGTACAAGTACAAGTATCTTTTTAAATAATAAATAAAATGAAATATTTGAAATAACAAATATTATTTATGGAACACGATTTTATTGATGTGGCTCCCCCGACTGGCTTCGCGTTAACGTATTCTGTCAATCCAGTTTTCGAAGACTTTGTTGACGTTTTCTGGTTCTATCTCATGAATTGCTCTGACAATTATAGCCTTATTATTCGCATAGCATCAGTCTTTAACAGCACCCCAAGACGAATTTGTGCGCAAATGATCGATTATTTGATGAGCTATGTGACATAGTGTGGAGATTCCAGCAGCATTTTCGAAAAAATGGACGAATGATGCCACCACTCCACAATCCACACCATACTGTTACTCTCTATTGATGAGTTGCCTTCTCGACAATGACGTACGGGTTTTCCGATCCCCAGATGCGGCAATTTTCTTTGCTGACATAAATGCGCCTAGTCAGAAAAGAAGATTTTTCTGCCAAATTCGATGTCCGATTGGAGGTTCTGTAAGGCCCAAACTGAAAAGCGAATAATATTAGATCTTTATAAAAAAATTCTCATCAAGCTGGTGCGTGAAATGCAGTGCCGTTGAGATCTATGGCGATTTGATGTTTTTGGATTGAGTTACACACTTCCAGCCACACTCTCATCGGTACAACGAAGGGAACCATGATTGCTTTCCAGCCAGTCTCATGAACTTTTTGCATAAAATTGCGCACAAAACGCACGGAAGGAGAAAGCTTTTCATTAATGTTAGGACGCATTTCGTTCACTTTTGAAAAGTTTCATTAATTTACTAAAAAAAATTTCACCAATATTGTTTGCCGAAAGTTAAATATGAGTGGAAGTCATGCTAGAAATTTAGTTATTTTCTTGTCAAATCTAGTGAATTTTAAACACATTCAGCGTAATAAAATCTGATTTAGCCGTTGGCAGGAAATCTAGCGATTTTTTGTAACTCAGGGTTCTTGTTTTTAGTGTTTTTAATACGTTTTGTTCTTTTAAATATTCTTAAATTATCAAAAGATAAAAAAAAGGTATCAACCGAATTTGAGAAATTTGGAAATTTATTGTTAAAATTTTGATAATGTAGCTATTTTCTAGCGGTTTTTAATTTATGACTTGTTTTACATTAAGTTGAAGGTCAACCTTTTCGCAAAATTCAAAATTTTTAAAAAACTGTAAGTGCGTAATTTTGTAAACATGTACTTACGTTTGAATCTGATAAATTTTCGATAAAACTTCTCAAGAAAAGAAAAATTTTAAATTTCAACGAGCCGCACCAAAATCGACAAATTGACGCATTTGCCCACCGTTGATATATACCCATATCATTAATTTACAATTGTGGAGTAATTCATGTTGTATGAAATTAAACTTTTCCTCTTTCTTTCTTTTTTTCTTTCTTTCTTTCTAATACATTTTGGTATTTTAATGCACTTTAGTGGCAAATATGTATGACCCCAAAGCGCACTCTATACTTAACGTTGGTCTGTTAACTGTCTAATTTGTTTACATCTCTAATTGTTAACAAATTAAAAAAAAATATATAATAAAACAAACATAAAATAAAAAAAAATGTAATTTTTTTCAGTATTTCTTAAATTAAAACAATAATTTAAAACTAAAAATACTTCAAATTAGATAAGAAATATCAAGAAATTATGGAGTAAATATTTAAATATTAAATATGTTTTAAAGTAACTCTACCCTACATTTTGAACAGCATACAGTCATTTCATAATTGTGAACGCGGCTTATCGTTTCTAAAATGGATTTAATGTCCTTTTTCAAGCGAGACATTCAATTGTCAAACTGTACAGAATGTGTACACATGAAATCTATGACGCGTTGTTTTTAAACGACATACTAAGAAATTATTGGCAAGAAGCAAATTGATAGGTTTCTTATTAATGATAGTTTTATTTATTAAAAAAATATATATATTATTTAAATTGAGGTTAAAAATGTTTACACGTGGCTTAAGAACCTTGTTGAAAAGAAATCTACAAAAAGTAGTATTTCACTCTAATGACACAAGGTATCATGTTACAACCCTAAATTAATGGATACACTCAAATAAAAATCTAAGTAGAAAAATTAGTAAAATGTGTTATTCCCACTTTAAAGTTGTTATGTATTTAAAAGTTATTTATTTATATTCTCTATTTACAAATTTCAAACTTATTTACTAATTTTCGTTGCCGGTTATGGCAAAATATTTTAGCATTTTTTTAAAACCGAGTCGCTAAAATTGGCAAAAAATTTTACTAATTGAGAGCAAATACTAATTACGAGTATTTAGTAAAAAAAAGTTGCCCGATTTTAGCAAATTGATTTCCATTAAGGTTTTACTAAAATTTTACTAAGTTATAGTACAATTATTTCTGTAACTTTTTTATTTGACTGTAGCTTTTAAAATACCTTAATTAAAAAAAAAAACATTATACGTTAATGTTTTCAACTTGTAAGAAAACAAAATGGAGACGGAAAACATCTTGTCGTTCGGAAAGTTGAAGTTGTTCCATTTACAAATTTGGTGAATGCAATATGCATTAGCCATCCCGACTGGAGCCGTTAAAAAACAATAGTTCCTTGAATTGGAATAGAAAAACTACGATTTTCAGCTGATTAATCGGCAACTATCACAAATTCATCAAGATTTGCTGCAGTGTGTCTTTGCAATATTTAAATTAAAAACTATTTAAATAAATCATTTTTTATTAAAAGTCTTTGACAAATTGGATTTTTATTTCTATTTCCTATTTCCGGGTTTTCCTAGAAAATTTTATTGTAATTCACTTTTTATTGATTTTTTGTTTTCGTTTTTCCTGCTTGTGTTTATTCAACATAGAAATTCAAAACATTGTTTTGCATTATCCTTGAATTATGTTGTTAGTTATTCTATACGAAACAACAGCAAAAAACAACATCAGCAGCGGCAACAAGAACCGAACCATGTGAATTGGAACGCATGTCAAGCATTAAAACATTACAAGTAAAGAATTTTAATGGTGGTTGCAAAAATTATACGAGATAAAAACCTTTTATCGACTATAGTATATTGGGGAGTGACTGACTGACTGACTGGATGGCAGGCAGACTAACTTGAGTTAGTGGGTGGAAGGCTGGGTGGAGGTGATGTTAGGTTCAGAGGTTTGAGTGAGTAATCGAGAAGTTTATGTCTGCATCAGTATTTGCTTATAACTATTGTGGCGCTACCGATGGCGTCAGTATGGTGTCATTTAGTTTGCTTTTATTTTTTTAATAAAGTCTTTATTATTATATAAAAGAAAATATGCATTTGTATATAAGTTAATTCTTGTGTGTATCAGACTAAATTGAATTGCAGTAATTTTTATAATACGTACACAAAAGTTTTAGTTGTTTTTTAAGAAGAACATGACATAAAAAAATATGGTAAAGTTGAAAACAGAACAGGTTTTTTTTTAATATTCTAATAGCACCAATAATAGACCAAAACCTTAGAGAAAGAAGTACTAAAATGAAGCACTTTGTAAATGTTGGAAATAAGTTGCTTGTTTTACGAAACATTATTTTAAGCTAAATTCTAATATTTTTTTAATGCTTCGTAAATTGTGCGACTTTTTTATTGAGAACAGAAACACATTTATTTATTCATTTTTCTTTTATGTAACAATTTAAACTGATAAATCGACTAAAGAACAATAATTATGAAAATTTGGTACGAAATTATTTGTCGTCATGGTACCAACCTGCGGGAAAAGGACCCTGGACCCTCAGTGGACTCCAATTGTTGTTCAGCAATCTTTATATTTAATATTTCGCATACCATTGTGAAGTTGGTAGTTTTACCCGATGCTCACGTCAAGGTGTTATCATCTGCTCTTAAAGTTTGGTCATAAATTCCTTTTGAGTAATTGGTTTAACATTAAGTATGTTCCCGTACGTTACCGCGGGCTCCCAAACTTACCCAAATTTACCCAAAAGCGTTCCCGTACTCGAAAATTTGGTAAATGAGAGCGTTTATGAGAGTGTATTAGTGTTTCTCTTTTTACCGAAAGTTACCCAAACTTTTTCTTTGGGTAAATTGTCAAAAGAACAGTGGATAAACAAAAACAGCTGTTTTCTAATTGTAAAAAAATAAAACAAAGGAACTTCTGCGATGCTAATTTAGCCTTTTTTATGTTACAATAAGCGGGTTTTTACTTTATAAAAAAGGGACAGATCGGCACCTTTTAATTTTTCTTACTGCTTTTTTTTTGTGAAAATTGTAACCCCCTCTTTTACATTGGCACGAAATCTCGAGATCCACTTTAAAAAAAACAATGAAAAAAAAGCTCATAGACATTAAATTATGAAAAAAATATATTTATTAGAAATAACTATGTGTGTTTTTTTAAAGAGGAAAATATCAAAATCTCGAAATTTCGTGCCACTGTAAACGGTGGGCAATTTTAATATATTTTTTTGAGTCTTTTATTTCAATTTTCGCATTTCTCCATTAGCGCGTTTTCACTTGTCGTGTTACACTTATTGCACCTAAAAATTTGGCATCACTGATGCATTTTGACATTTTTTTTTGGGCTAGAAAAGTGGTTTTTTGCGTTCCCGTACTTTTGGGTAAATTTGTCATTTTATGAGAGTATTTTGTGCTTAATCTCATTTTACCGAACTTTACCCAGAAAGTAAGGGAACACAGCTATTGTTTCTTTGCAAATTACGATTATAAATAATGAAAGAATTAACACAAGCAATATTTAGAATATTGTAAAAATTGTCATCGGCCATCTGCGAGTTCATGTTACTGCACATTTGATCAAATGTGTCTACGCCAAATTTCGGTTCATTATAAAATTCAATAATCTCTGGTTTATTAGTGATTGGGCATACTAAGGTCACTTCATGCATTGTCAACATCAAGATCACACTCTTGTTCTTTTTCTAATCGAAAGAGAAAAGTGGACTATTTACTTCTCAGTGTTTTTAATGAAGAATTTCTTTAGGTATTTCTCGTTTATTTTGTCGTAACGCACCAACTAATGTCAATTTGAAAGGGCCTTTTAGTAACTGATCAGCCAATTTTACGGAAGAAAACCAATTATCCATAGTGACATTTCTGTTAGTTCTATGAATAGTTTTGGTTAAATCAGTAACATAGATGCCATGTAATAAAGCTATAGGCAATAAAGCCATATGACTTTATTTCACACCACATTGGGAAATAATGCCATATGGCTTTATTTCCACAGAAGGAATTAAATGAAGTCATATTCTTTTGTCAATTGAAGTGGAAATAATGCCATACCAGTGTAAAATGCAATTTATTGTAATAGGTCCTGTTCGGAAATGCATCACTGATCTGCATCTAATGCGCAGAGGTGATTAGTTTGCGATGTTGATGCGAATCAGCTGATGCTAATGCTTAGTTTTTTGCGCAGTTTGTATACAATTTCGAACGCATGAGCACTAAAATGGAAAAGTTAATAATAAATTTGTTTTGTGTTTAAATTTGGCATCAGCCTCGATCCTAAAAAGTACAAAAAAAAAATAAATTGAAGAAAAACATTAAATAAATAGCAATAAGTACAAACTTACTCTTGATTTGCATCAGCCATTTTTGTGATGCGTGTTTGACATTTGTTTGCGCATCATCTGCTTTAGTGATGCTTTTTCGAACATGTGACATTTGCAGTGATGCCAACTTATGCTTTTACTAAAGCAGTGATGCATTTCCGAACAGGCTTATAGTTACATATATTGCCAAAAGAATGCGTTGTTATTGCCAAGCGTTAAAAAGGTATGGCGTACAGGCGTTGGAAGGGGGCCGGCGCGGCAATTACGCGCCGTATTGCATTTTGATTTCTGCTCTTCAACATATTGAACCATTTTTTTCTGGCACGTTTTTCTTCCCAAGCTTTGTGCCCAATTTGTTGTGCCATTGTGCGTGCCACATTCAAATATTGCTTATTTTTAAAAAATCGATACACATTTCCATTTGTTAACTGAACTTATTGTATTTTTTTGTTTTTTTTTTTTTGTAATTAAAAGAAATCAAATACACTACAAAAATATTGCACAGAAAATTATCAAAGGTGCAATAATGCCATAATGGCTTTATTTCACTTCTCCGATGGAAATAAAGCCATAAGGAATTATTTCTCAATGCTGTGTGAAATAAGGCCATATGGCTTTATTGCCTATGGCTTTATTACACGGCACCGTAACATAATGTTCAGCTAACGGTATTCCGTTAGTGTTTGAATTTTTTCCAAGATAGGGACTAGCATCCATCATATATTTTGTTCCAACATCATAAGTAATTACGATTTTAATGCCATATTTAGCTGGTTTAAATGATTTTAAATGGGTGTCGATCTGTAAATGCAAATAATTGTTCGTCAATAGTTACATATGTATCTGCCTGGTTTAGAAGAGTCGCAATTTAAAATGAACCCAAATTTCACGTACTGGGTAAAATCGATCTTGATAACATCTTTCGGCACGAGTAGTTTTATCATCAAAACATAAACAGAAATTGAAAATCCGAACTTTTATCACTGAAACAAACATACTCCAATTCAGATGCACTAAAATCATTTTCAATATTATCCTCTGTTTCTGATCCGCTTTCCTACATGATCAGTTATCTTTAAATTATATATTTCGAATAAAAAAGTAACATTAAAGATAAGCACTCGTAAAATTTACCAATCTATCGTTATTTGTTAGTAATAATACACTTTTTTCGCACACAACACAACTTCTCACTTCAAAAAAAGAAGGTATGTACACTGACGTTCAATTGAATGCGTTGCTTAAGGTGTTGCCAGCATCAAATTTTATTTTTATTTTATTTATATTAATCATATAATTACAAATTACATCCTAATACCCTAACCGAGCACTAGCAACAAAGGCTATCGGCTCGTTGTAGCGAAAACAGACCAGAGCCTCTGGTGGGAATTGAACCCACGACCCCCGCACTGATAGGCTAGCACGCTACCAACTAGCCTACCGGCTAGAGTTAACAAAGTGTATTTTCAGGACTCTAATTACTAAAATTTGAAATTGGCAATATAATTGAAATTGAATATATGCAAAGTGGGGCAATTATTAACATCCTATTGAAAGGTGCAGCCATTTTTGCAAATGGAATCGTGAAACATCGCGTTTCGGTGATTTGGCTTGGCCAGCCGGATATCCCGATTTGGCTGTCTTAGACTTCTTCTTCTGCCGAAATTTGAAGACGTTAATGTACGCGAACATGTCCCGCACCTTGGAGGAAATAAAAAACGACATTCGAGCCGAAATCGACTACGTGTCTCCACAAATGCAAAATTCAATCAGAAAAGCCCAAATTTGCGTCAACGCCGACGGTGCTCATTTTTCATACATCATTTTCCACAATTATTTGAAACAAAATTCATAAGTGCGAATATACATGATGAGCTAAAAACCAAATGATCTTTCACTTTAAACAAAAGTTATAGTGAAAGAAAATCAGATGGTGCAAATCGAAAAAGTTACCGAAACGGATGATAACTGTATGATTTCATTTAAATATTCACCATAATGAACAAAAAAACTCAATGCCGAACTCAAATATTTCTCTATTGATATCGAATTTATATCTCTTCAGCGGTATTCATATATTATATATTATTTTAAACAAATTGTATTCATAACCGAATTTTAGCTTAAAATACCTTTTTTAAGCCTCGTGTAAATAAATGAATTTTAAAATTGGTTCGACCCTTTTTTAAACCTATTTTAAAAAAACATTTTTGATTTGTGTTTATTTTCATTTTAAACATTTTTGCAAAAAATTGTCATTTAATTAAATGAATTTATTTGTTTTTGTTAAGAACCATTTTTATTTGAAAAATGTGATATTTTTAATTGTATTTTGTTCATAATAGAAAGTATGGCCAAAATTTAAAAAATCGTCAGACGAAAATTTACAAAAAGAGGATCGACCCGTTTTCAATTCCGGAAAGTAAACTAGTGGTGTGTTGTTTAATCAAAATAAAGAAAATAAAACCGGTTATTTGAATACTTTTTTATCTACAATAAAATCATTATCCATGTAACACTTTTACTTTGCATTTTGGTTTGACTCTTTTTTATTTTATAAAAACAATATTTTTCTGAAAAATGACAAAAAAAGATACATAGAAAGAAGTACCATATGGTTTAGTAATCACTGATTTGCATCATTACGATTAATGTGACAAATAAAAAAATACAGTGTTGCCATCCTCAAGTTAAAAAATCATCAAATCGTTTTTTAGTTAAAATACTGATTATGAAATACGAATTTTTAATAAACCTTTTTTAGGCTTAAAATGTTTTTTAACTAAAATGCATTTAAAACTTGAATTAAATTTTTTTATGAATACCGCTGCTTATATTTACCAGCATCAAATAAGGAAATTTAGACAGATTTATTTATTCATATTCTTAAAATTTAAGACAATTTAAAAAAACAAATTATTTTTCAAATATTCAAATTAAATTTTGAACTTTGAAATTTGAACTAAAGGTTCGTTTTTTCGAATTTTATATCTATATCTATAACTACTTGTAAAAAACGACTATTCCACTTACCTGACTTATTTTTTGTAAGCAAACACAATTTTAACATTTGGAGCCGCCTTTGTACGAAAGCTGTTTTCGTATATGGACTTCGCGGGAACGCGAAATAGAGCAATTATATTGTTTGCCCCGCTCTACCTTTACTTACAAACGCAAAATTCGTTTGTTAGATTTTGTTGTTTTTAATATTTTATCAAATTAAAAATAAAAAAATTTCAAATATTTTTATGACAAATATTTTTGTTTACATTTAAAAGAGAAAATACAATAATTTCTAAGACTTGGCAGCATTTTTATAATTTTTTAATTTTTAAGAAGCTATATCTATAAATACTTAGCAAGTCTATATCTACTTAAATTTGTATGGAATATTTATATAAAATTCGAATATAACAAAACTTATGTTTAAGCATTTTCAATTTATTGTGATTTTATTAAAATCAACCTATTCGTTTTTAGGTTACAGTGATATCCTTTAAAAGTATCCTGTATGTGATTGGACCAAAGTAATAATTTTAAAAGTTTAAGCTTTAATCTTACTTTTTGTTTATAATCAATGATTTTTAGTCAACTTAAGTAATTTTTTAAGATTTTTAACATTGTGTTAGTTTCAAAATGTGTAAACACTTTCTCGCTTCCAAACCGTGCACTGTAAACAAAAAATTCTTTCACAGAAAATTTTGTAAAATTTGTTTGCTGTGGAAATAGCTTAATTTCTAATTATAAGGAACTCGTTTGAAGCGTTGTGGTGCAATTTTAGCGCATTGGACTGCTACACAAAAGGTTGCCGTTTCGATCCCCTGCGACGACAGCAGTGTTGTCATATTTGAAGCACTCCATCTTTTACCACCTTTCAACTCTCCACTATCCTCTTTCAAAAAGAAAGCAAAACATTTATTGGTAGGAAGAATTTCATGAGTGGCGCTTCTTTTTACAAACAAAAAAATATACATATATATAAAGCTGAATCATCATTTAGAAATAATGTGATTTTTAAAACATAACATTTTAAATTATCATAGTTCATATTTTTAAAATTTTGTTATAACTAAATAAATTGTGTTATAATAACATAACAAGTGTATGTTTAAAACAAGTTAATAAAAGTTGTTAAATGTATACACTTCAAACAAATTAACATTTGTTTCAAAGTTCAATAAAAATCAGGTGTAGGGTATATTCACTAAATTATAATGATTTTTAAGCGAAACGGCGTTGAATTTCGTGTTTGGTTTAGGTATCTTAATTTTTAGCATGCCAACTTGTAATTAATGTGTCAAAATAAGCAACATTTTACAAACAGACGTTCATGCCAAAAACTTATATTAGTTTTTAACGATTTGTTTGTAACCAAACAAAAAACTTAAGAAACTTCCACACTTCTTATGAATGGCAGTGAGTAGAATGTTAAAAGAGAAGGATTTAAAATAGAGGTGGGCATGTGGCACGAGATTTCGTAATTCACGTGAATAACTTGTGAATCACGCGTGAGCGTGAACCAAAATTTAAATTACTCACATGATCGTGCGTGAGTGTGAGTAGCAAAAATTCATCGTGCGTGATTGTAATTTTTGTTTCGTGATCGTGCGTGAGCGTGAGTCAAAAATCGCTCACGTGCCCATCTCTAATTTATAGTGAAGACTAAACAATAGATTAAAAAAATTATAATAATTTAACTGTCATTATACATATATATGTTACATGTATAAATATTTTTTTAAGAAAAATATTTTATTATAAGAATTTTTTTTGAAAACTATCTCTGAATAAGAAAAACTTTTATTAGGTCTTTAAATAAAAAAAATATGAAACTACATAATTATTTTCTTAATTTAACTTTTAATCGTTTTTTTTAATTGACCATAAAAATACATTTAAACCGGAAAGAAACCAGCTGCAAATTGTGGATAATTTACAAAGAAGGGCAAAACAACACTTACCTTAATACGTAATAAGACGATGATGGTCAAGTCAAAGGCCGCTAATAATAAGAAAAAATATAAAAAAACAAAAGGAGAAATTTCACAGATACACATGGAAGGGGTGAAAACAACAAAACCAACATAAAAAGTTGGTAAAAGGCATGATGAAAAATCTTAAAGTGAAATTTTTAACAATCCCAAGAAAACAAATAATCAAAACAAAAACGCAGAAAAATAATTGAAAAGAATTAAGTATGAAAATTAAACTTTTAGCAGACAAGAAGTCAGAGCTTTAAGGAATTAATTTTTTTTTTTTATTTTTATGTGTTGGTATTAAAGGGCAATCTTAGATTGTGTTTCTATTACATACAAACCTTGAAAAATATAAATCTTTATTGAATTAATTCGCTAAAAAATAATAATTTTTGTAAATCAGCACATTGAATAAATATTTTATAAATCAATTTATTAAATCAGATTTAAAAGCATAGTTGATTAATCAATTTCATTTGAATCTTTTTTGATTCAATAAAATCAAATCATTTCAAACATAATTCTTTTTTTAATTCGCGAATTAAAAAAATATTGATTTTATGAAATGGTAATTTTTTAAAATGACCGCTATCTCGAAAACTAAGCGGATAAGGCAAAACGGACACAATTTTTGCTCTAGTAGAGTATTAATGTACTGCGATAATCCCGAAATAGCTATTTTTCTAAAACAGACACAGATTGACCCATTTTCATAGGAACGAAATTATATATTATAATATAAAAATTAGTCACCCTGTAGCTGTTGTAAAAATTCCAGGAAACCCTTCGGGGACCTACCGAAGGGTAACCTTTTCAAAATTTTTTCCGTTTTGCGCTATCTCGCTTAGTTTGCGAGATATTCGCCGTTTATAAAATGCCCATTTTTAAAATGGTCGGTATCTCGAAAACTAAGCGAGATGGGGCAAAACGGACAAAATTTTGAAAAGGTTACCCTTTGAAACCCCGAAGGGTTTCCTGAAGTAAATAAGATTTTAGTTAAACTATATTTAATTGTATTTTAATTAACATTTAAAATTGTAAGTAATATTGTAAGTAGAAACATTCAAAGATGTTTCCATTTAATTAATTGTTGTTTCTTCTTGATTTTAAAATATTTTTTTTCTGTGTGTAACTCCGAATTTAAGGAAGTTAAGAAATAAGTTTAAATTACAATTTGTGGAGTTATTGATCATATTTCATATCTCCAAGGTTTTACTATACATGTAGGCGCGAATGGCGCATTTTTTTTTTCTTTTTGGCGGGTTTAAAAAATATATCCAAGTAACTATATTTTGGGATCACTCTTTTAGATATCTTCTAGTATGATGTTTCATTGAATTTAATTACAAATTTGTGCAAGTGTTTTTTCAATTTATTTAAGAGAAGATTAAAAAGATTGTAGTTTTGGGGAGTGAGTGAACCTAAGTCAAATTCAGCATCATGTACTAGGCAGTGGCGTAGCTAAGTCATCAAGGGCCCATGTGCAAAACATCAATAAAAAAACACTGACAAGTACAAAAAATATCATTAAGTGGTACATAGTTTGAAAAATTTTATTTAAATTTTCTTATCTTCTTGATAATTTTTTA
This sequence comes from Eustalomyia histrio, assembly GCA_949748255.1. Lineage (NCBI taxonomy): Eukaryota > Metazoa > Arthropoda > Insecta > Diptera > Anthomyiidae > Eustalomyia > Eustalomyia histrio. The sequence continues at coordinate 189,560,268 of OX456523.1, forward strand.
TTACAACATAATTCTTTTTCTCGTTTAGTAAAATATTATATATTATATCTCGGGATAGTAAAATATTATATATTTTATTTATTTATCAGGGTTTTAATTTCTAAATTTTAAGGTAACCTTAAGTGAGTGGAATATTGTAATTTATTAATTGGCCTCTAGGCTTGCAAATTACAAAATGTTGAATAAAAAAAAATTACGTGCTTTTACATTTGCAAAATTTTCTATTCATTTTGATACATCTAATTTTGATGTCATTTCATTTTTTATGGCAATCATTGCCAGATTGGATAATCTGGATTAGCCTATCTTGTTTCTCAAATAATTTTTTTTAAATTATTTTTAATTTCCTTAATGATCTTTTAGGTCACTAGAATTGTGTAAAATAATAGCATTGCTGTGTAGACTTCCGTCATGTCGCTAAAATTTTCTGTTTTTTCTAACATTTTGGCCTCAGTAGGTTCATCCTTGTTTGTGCTTTTTAACGTTATTTCAAAGAGTGCTTTTATGTAAAAAAAAAAGAATTTTATAGACAGAGACCGTGGAAACTCCACTTGACCAAACGGTCAATATACCATCAAGCATGCTGTACAGCATGGCTTCATGACTCCGTGTATTTGATTTTGTAATGGCAATCAAGCAAAGCGATACATTATTAAATGCTGGACATGTTGTACAGCATGATTGATCGTTTAAGGCCCCTTTAACATTATATCTTATTATTAATATATTGAAATCCTTAAAAAAAATGTATGCAAATAATTTTCTTATTATAACGTACAATTTTTTATACATTTAAAAAATACACAAATACATTAAACAAAAAAAAATATTACTACTCTCAACAAAGGGCCCCTGTCGGTCATGGGCCCTTGTGCAGTGCACCACCCAGCGACCATGAACTTACGCCACTGGCACTAGGTGACCCAAAAAGTATCACCCTACCGAAAGATGATATAACTTTTGCAAATGAAGGCAACTGTCAGTTTTTAATATTTGTAAAGTTAACGGTTAAAGAATACACGTCGCTAAGCCATAGAACGCTAAACTCCTTAAGAACGCGGAATACGCCTGACTTTTGCAATAGACGATTTTCTGTCCAATTTTATCATGAGCGACGAGGCCAATTTTTATCTGAACGGATACGTAAACAAACAAAATTTGCACCTCAGGGAAATGATAATCCACATATCATTCTTAAAGAGCCATTACATCCACTCAAATTCACTGCATGGTTCGCCACTTACGCCAGAAATGCAACCAGGCCTTTTTTCGATTACGCCGTGGGTAATACCGTTACTGTGACTGGTAAGCCGCAAATTAATGAAATGGTACTGGAGGACATATGGCCCCAACAGGAAAGCGCAACTGGACATGTCTCGTTTTGGAGATCGACAGTTTCCAGCAAGTTCAGGATTTTTTGAAATCATGGTTTCATGTGAGCAAGCTACAGAATGTAGCAAAGGTAACATGCGACAAGAGTGCGAGAACTTATGGAAAATGGGTTAAAAAGAACCCAAATGATCATCAACAATGGCGGCACCCACTTGACAGATATAATCTTCAAATATGTATTAATCGAAAATAACTTAAAGGATCTAATAAACATTAAACATACAAATTAATTATGCCGTTTCATTTTAAAGATATAACAAAACGACATCCAGTGAATAGGCCACCCTGTACTAGTATTGTAGCAATTTCTCTTAAGATATTCCCCATAGGGTTGATAATTTGTTAATTGTTTTTATAACAAACAAAAAAAAAAGAATTTTAATATGTAAAGTAATATAAAAAAATACATTCTTTGAAATATATATATATATATATATATATATATATATATGCCTATGAAGACATATCATAGGCATTTTGTTACTTTGGAGACTGTCTGGATACAGCGCATATTACAGGGACTTTTTTGGCTGTATATACAGATGTCTTCAAAGTATGGGCAATGAATATATATATATATATATATATATATATATATATATATATATATATATATATATCAGGGATGCGAAATGAGAATTTCAATTTCGTACAAAAGTGATTACCAAATTGTACTTTTTTGACCTCAATTGTACCATTTTTTTTGTATTAAAAAAAAATAAAACACCAATTATAAATTTTTTTTTTAATATTTTTATTTTTAATAAACAAAACAAAAAAACTTTACAGAAAATGCAGTTGTAAAATGCATATGTAAAATAAGGTACAAAAATCCATGAGATCAATATCATATTTAAGTAGATAACAAACTGTTTGTTATTTTAAAATTATAGCAACAATAATTTGATAAATGTAACAAATCTTTCGTTTGGACTAGACTATAAACTGTTAACAATTTATACGATGCAATTGATTGCGAGCAATTTTCTTAATTCCCTTTTCAAAGTAGCTTCCAAAGTTATGTCTATTTATACGTTGACTTTAATTGCATGAAAACTAAATGTGAATGAAGCAACAAAATAAGAATTCATATGAGTGTGAAAGAGATATAACAAAAACATGCACGAAAAACGATAACTGTGCTATCCAGTTCGACAACAATCAAAAATTGCACGCAATAATTATGTGCAACAAAGTCGCCGTCTAAATTGGCTCTAATATAAAAGATATTTACAAAGATGTGACAGCAAAAATGAGTTGCCAATAAAATACAGTTTGGTGCAAAAGTAAGCCAATGGTTAAAATAAAACGAGCAACCTTTGTTTTTTTTTATGGTGATAATTAAATAAATTAATAACTATTTACTTAAAGGAAAATATACATCATTAAAAAATAAAACAACTGAAACATAAACATGTAATCCAAACTCAAGTATCTAAAAACATAATGCTTTCAAATTCAGGCCATTGGCTCACCTTTTGTTTTCTAATCTAAATTTAATACTTTATCCAGTTTCCCTTTGCTTTTTCCAACTGATTTTTTCTCCTTAGCATGGATTAATACAGCTTTGATATATAATCCACAGAAATTTTTTTCCATTCAGCCTGTATCCTCTCCCACAGCTCACTAATAGTCTTTGAAGGCTCTTCGTAATCTGCTAAACAACATTTTAAGTAAGCCCAAGCACTTCCATTCGGGTTAAGATCGGGGCTTTGAGGTGGCCACTCCATGAGTCTACACAACTGAAAACTTAGCTATTCCTTAACCATTTTCGCAGAATGTTTGGGGTCGTTGTCATGCTGAAAGATAACATTTTTAGGTCTATCTGGCATTTTGGCGAGAGCTAAAGGCAAATTCTCTTGCAATATGTGAAGATAGTCCTACTTTCGCATAATACCTTCAACCCGTATAACTGGACCCACACCATATGGTGTTATACATCCCCAAACCATAAGAGAACCACCTCCGTGCTTTATGGTTTGAGTTAGATGGGCTGGGTGTTATGTGGCACAATTCCAAACTTTTTCATCCGATTGGTATCTGTTGATTTTGGTCTCATCGGACCATATTATCTATAAAATAAATAAAACTGCCACATATATGACTAGTAAATCATACCTTATACCAATCAAAAACTGTCCAAAATTTATATTTTTCCAAAAATAATTTTCGCGCTTTTACGTTTTTTTAGTGATATTTTTGTCTTTCTCTTTTTAATACTGGCTTTGTAGCCAACGCTTTTGAGAGCCCTTGGGACTGTCCATCTGCTAATATTGAGCGAACATTCAGAAACTGACTCTTTTGGTGCTCTTGATTTTGCCCGAAGTGAAAAGACGTCCAGTGGCTCTAGCTTCAGTGTCACTGATTTTTTTATTCTTCCAATTTTTGGTGTCGTATACTGATATGGATTAATTTTTTTCTTACTTGCAATAATATTTGCCACTGTTCGCTGACCCATTTTAAAGAAGATTTTACGTGTGGAATCACCATTTTTAGCTTTTTCCAGCACCTCATTTTTCACGTTATCGGCTGTTGGTTTGAGCCAATTGCCTTGAGTTAAAAAGATCGATTTTTTCAAATGAAGAGAACGGATTTTGGGTAAGATTACTTAAATTTTAAGAGATATATAAGTATGAAATCTAAATAAGGAAAAAGTTTTGGTTTTGTAAAGCAAACAGAAAAATGACAGGTTATTTACAAATATTTTGCACCAAACTGTAAATAACTATAAACTGTGAACATTTGTAAATTGTACCAAATAAACTATGGGAGTACCATCGTACTTTTAAGACCCAAATCGTACCAAAAATGGTACAATTGTACCAACTTTCGCATCCCTGATATATATATATATAATTATATATATATATATATATATATATATATATATATATATATATATATATATATATATATATATATACATTCATTTAAATTTAATTTTTTTATTGTATTTCATTTCAAGATTTTATTTATTGGTTTTAATATTTTTTAATATAATATCTCAAAAATTCATTAAGTTTGTAAATTGAACGTTTAAAACGATTGGTATTAAATATAAATAAGTTTTTTTAATATTACATTTTAAATATGTAAAAAGAAAATCTATTTTTCAGTTCTAAAATAATATTTTAGAAATAATATGCAATTTAAATGTTTTGTTTTAAGACGATTTCTTTGTTTGCTTTTGATAAAGTTAGAAGTGGAAAATATTCTTTCACTAATACTAGATGTTGGACAAATAGTCAAAAGACATTTATATTAATTTTCCAACTTTTCAGTTATTTTGTCGCATTTATCAAGATATATGAAATCATCATACAATGTCAGTTTTTTAGGATTATAAATACTGTTTATTGTGTTATTTAGATCAGAAATTAAACTATTTGAATTTGGAATATCCAAAGTTAAGTTCTCATCGGAATCTATCAGACTTACATCTAAATCTTCATAACCAAACAAACGAGTATATAAGTGTTCGGACAAAATAAAAGAGACCAGAGGGTCAATTCTCGTTCTGTGAAAAGGTGAAATGAAAAGTTTTTTCACGTTTTCATAGTACTTTTGATTCGCGTTCTGTGAAAAAATGTAAAGAAATATCAAAACGTTTTCATATGAAAAAAAAGTGGAACGAAACAAGATTTTTTCACGATTGCACAGCACTGGCGATTCTTGTTTTGTGTAACAGTGCAAACAACTGTCAAAATATTTTCATATGAAAAAATTGTTTACACAGACTATTTATAAGTGAAATAAACATGGAGAAGATTGTAAGAGGAAAGCGTGCCAGCGAAAGCCAAAAGAAGTATTTTATTAATTATTAAGAAAAGTATGTGGACATTGCAAACGATAAGTAAGTAGCTTAATAACCATAATCACACTTTTATTAATCCCATATTTACAAATTTGTAACTGCAGAGCCTTAACAGTTTTAGTGGGACCCAAAAGGACAGTGAAAAATGGCAAAAGTATGGCATATTTATTTATAGTTTATTTATATTCTTTATGAATTTTTTTTTTCTTTAAATAATATTAGACTTCATACGCGCACCAAATATAGTTCACTTAAAGTAAGCGGATATAAATCCATGAAGTGCTTGTCGGTTGTCATCTCGAATGGATTGTGGTCAGCACGAAGTATGCGTCTCTCTCAAAAAATTCCTATAAATTATTAAATTATTTACTGCAATGAAATGCTTGTAACATAATTGTAACATCATAGTCTTTGAGTACTATCTAATAATACAATTAATCCAGATATTTTTATATAATTATTTAAAATAAATTTTACGAACTTAATTCACATTTGTTTATGTTTTTCTCTGTTTTGACATTTGCTTTAAATTTTGGATAACACAGTTAGAAAATTTTCATAGGTACAGTGCGAATGAAACATTTTTTTCATAATACAGACAAGAATCGCAATTTATGTATTTGTGAAAAGTTCGAGTGAAAAGTGCTTATGAAAACGAAAATGAAAAGTTTTTTTTCACTTCACATTATCACAGAACGAGAATTGACCCTCAGTTGGTGATGTAATTAAAAAAACCGGTTAACCGAACAAAAAAGACCGGTTTTCGGTTTTCTTCGAATTTACAAAATATTCGAAACCGTTCGGTTTTTAAAAATAAAGAAACCGGTTTTCGGTTTCGGTTTTTGAATACTCTACAGTGGAATCAGCACATCAAACTTTTGAAGTCTTTCTCAAACTAATACAGACTCAAAATACGATGTGTTGTTGGCGATTTCAGGATTTCTGAGTAAGCAGAACATACGTTTTTTTTAGTCATATCTGATTGAAAATGCAAAAATTTACACAAAAAATATCTCGGTTTGCAAAATAAAATTCCGTTCCGAAAGGGTTAAAAATCTCTTAGAGGAATAAATTCTTTCGATACTCTGGCCGTAGACAATAAGCATTAAAAAACGAAATGCTAATAAACTTTCAAGAAAATAGAACTCTAAAAAGAAATAAAATCTAAGAACATGTGTGCATGGTTTGTATGGGACAAAATCATGTTGTTTGTGTAACATACAACACCACAATTTCAACATAAAAATCAATAATTTCTCATGTTAAAATTCGATGAACATTATTCAGTTGTAAAAACAGGCAAAGGTGAATTCCGCATAACATAACAGCAGTACATACGTTTAGAAAATAATATATTATTAAATTACTTATTCTTACCTTGTTTACTCTTCTCGTATCGACTGACTGACTGGCTGGAAGGCAGACTGTTATTTTTTTCTTAAAGTTTGAGTTTTATTTACTCTTTTGTTAAATATTTTTTACACTTTATTTTGAAATTTATTAGTAATTTTTTCTGTGCTTGTTTGTTTTTATTATCATTTTGTTTCTTATTGTTATTATCGTATGTGAATAAAAAAAATAATAAATTTTTTATGACTAAAAAACTGGTTTTCTAGTCAATTACATACAATATTCACTTGTATATTTATTATTCAATATTACTTTAATTGCATTTATTTAAAATTTTATTATTAATTTGCTAAGAATTTTTAACTTTTTATTTCGAAATTTTTTAACAACTACATATATTTTTTTTGTGTATTTGATTATTCTTCCAATAACACTTTTCACACAATTTACCGTTAAATTTGACGATACATCTGTCTTGTTGGACAACCTCTCGTTATCTGTTTGGTAAACATATGAGTTTGTTTGTGTTTAAATTTAGTTAGTTGCAAGGTTGGAAAAATTAGTAGCAGCTTACAGTGTGTAGCTATAAAAAAAGAAATGCTCTTCATTTTTGATAAAGGGGTATTTCCTAGAGTATACAATTAATCAAGTTTTCATTTTAATCGATTAACCGTTTAAATATTTTTTCGGGGTTTTTCTTAACAGGTTAATACAATAGCATTTTAAAATTAATCTAAAAAATATATATTGAGAAATGTATACTTCAACTGAATATAAACTTCCACAACTGACTTTTTATTGCAACACCCAAAATTACACATTTTGCTAACAAAAGTGTTTGTTGAGCCGATTTGATTCAACTGGGAGTGCAAAATTTAAAAGAAAGTCCGAGCAAAGAATTTGCTTGGTTGGACACATTCAGCATTATAAAATATGACTTATAATTTTCTAGCAATTTTACATTTAACCATACTTTTGGGTGAGATATGGCAACAGTAAAGCATGTCCAAATTGATTTGAAGCAAATTAAATCACCTCATTTTACGTCATGAGAATGTTTTTGTTTGTTAAATTGTTAATATACACAATGATTTTGGCAGTATTTAAGTGTTGTTTGCTTAATTAAAACGTCAACAGTAACATTCAGGTCATCTAATGGGTATGTTTGTTTACATTTCTTGTAAAAAATAGTAAACTTAGAAAGATCAAAATAATTGTCGAAAATTAAGAAAAATTGAATTAAAAATACGCAAAATAATTTTAAGAGAAAAAAAACTAGTAAAAGTATTAAAAACTAGTATGTAAACAAAGAGGAATAATATTGAGGAAAATAAATTTCGAGTCTAAAAATTTTGTAAAAATATATTTGGAAAAATTTTACAAAAAAAAGATGTGAAAAATCTATTGAAAAGAGGAAATTAAAAACCGCACTTGCCCAGCTTTGATATATGCTATTTGGTGATAGAAATTGTCAATCTTTTTTTAATTTTCTTTCTCAAATGAGAATTTATAAACTCAAAAAGTTTGTAACACAAGTAGTATTTGGAATTTTGACTTTTAATATCTAAAAGAATGAAGAATTTACATATTTTAGTATTCGTAATAGTCCTTTTTTCCAAAACTATTAACTGTAAAAAACAGGAGTTTTTACCAATTTTTGTCGCTTGTTTCAAAATTTTTGTAGTAAAAAATTGTCAGTTATTTATACGATATTGTTGGGTATTTTTTAGAGATAACTTAATTTGCAGCGTAGATTACTCCGGCATTGTGAATGCATCCGAAAGGTTAATTCACATCTACTATTCATATCTACTCTTTTCCAGTATGGCTAATAAGATTTGACATTTTTTTTTTTAAGTTTTGAAAATGAAATTTCTTATAAGTTATGTTGTCAAATTGAAATGATTATTAACAGAAAATTCCTGTAGAAGATCTCGAGATAATGAAAAACCTTCAAGATAACTAGCATGTTAACAACTATTTTTTTGTATGGGTCTTGGGGCTACCTTATTTTAGCGTGTATATTTCCTTTGTTTGGCAACGCAAAATACTTGTCGATTTCTCTGTGGATGTTTTAATTCTCATTAGCAAAGAAAGTTGTATGTGTAACTACTCTTTACTTTTTCCCCATATTCTTTATATGTAAACTAAAAAATCGCCAAAAAATTTTCCCAATTCAGATTTACAGCAATAAAACCCAGAAATTTTGCAGAAGTTACCAACAATAAAAGGAGCTCTCATTTTTGAGCTTATGCAGAATTTTAAAAATTTTTTCTGAGTTTTATGGATAAACCCATTTCCCATTTTGATTCACTTTTAAGCACGTTCTCTACCCGTTCGCCACAAAACAAGAATTGCACGCAATAATTGCATGCAAAAAAATTACCGCGAAAATTGGCTCTTAGAATATTTGATATGTAAGCCTGTTCAAAACCATTAGTTGTTGTAGGTGGCAGTTCATAATGACGATGACCTGGTCGCTAAGGTGGAAAGAGTGCACACTTTTTTCCATCTTCTCTTACGTTTATAAATTATTTTTTGCTATTTCATAGTAACATCTAATTATGATCTCGAACCTGATAAATTTTTTCTTCGACATTATATTAGCGAGAAAGTATTAGATTAGAAAATAAATCTGGTGATTAAAAAATAGGGATATTATATAAAATATTAATTTATTTCTTTATTTAATTCAAGTCTATATGTCTTTAATTGTATATTTAATTCCCAACAAACAATACGTTTCGTTTACGTACCGTTTTCGGTCCGTCATAAGCGGAAATCAACTCCGTTTACGTATCGTTTTCTGAATGGGTACAGGGACCAGAAAACGGATTTTAAGGAACATTAAGACTTATTCGGATTCGTTGAAAAAACCGTCAAAGACGGACCGTTTACGGACCGGTATGTCGTGTGAAAAACGGAGTTATGTCCGTTAAAAGCTCGTCAATGACGGATCGTTTACGGGCATGGACATGTTCTACTTAATGTTCCATCGTGGGTAGCAATGTTTCATTTAACATTTCCGTTTTGGTTCCTCAAATATTAAAATTTTTTGATATTCTATGTTTCCAAAGACAACATTTCATCGTCTGTATCGAACTGTGACGTGTATTTATTAAAAATAAGTTTTTCTTTCGCGTATATTTGTTTATGAGTATATTCGAACAACCAAAACTGATGTTATGTTTGCGGTTCCATCGTGTGTATTAAAAAATGAAACATTATACAGCCATTTTTATGTGGCAAGCTATCAAAGTTTATATAATTCCCATATAAATTTGACAAAAGCCAAAGTTTAGTGTTAACGCTAAACGTTACGTGTTTCAGATTTGTATGGGAAAGGCATAAGACTTTAATAGGTACACAGCTTTTAGCAGAAACACATGTTTCTAATAATGTTCCTTTGTGTGTGGGCAGCAATATAAGTGAACTGTAGCATTGAAATATTAGTGAATAGTTCAATTGAACTAGTACGCTTACGAACGACACAGCACATCGGATATGCCAGATACTTTTTTGTTATTCCCAAGAAATCTAAAAAATATCCACAAAAAATCCTTAATTAGAAAAAGAGGCAGAAAAAGCCAATACTGAATTTACATTTACCGAAATCTCAAGTTAAATCTAGTTTCAAATTACCCCCGTTTACATTATGAAATTATGCAGCTAAACTGGATACAAAAAATGTGTATATAGCTTTTTAAAGTGTTTTTAACAAGCATTTTCTGGTCAGCTACGACCTTTCATCGAAACTAAATAAAAACAACTGATTGTTAGCATAAATAGCTTTTGCCTTTGAGTTGTGAGTTAATAAATGATATTAATAATTAGCACTTTCAAGGGCATAATTAATGTTGATGAAGGTTGTAGCTGAGCAGATAATGTATTCCATTTGGCTTGTGCCTAAATAACTTTTTCTGTGTATTTTCCATGATGACTAAATAAACAAACATTTCTTCATTTGAAAAAATTTTCCATGATCTGGAACAAGACTAAAAATATATTTCATATATTTAATTTTCTTAACACTTTGAGCCTCACGTGCCCGGTGGACATTTGCATTTTGACGATTTGGGACAATGTGACCACCCGTGGTCATTGGTGAATTTACTTTATGGGGCAATTGGGCCACTTGGGCCCAAGATGTATATTGACATTCTGGGACAACGTGACCACCGGTGGTCACAAAAAAGACAGGAAAAAACAACAAAAATACAGTTGGTTTATCAAAAACAAATATCACAAAGTCACACCAATTGCATCTAAGAAATAACCAATCGTCAGCACGCGTTCCACCGGTACAAAAATAAAAAAATGTCCACGTATGGGCACGTGGGGCTCAAAGTGTTAAATAATTAAAATTTATTATTTGTTTACATATTATTGCTGAATGCTGTGCAAACATATTTTTGGAACCAGATGTTGCGAATATCTAGATATGGGCATTTCCATTGTGGCGTGACGTGACATTTGTACGACAAAATGTTAATAAAAAAATTAAAAAGTCAAATTTGTAAGAATTTTTTTTATATTTGCGAAGTAATTAAGTAGCACTATATTCAGCAAAAAAATTACAACAATCGACCTTAAGGATTTTAAGATATAAGCAAAAATATTCGCTGGCATGACGTTACAGAAAACATAAGTGGGGTTTGACTTGGATTACAAAATTGCATAACTCTGCGAATTGGGCAAGAATTTTTGTAAAAAACCTTTTTTAGTAGGATTTGGAATAATACAAATTTATTTTGCAAGTCATTAAATTTAAAAATCTTTCCTCACTTCTTTTTTATTAGCCTTATTATCTGACGTGACGTTACATGGCGTTACGTTTCTTAAATTTGCATATGGTATTTTTTTTGATTACGAAAAAAGAAAAAGATATAAATATATAGGAAAATTATATAAATATATTTATTATATTTGTATATATATTATACATTTATTTATTAAGATATATCTTAAATTATAATATTATAGTCTTATGTGAAAATGCAGTTTCAGCTGCTTTTATTTGCATATCTTCGCTGCTTGAAAAAAAGTGAATTTGATGTATACCAGGTATTTTCGGCACCTCCTTCCACTTTTCAGTTAGCAAAGTAGAAAACGAATCGACTTGTTCCGAGGAAATGTACGTTAAATTGACTCCAAAGATGTTATTTCGGGCACATTCATAAAACGAAAACGCATTATCTAAAATTAAATTTTTTGTTTTTGTCATCTGCCAAACTTTTCGTTTTATGGTTGCTCCTACCCCATCAACCGCACCTTTGCCGTGAGAAGTTGCAAAATAATTCCACTCAAAAACCTTGCAACCAAATGTAGAAACAAAGTCAGGTAAACTTCGAGCAATGAACTTAAGTCAATATTTCTCTCCCTTTTGTATAATTCATACGACTCAGAAACAGTCAGCAACATAAAGCGCTTGGCCACTGTTTCCCCATCAATAATTAACGTATCCTTCCGACCTGTCTCGCAAGTAGAAGTCCTTAATGAATTGCTTTTTTTCTTCTATTGCTGATTCAGTCTCTCGTACCAAAGATGAAGAACTTTTTGTGCCATATTTTTCATAAAGAATATTAACAATATGTGCTCTTTTCTCTGGATCAACCGGCAAAGCTGTTTTGGCTTTATTTAATGCCTTTCCTAAGGTTTGTTTACATCTGTAGGGTGGATTGGCTCGCGGACTGACTGTTTTTTCACATTCATTTTTCTTTTTCAAACGAAATTGTTGTTGCCTTTTACGGTTTTTTTCTTTTACTTTATCTATGTTACTGTGGTTTGATTCCAACAACTTTTTTCTATACCTCGATGCTCTTTCTTTTGCCCTTTCACGGCTTATTTCAAGCCTATTAGAATCTGATTTTAATTTTTGCCTATAGCGCTTTGAGTAATTTTTACTTTCAATCGATAATTCCATCTGTAAAAACCATAATTGAATTTATATTTCAAATAAACATAACGCCATCCAAGGAAATTACTTACAATGTGGCGTGACGTTACACACTTTTGAAAATTAATATAAAATTAACTATTTGTTAAATAACCGAGTTTTTAATTATAATTAGTTTACTTTATTAAACTTTGTTAAAATCCAAAATTTCACGCACTTGCGATCGTCAGCGTAGAGATAATGAGACTAAATGTTTTTTGTCTGACGTGACGTTATCTTAGAATATCATTAAAAGCAAATCTAAATTTTACCGTTAATTGATTTTTGTTTGATCTTTTGCATTTATTTTATGGTTAGTTGTTGTTGCAACAACAGTTTTGCGGTAAGAGTGCAATTGTAGAATTACTCTTAGAAATGTAAATTGTAAAGAGAAGTTAACCTTAGAAAAAGAACAAAACTGACCAAAACGAGAACTTGAACTTTGATGACCGGTATCTCGCCATCGCAACTAAGGAAAGCTTTAAACTCTTAAATTTAATTAATTTAGAACATTACTCTTTAATAATACAAGAAAGAAAAAACTGTTGGTTAACTTTTAATTTTTCGGTCAGGGTGGACCTTTCTGTGGAAATGCCCATATGGAACTGGATTTCTTTGTACGGGAAATCTGTGCCCAGATCCTAAAAGACGATTATAGATTATTGTCCAGTTTCATAAATATTTTAAACTATTGTTGCAAATATGATAAAAGACAATAATTTTTAACTTTATAGTTTAACCTATTGGTAAGTGACATCTTTAAAACGAAAGTATTTTAGCTTCGAAAGTGGAGGATAATCGTCGCCCGTCTTATAGAATCTGGGCACTGGTTTTAAGTCCAGTTATGAACTAGACTTCGGGGGTAATGTTAATTCAGTATAAAAGAGCTTTCTTAAATTGGCCGAAAATAAACATTACGTGCGTTTTAACTGTGCAAAAGTGTTTTTGTTACAGCACTAACAAAAATAATGGTTTTGTGAATTAAGTACCTAATTCTTAAAAAATTTTTTTTTTTTTGAAAAACCATCCAACTTCCCTGTAGAAAATGTCGATAGTGAAACTGTACTGATTCACTATTGACTTTATCACCAGTACTACTGACAAATTATGACCCAGCCAACGCTTTCTGCTTTAGACATTTAACATGTGCGTGTCATTGGGAATCTACACAACTATTGACTAGGTGTTGACATTGGAACTAGAGTTTCACTAGTACCCCTACACGAAATGTCGATAGTGAAACTGTACTGATTCACTATTGACTTTGTCACCAGCACTACTGACTATACCCTAGTCAAAGCTCTCTGCTGTAGACATTTAACATGTGCTTGTCAATGCGAATCTACGCAACTATTGACTTAGTGCAGACATTGGAACTAGAGATTAACTAAAACATTTTAGTAATTCTAGTCTACACTTGGAACTTTTTACTAGATTTCCACACTAGGAACGAAATAATTTTAAACAGGTGCATTTATTTTGTTAAAAAAATATCTAATTATTAATACATTTTTTTTATAAATTTCAATAAATAAAAAAAAAATGTCTTGCAAATTTAATTTTGGAGTAGACAAATCTTTAAAAGACCACAGGCTCAGTAAAATCTTCATCAGGGGATTAAACCCCTTTTTGGCACCTCAAAAAACACAACTTGGGGACAATACTGCCTCTTTCTAGTTATTCTCACTACACATAAAAATCCGCGAGCAATGTGGAATATCATTTAGTTGGTAATAAAATTCTGGTGAATCATTTAAATGGTAACATAATAGAGTTTTAACAAAGTCTCTTGTGTAATTGCTTTTGGTTTTGGTATAAAGTGTTGTTTTAGGAACTTTCAACTCTGTTTATTATTTTTAATACAAAAAAAACTCGATTTTAAAAGGTAAAAAATTTACCTTTTAAAAATATTTTAAATTAATTTTCATTTTCTAAGAACTCTCAGATATGAATTTACTATAAATATGACGGGGTTTTTCTAAGTATAAACAATGTGTTAGATTCTATAAACATTTTCATGCATTGACAATTTTTTGTATAACAAACTAATAGTCATGTTAAAAAAAAAACTTTTGCATAAATTTCAATAATTACAACAATTATCTTTTCTTTTTGATCATTTTTATTGCAATAATAGAATGGATAACTACAATAATTATTTTTATCGCTTAAATTCAAATGTATCAAATATATTAGTGTACCAAATATATAGTTATCAGGGTTTTAATTTCTAAATTTTAACATAACCTTAATGGAGTGGAGTATTGTAATTTATTAATTTCAAAGTACACAATATTTAATAAAAAAATTGATAAATTTGCAGTGTATTATTGCAGTGTAAATTCATATGTGATTTAGTTTCATTTAAACAATGATTGAACAAATAAAAATAATTCACGAAATATAAATTAAATTAACCATTTTTATTGTAGTAGAAATACTTTATTTAAAATTGAATCAATTGCTTTGAATCTATTAAAATTATTGTTTTTTCTGAAAACTACAGAAAATATAATTTAAAATATTTGTAAAAAATTTTAAATATCGTAAAAAAAAAACACCCTGTCCCCAAATGAAAATATTTGTTGGACATGGGGATCCAACACAAAATCCCCAAATTTGGGGACAAATCCCCAAATCTGACAAGCTTGCAGCTTAAAAAGTATATAAAAACAGTCGAGTGGTTGAACCAAAATTATATAAAATTAAATATTGTTTTATTGAGTCTTGTTAAAATTAAAATAGAAATAGAATTATAAAACAACATCACAAAAGTTCATATAAAACAAAATCGATTAAAAATGCACATCATAAGGCAGCGTATTATTGGGTCCATTAATTGGTTTTTAATTAAAAGAATTGATGTTGCATGCAAACCCAGTCAAGGTCACACAGAAAACAATACCCTCCTCATCTCGAATAAAATCAACATGCATGGCTCGCAACGTTTAATGAGTAGCAGCATCAGTAGAGCAGGATTTAATACAACCAATAATAAGCCCACAACTATTGAGGATTTTGAATTGCTGTACGCCTTGACCAAAGAGAAGTTCCAATGTAGATCTTTATTTAAGCCTGTCTAAAACAATGTCTAATGTTATTCTCTGTATGCTAATATTGTGTTTATATGGTTTCTATAATATCGTTAGCTAAAAAATTACCAAAGGATGTTAATGCAAATGGTGTTTTTGCCTGTAACGAATTGGATCTGAACGAGGTGAATGTGTATGGCTTCGACTATGACTATACACTAGCGTGCTATAAACCTTGTTTGCATGATTTGCTTTATAACTTGGGACGTGATATGTTGATTAAAAAACTAAAGGTTTGTAACAAAGTCCTAATATATGAGAGTTTTTCTATAGAAAAAATGTCTAAAATCTGTAGAATTTTCTATAGAAACAAGTTGTTAGAATCTTAATAGAAATTATCTGAAACAATTCTTCTTTTTTAGAATCGGAAACAATTCTTCTTTTTTAGAATTGACGATTTTTTCAGAATTTGAGAATTTTTCTATGAAAAAAGTTCTTGGAATCCTAGAATTTTTTTTTATAGAAAAAAGTCTCCTAAAAGAGAGCATTTGATAATTTTTCAATAAAAAATGCACAGAATTTGAAATTTTACTATAGTACTCAAAATCTTAAAATTTTTTAATAGAAAAACGTCGTCCACAGGACTTAATGTTTTTAAAAGAAAAATTGTTTTCCTTTTATTTATGTTGAAAAAGTTTCTCAGATCTTAAAGATTATATTAGTATAGGAAAACGTTCTCAGAATCAAAAAAATTTTTGAATAAAAGTTATTGAAATTTATTTTTTATAAAATATTCTTGTTACATCAAATTATTAGTACCCCGAAGCAATTTCAAAATTGCAATACATACCCGGTTTTGCTGTGCGTGGTCTTCATTATGACATTGAAAAAGGATTGCTATTGAAATTGGACTCTTTTCTACAAATACAATTGGGTTCCGTTTATAGAGGACGAACAAAAGTTCCGGACAGTGAAGTTTTGAAAATGTACAAAAATCGTATTTTACCAATTGCCTACGTAGAGGGGCAATCAAAAAATTACCAGGTAATTTAAAACCACCACAAAATATTAAATATTAAATGCTTGTTATTGTTTTTTCTTCAGCCTAGCGTTAAATCAAAAATGGTACAATTGGCTGATTTATTCTCGGTACCTGAGATGTGTTTAATGTGCAATGTTGCTGAACATTTTGAAAAGAATAATATCGATTATCATCCAGAAATTTTATTTCATGACGTCAAATCAGCCGTACAATCTTGTCACCCTATTATGCATCAAATTGTGATGAAAGATGCCGAAGCCTATATTGAAAAGAACGAAAATTTACCAAAATATTTTGAAAAATTACTAAATGCCAACAAGAAATTATTTTTAGTGACAAACAGTCCATATTCATTTGTGTAAGTGATGTAGCCAAACAAGAATAGTTGGCTTTAATTATATTATTGTTATATTTTAGAAATCGTGGCATGAATTTATTGGCTGGCAAGGAATGGAGAGACTATTTTGATGTTATAATTGTACAGGCTAGAAAGCCGAAATTTTTCACTGACGAATCGCGTCCCATACGTTTATACGAAGAACGTAATGATTGTCAGGTGTGGGATAGAGTATCTAAATTGGAAAAAGGACAAATTTACTATGAAGTGAGAAACCATATTATTACATATTACTTTGTTAAAAAGTCATATTCAAAATAGAAAAAATTAAACTAACTGTAAACTTTTTCAACTACTCAATTTTTCTAAGAAAAAGTTGGCAGCTAGTTAAAATAATTGTAATGTATAAAAATGTTTCCCCAAATTTAATTTAGAAGTTACGATCAAAATTATGTTTATAATCCGCATTTTTGGAGATTATAAACGTGGTTTTGGGATTATAAAAGGACTGCAACAAAATTTAAATTTATAAGTTTTACTTAAAATGTAAATTTATTTTTTCTTCTAGGGAACTGTCAAACAATTACAAGATTTAACTGGTTGGCATGGACATAGCGTTTTATATTTTGGCGATCATCCATATAGTGATTTAGCTGATGTGACTTTGGAACATGGCTGGCGAACAGGTGCAATTATAAATGAATTATCGGTAATACATTTTTTTTAACTTTAAATTTATTATTTTGGCCATTTTTTTTTTCAAATTTAGCAATTTTTTCATTTTAAATGATTTTCCAAATTTTAGCTATTTTGATTATGATGATTTTATTTTTTTAAATTATATAGACTTTTCCCAATTTCATCTTTTTTATTTTATTATTTACTTATTTCATTTATTCAAACTAACCGAGCCCCTTTGGGCCATTTATGGTTAATAGTATATAAGGTGCAAATATACATTCAAATACTTAAAGCTGTCAATCTTACAAAAAATAGTTATATAAATTTTTACGAATAAATTGTATTTAATAAAAATTTATATAACGGAAAAATAGTTGGATTATAGATTAGCAAAAATTATTGGGAAATGCATTCCATATTCGCGCAATTCTAACAACAAAGGAACGTTCATATGTCGAATTACAAATTCTTGGCATAATGATAAGGTGTGCAATTCAATATATTTCTCTTTGAATGATTTTTCCATTTTGAGTGATTTTTTTTTCTCCATTTTTTCGAATTTTTCCATTTGTATTAATTTTTAGAATTTAAGTGATTTTTCCATTTTAATTTTTTTCAAATTTCAGCAATATTTTATAATTTTGAAGATTTTATTTTTGTTCTTTTTTTTTCATTTTTCGATTTCAGCGCTTGGTTACATCTTTTCTATTTGGCCAAAAATATATTTTTTTAATTTTAGTTAGTTTTTCCATTTTTGTTGTTAAATTTTACCAATGTTTTTCCATTCGAGCGATTTTAACTTATTTTAGCGATTTTTATACTATTTGACAGATTTTTTTTATTTTCTAATTTTTGTGTTTTCTCTTCTTGTGCGATTATAAATTTTCATTTCATTTTTTCATTTATGCCATTTATTCCTTAATTTCATCGTTTCTATTTTACTTTAATGATTTCTTTTTCTGAATGTTCGATTTTTCCGAATAACAGTAAATTTTTTTTGAACGAAATTTTTTAAATAGCAAGGATTTTTTAACTTTAGGAATAAGTTCCAATTTAAGCGTTTTATCCTCATTTTGGGCAATTTTTTCTAATTAAGCGATTTCTTTAATTTTGTTAATTTTTTTTAAATATTTGGCAATTTTCTCTAATTTTATTAGTTTTTAGCAGTTAACAGAATATTGGTTAATTTTGTGATTATTTCTCCAATTTCATCAATTTTTTCGAATTTTGGGGATTCTAGCGCTTGTTTTCCTTATTTTTGATTTTTTTTCAATTAAATTGAATAATTATTATTTTATTTTCGGCAGGTTTCTATTTTATTGATTTTTTTATTTGAGAATTTTTAAAATATTTTGAAATTTTCGTTAAGACTTATATAGTTGTTTGATTTATTTTTCAGCATGAAATAAAAACCTTGAATACTGAACAATTTAAAGTCACAGCAAATTGGTTGCAAATGCTAACTCAACTTATTGAAGAGAATCAGGACAATGAAAGTGAATCGGCTAAAATATGTCTTCATAAATGGATGCAAGAAAGAGACACTTTAAGGTACAACTAAAATACAATCGGGGGATGTTCTGGAATTAGTGCGAATTCAAATCCGCGTGAAATTGAAATTTATGGCAACTATTTCGCTGTATTCCAAAACTTTATTTCATTCGATTTTAACTTTATTTGATTCAATTTTAACGAAACTAAAAGAAATTTAGAAAAAAAATTATGAAAATTTCATTTTCACCTAAAAGTAAAATTCAGAACATGCCTTAATAATTATATAAATTGACATAAATTAATTCCGAGTTTCGCCTTTTTTCTCAGAAATATTACAAAAACTGTATTTAATGAACAATTTGGCAGTGTTTTTAGAACTTATCATAATCCCACCTATTTTTCAAGACGTTTATTTCGATTTGCCGATATTTATATGAGTGATATAACGAATTTATTAAATTACTCAATATCTCATACATTTTATCCACGACGAGGTGTTATGCCACATGAATATATGTCGTATTTCATGTAAAGCACAAAATTCTAGTAAATTAAGTTCTAAAGATGATGTTCAAATTTTTTTTTTTAACAAAATGAAAAAAAAAAAATCAAAATATTTGTGCCATTAATAGGGAAAGTTAATTAAATATCGAATATTTATTTAGTTTAATAATTAACTAATTGAATGTTGCACACGAATAAGGGTATTATTGCATTTCTGCACAGGATAATGCTTAAATGAATGTAGTTAGTTCATCGCCTGTGAAGAAATATTGCTGAAAATTTGATGAATTTTTGATCATGAATTTTGCATCTTTGCTGTTCAAGAAACCTATTAAATAAAAAAACACTAAACGCTGATCAAGATAAATCAAACTTTTTTAACTAATCCCCTTTGAAATTGCAAATAATTCATTGGAATAAACCCAAAATTTAACCTCTTGAACGTATTCAATTAGACTTGTATTATTGAATATTGATCAGAAACAATCCACAATATTTATTTTTAACAGTTACGAAATTGTAATAACCTTCTTAGAGTGAGGCATTCATTTATAGTATGAAGTATTTGTTAATTGTATTGTAGAAATGAGCCCTACTAACCAGCATAACATTTCTAGAAATATCTAGGAAAACAACAAATCCGATTTTGTCGTTTGTACTAACCAGAGTTGTACTAACAGGGAATGTCGAAGCAACTGAAAATCTACGATTTAAAACAATTATGTGGTATTGTACATTTGTCATTGTACATTACATGGAATGTATTCTGATATTTAATTTATTTAATTGTTTTCCAATACAACAAGATTTACAATCTTATAATTATAGTAAAGGATTTTTACATTGAACATGATTGTTTCATTCACTTGTATTGTTTGCATTATGAAACGGTTGCAAGTTTTAGCAAAATTATTGTTTCCAGTTGTAGCGCCATTCTTTGTAAAATTTTTTCTTTTTTAATCTATGTATGTATTTATTTATTTATTTATTTATTTATTTAATTATTTATTTATTTATTATACAAAACAATATATGTATCCTATAGTCCTAAAGTTAAAAATTGTAAACATTTTTTGAATTTAATAAAATAATCATAAAAACTAAGAGATTATTTAATTTAAAAATTTGTTAGAAATATGAAAAAGACTTTAAGTATCCAAAGGCAATTTCTTCTGCCGATGGAATAACGAAATATTTTTTTAACTTAAAGAAAGCTTTATATTGTTACGATTTCACCCTTTATAAAATTGTTGATTTATTTACCTTTTGAATAAATCGAGTTCTTTTCTATATTGCAAATAATAAACACTGTTTGAAATTA
The DNA here is from genome assembly GCA_949748255.1 of Eustalomyia histrio. Classification (NCBI taxonomy): domain Eukaryota; kingdom Metazoa; phylum Arthropoda; class Insecta; order Diptera; family Anthomyiidae; genus Eustalomyia; species Eustalomyia histrio. The sequence continues at coordinate 189,581,170 of OX456523.1, forward strand.
TTTATAGCTCTTTTTATTTATAACAGGCACAAAAAAATTACAGAAAAACACTTTAATAGCACACTTTATACACACGATATAAATAGACTAAACGTTAGCCACACTTTAAGCTGAAAGTCCATACCACGCATGCTGCGCTTCTTTGCGTCATACGCGGTTGTCAAAAAATTGGAATCAGTGTAATTGTATGCTGCAAGTTACATAGTACCAAAGCGTAGAATACCATGACGCGTATACTTTCTACTTTTGTAAGCGTCATAAGCAGCGTAGAAACAGATCAGCTGATTTTGATAGGTTATTTTTATTTTAAAAAATACACAATGGAGGAAAAACTAATTGAAGCTGTAAAAAAAACACGAAGTTCTCTATTTTAAATTTATTTTATTCAACAAATTTACGCTAAAGCTGATCAAAACAACAGCGTTTTACCCGAACATTTATATGAGTAGTAAGGTATTCTAGTTAGTTCCAGTTATTACTACACTAGATTTTTCCAGCTGTCAAAATTCACGTGAAGAAATTTCTAGTTAGAGAATTTCTTGTAACAATATCTATTATGGAACTTACATATGTTTTCGTTAGAGGAAACTATATTTTTTATTTGAACAAAAAATAATGATTTTTTTAGTGAACTAATTAAACTTTTTTTTTATAGAGAAAGCAACACTCAGGAAACTATTCCTACTAACTAATTTGTTGCTTGCCTTGAAAAAAGAGATAAAGAAAATTTGGTGAGTGATGAAGGTCTTAAAATATGGCAACATTGTAATTGGTGCCCGCCATCTGATGGAGATATAGCGAAATTGTTCTAGCTTTTTAGTTTACAGCCCCGCCCAGGTGAAAATGTTCATATATGTTTATATATCATCATATATGGCTTCATATATGATCGTATATGTTTTCATATATGAGCATATATGAACATATATGTCATGTATGGAAGCATATATGAGCCAATACATTTAAAGATGAAGTTCATATATGGTAATATATGAATCCATATATGGTAATATATTGCGTATGTTGGTCCATATATTGGTTCATATACGCCATATATGTTCATATATGAGTACATATATTATTCCATATATGGGATAATATATTTTAATTTTTATAAGATATTGCCAAATATGAGGGACATTGAAACCTTTGTTCTACCGAATTAAGATACAGTTTGAATTCTTAACTGAACATAAAGGCAGAAGCGTAATTAGATTAAGTGACTTGTACTAGGTATTGTATTTGCGTTATATACGAAATTTTTTAAAATTAAAAATTTGTATTTCCAAAATTTTGTTTGATACCAAAACAAAGCTTAAGTCACTTAAGCCAAATGAAGTTGGGTCTTAAGACTATTAATAATTTTTTAGTATTTTTGATCCGTCGCCTCTGGCGGAGTAATACGTAACCAAAAAAAAAAAAGGATTGAGATCAATAAGACAAATTTCAAAATCTTTCTTATTAAAGAATTATAAATGAAATTTTTAATAAAAAATTAAATACAAAATTTTATTACACTGCACAACAATTTCAAACTTTTTCCAAAATTTCGGGGTTCCGACGATTGATTCTTGTTAAGGAGACAAAAAAAAATATACGTGTGTCGGCGTTTTGATAGTTTACATCGGAATTTCATTTTAAGGCGGTTTTAGTTTCCCAGCCCTGGCCTGTTTTTGCAGCATATTGGTATATAATACTATGTTTTCTTTACATCTGAGGTGCAGGGTATGCTCAGCAACTTTGTAGATAATGGTATGACAAATATTTTTGTAGAACATATTAACCCTCTAACTAGCCCACATAACAGCATTTTTTGGCTAAATTCTAACAAATTGTAAAAACCACCTCGAAAAATGGTAAGGGCGGGGATGAAATGTTCTACAAAAATGTTGGTCATAAGATTATACTATATATGTCAGAACACACTAAAGCCCAAAACCTAACACAAATACCAACAACCAGACAAATTCAAGATTGCTCATCAAATTTCTAGTCAGATTTTGGAATGACCTAAATATTGTGTAGGTAATCCCAAAATCTGACTTATAATATGTTGGTCATCCCAAAATTTTACTAGAAATCTGATAAGCAATCTTGAATTTGATTGGTTTTGGTGTTTGTGTTAAGTTTTCGGTTTTGGCGTGTTCTGACATAAATAGTAGAATTTTATGGCCACCATTTTTGTAGAACATTTCATCCCCGCCCTTCCCCATTTTCGGGATGTGTTTTACAATTTATTAGAATAAAGCAAAAAAATGCCGTTATGAGGGGGAGTTAGAGGGTTAATATGTTCTACAAAAATATTTGTCATACCGTTATCTACAAAGTTGCTAAACATACCCTACACCTCAGATGTAAAGAAAATATAGTTTTATATACCGATATGCTGCAAGAACAGGCCAGAGCTGGGAAACTTAAACCGCCTCTAAAATGAAATTCCGATGTAAACTATGAAAACGCCGACACATGTATATTTGTTTTGGTCTCCTTAACAAGAGTCAATCGTCGGAGCTCCGTAATTTTTTTTGTGTTAAATAAACTTCTGCCAACAAAGTTTGCTCCAAAACCCCCTCCACTGTTAATGTTCCTTTTTATATCTGTATACTGTTTTAAACATACAGTTATGTGCGAAAAAAGGGATATTTACATGCAACAAATTTAAAGTAAAAAAACACACATAAATTTTGGGAAAAAACTACCAATTGGTATTATTAATATTATTAATAATATTAATATTATTTTTAGATTATAGTACAACAACTCTTCATTTAATGTAACATTTCATACTTTGTTGTTTATTTTTTATTATTTATTTATTCTATTTTTAATACTGTTTTTAATAATAACAAGAAAGTTTAAATTGTTATATAAAATGAAGATACTATAATCCAAAAATAATATTGGTACTCTTTTCCCATAATTTATGTGTGTTTTTTTAACTTAAATTTTTTTCATGTAAATATCCCCTTTTTCCCTGGAATTTAATGTTAATTTAATGTTACTTTAATTTGAAAAAAGCAATATTTTTGTGTGAAAATAAAAAAAAAAATCATTTTTTATATACAGGCATATAGAAAAAGTACTTATATATGACCATATATGAACACTCATATATGTCCATATATGACCATATACGGCCATATACCCTCAAATTTCGGATCCGAGCATATATTGAATAATATATGAACCCATATATGTAGCCATATATAACCATATAAGAACATTTTCACCTGGGCGTTATGTTATTTTACTTCGGTAAAGTTAAGTGCTATGGGAACACCGAAGGAGGACGGTGCGTTTTGTATGAGGGATAGAAAAACTCATACATATAACATACAGTCAAGGAAAAAAATCTACATGGTAGTAAATCTCTGAAAGGAAAATAAATCTTATCGAGAAATCGCTAAGATCGATAAATTAAGTCGTGCTACTGTGCAGACGATCATTAGAAATTGTGATAATACCAATAGTACCGAAAATAAGCCACGATCTGATAGACCAAAAAAGCTTTCGAGACTCGATGTTAGCAGTACTATTAAAGAAGTCAACCAGGATCCAAAAATAAGTGTCTCAAAATTGGCGGAACACATCGAAAAATGTTCCAATATAATTGTAACGTTTTGCATGACAATGGTTTTAAAATTAGATTAGCACGCAAAAAAACACAAATTTCAGCGATGAATCATAAACTTCGCCTTGAACTTGCTAAAGCACATCTGGACAAGGGTATGTTTTGAAAGCGTGTTATATTTACCGACGAAAGTAAGTATAACATTTCCGGAAGTGATGGCCGATCCAAAGTTTGGAGAGAACCAAACAATTCACTTGACCCAAAGAATATTATACCTACAGTTAAACATGCTGGCGGTAACGTTATAGTTTGGGGCGCCATTGCGCCATCTGCAGTGGGTCGTTTGGTTTTTGTCGAAGGTAATATGGACCGCTATCAATATAAAAACATATTGGAACAAAACCTAATGGCATCTGTTGATAGCTTGGGTCTAGGAAATCAATGGATTTTCCAACAAGATAACGACCCTAAGCTTACTGCACACGTAGTTCGAGACTGGCTTCTTTACTATGCCCCAAGACAGCTGAATTCACCACCCCAGTCACCGGACTTAAACCCAATAGAGTACATATGGGACGTTTTGGAAAAATTATTACGGAATTCGTGCATGGGCCGAAATAACACCCGATATTACAGAGAATTTGGTGACATCAATGCCCCGTCGTCTTCAAGCAGTAATTGATGTCCAAGGTGGGCCGACCAAATATTAAAAGTTAAAATCTTTTCTTTTTATTTGCAACATATTCGAATAATATTAATTTTTTGTGGCTGTATGTATACTTTTTTCCTATAAATTTTTCATGTTTTTGCTATTATTGTTTTTATTATAAAAATTAATTACTTTTTTATTTTGTAAATAAACTTATTTATTAATGCCTTAAATATTTGTATAAACCCGCAATGTTCTGTGTAGCGGTCCAACGCGCTAACCATTACACCACAACAACCTTAAGATTTTTTAAAAATTTTTATAAAAACTTACAATAACCTAATGAAATGCTTCAATTGATAAGTTTCAGTGCAACTTAATTTTCGAAAAACAATATGTTCCATTTACGTACTGTTTTTGGTCCGTCATTAACGGAATCCAACTCCATTTACTTTTTCTGGATCCGTACACGGACCAGAAAACGGATTTTAAAAACATCGAAACTGATTTGAATTTGTTGAAATGCCGTCAATGACGGACCGATATATTGGATGAAAAACGGAGTTGTCTGTTGAAAGTCCTTCAATGACGGACCGTTTACTGATCCGTATTCGGTCTGCGTTTTTTCATCAAAAAATGGATTTGTGTACATGCCTAAATTTTCTAATTTTGAATAACAAATTATATGTTTTTTGCTTTGAATTTATTTATTAAGATATTGAATAAAAAAAAAAACAAACAAATTTAATTAAATGATATACTCACCTCTAGTAGAACTAGCATCTAAAGTAGCGAGAAAAATGCAACTCTGTACCATATGATATTCGATCGAGACTCGAAACTAATTACGGTCATCCAATTCAACTCTTCTTTTGTTTTTTATTCGTTGCATTTAAAATATAATTATTAGCATCATAAAGCGTTGTTTGCTTCTCTGCAAACTTAAGTCTTTTTTATATTTAAAAAAAAAATTAAAAAATTTGGCCAGGAAAAAATGCAACGCAATGTATTAGAAATAAAAGTAAGTAAATTATTGCTATTAAAATAAAAATTTTATTAAAAATTTGAAAATTATTAATTTTATAATAGAAACAGCTGTCAGCTGATAGCAAATTTGCGATTATACAGGCTTTGGAAGAAGGTAAATCAATGAATGAAGTTGCCCATCAATTTGACATTAACAAATCAACGGTTTGCCGGATTGCATCGAGATACCGTCAAAGAAATAATGTGGAGAGAATGACCAGATATGACCAGTTACGCAAACGAACAATTAAGAGTATCTATTGGCGTTCAGTTCACACTGCCATAAATCGATTAAAAGAGGAAAATTTATTAGCTAAAAGACCAGCCAAGAAACAACTTATGGTATGGTCAATAAGAAAAAACGGCTTGACTTTGCCAGACGGTATCTGCATTGGTTGAAGGAGCAGTGGGCCAAAGTTTTGTGGAGCGATGAATCCAAATTTAATTTATTTGGCTCTGATGGCATAAATTACGTAAACAGTTGCCAACTGTTAAACATGGCGGGGGTTCAATAACGGTATGGGTTAAAAAATAATATATTTATGTAAGAAAACTAAGCTAAATTACATTTTTTGTAGGTGCCTTCTCTCGTGATGGTGCAGGTCCTATAACCAAAATTGAGGGAACAATGAACGCCATTAAGTACTGCGAAATTTTGGAAGGGCGCATGCTTCCCCTTTTTCAAGAAAAAGTGGCCACTGGAAGCATATTTCAGCAGGATAATAATCCTAAGCACGCAAGACGCCGACCTCGTAAGTTTTTAAGCGACCATGATGTGCAAGTTTTGGAGTGGCCTCTGCAATTTGCTGTTCTCAACCCAATAGAAAACCTATGGGAGCTTGTAGATCGGGAAGTTAAGAAAAAAACATCAAATTTGCAGCAATTATAAGAAATTGTAAGATTAGAATGTAAAAATGTGTCCCTTAATCATGTTATATCCCTAGTCGATTCCATGCCATCCAGATTAAATGCGGTAATAGCAAATAATGGATATGCCACAAAATATTAGTTTTAAGAATAATAAGTATTTATTTGGTTTAAATAAATTTTTTGAATTACAAGTCGTTGCATTTTTTTCTCGTATAACATAAGGGATAATTTTCTTAAAAAGCACAAAATATAAAAATGTTTTATTCTAATAAAGACATTAATCACTTAATTAATTTAACAGTAACTGTAGAAAATAAAGCCAAAGTAACAGATTAATTGGATGCATAAATAAGCTAAGACATGATCCTGAAGATCATATGGTATCGAGTTGAATTTTTTCCTGCTACTGTATATCCATCACAGCCGTTATGGCCAATTGAAAATTATGAAAAAATAAAACAAAATTTCAATTTAGGTACAATTGGTGCATATAATGTATTATTTGCACATTTGTTTAACAAAATCTATTATAAACAGGCAGACAATATTTTTATTTGCAAAATTGCATAAACTTGTTTTAAATTTCATAAATATTTATCTAATAAATATCACTTATATTTATTTTCGGTGTGAGATGTAACAGAGCTTACTCAAAATAGATTATTCTCTAAGCAAAGAATTTGGGGTAGAAACCGAAAACCGGTCAACCGGTTTCTTTATTTTTAAAAACCGATCGGTTTCGGATATTTTGTAAATTCGAAGAAAACCGAAAACCGGTCTTTTTCGTTCGGTTAACCGGTTTTTTAATTACATCACCAACTGGGTTACTTGGTCTCTTTTATTTTTTCCGAACACTTATAATCGTTTGTTTGGTTATGAAGATTTAGATGTAAGTCTGATAGATTCCGATGAAGACTTAACTTTGGATATTCCAAATTCAAATAGTTTAATTTCTGATCTAAATAACACAATAAACAGTATTCAAAATCCTAAAAAAGAGACTGTACAAAATCATTCATTATATGATGATTTCATATATCTTGATAAATGCGACTAAAGAACTGAAATGTTGGAAAATTTATATAATTGTCTTTTGACTATTTGTCCAACATCTACTATTAGTGAAAGAGTATTTTCCACTTCTAGCTTTATCAAAAGCAAACAAAAAAATCGTCTTAAAACGAAACATTTAAATTGCATATTATTTCTAAAATATTATTTTAGAACTGAAAAATAGATTTTCTTTTTACATATTTAAAATGTAATATTAAAAAAAACTTATTTAATGTCAAACGTTTTAAACGTTCAAATTACTAACGTACCTAATTTTACCAATTTACAAACTTAATAATCTCTATTCATTTGATATGAATATAGTTTTATAATATTAATTTTTAAGATATATTAAAAAATATTGGTTTTAAGTTAATTTTTTGTTGAAATGAAATACAATAAAAAAATTAAATTTAAATGAATATATAAGTTAACAACAATATTAATTAATGTCATTTTTCTTACAAACAATTAACCATTTAAGCTGCATCAGCTTAAATGGAAATTAATATTAAGCCAAAGGCAAATAACCTTTTCTTTTTTTTTTCTTTTAATAAGCAATAACCTAATTTAATTATATTAAACTGCATCAGCAGCAAATAATAATTCAAAAGAATTAATATTTTAAATCTAGGTTAAATAATTTAGTTATAAATATAGTAAATTGTAATTTTTAGTTATTAATAAAACTTTATACAATAAAGATGGTCATTTAATTAAGACCGAGAAAAAAAACCCAAAAAAATATTTTTTTTTTTTTTTTTAATTTTTCCAAAAGGAATTATAATAACTGGCGCCCGAGCAAAATGTAAATTAACGGTCCGTGTGAGTGTCCTTCTGCAAAAAGCCCTTAAGTAGTGCAGCAGAAAGGAGTGAAAAGTGTCCTCGCCGGTCTCGAACATTAAATAGTAATATCCGATAAACGTGAGCGTTCTTCTGCAAAAAGCCCTTAAGTAGTGCAGCAGAAAGAAGTGAAAAGTGTCCTCGCCGGTCTCGAACATTAAATAGTGATACCCGATAAACGTGAGTGTCCTTCTGCAAAACGCCCTTAAGTAGTGCGGCAGAAATAAAGTGGCAGACCTCGGATTAGAGAAAGAATTCTACATAGTAGAACACAAAAAAAACCTTCAAGAAGTGATAGAAAGCGGCCCCCCAGTAGCGTACAGCAAAAAGGACGGCATTACGTGCCAGCCAGCTATCCAAAATAATGAAGATAAAATACCAAAATGCAGCTAATATTATTGTAAGTTAAAGAATATTGTAATAATTATAAATATTTGATAAGTAAAATAGATTTAAAATACAATTAATAAAGTAATAAGAAACGAAAATTCAATTAGTAATACTGTCATTATAAATATGCAAACTAGATTAAGATTAGTTAAAAAAGAATTACAAAATATAAAATATGCCATTCAATGGGCGAAAAATAATATAATTAACTCCGTTATATTAAACAAAAAAGAAATAAATATTGTAATTAAAACACTAAATAAGGAAAAATTTCCATTTGTATCAACAGAAGAAGCACTAGAATTTTCTAATGTAAAAGTTTTATATAAAGATTCAATTTTATTATATGTTATACAGATTCCACTTACTTCTGAAGAAATTTATAAAAAAATTTTAATAAAACCTATAAAAAAAGATAATAAAATTATAAACATAGATTTTAAGGAAATCCTAAAATATAAAAAAAAAGTGTTAGCTATTAAGAAAAATTGTACTATTATCAATACTGTCACAATTTGTAAAAGAAATGATTTAGAAGACATTACTAACTCTACCTGCATCCCACCTTTTCTAAATGGATCTCGTCCACATTGAGACATTTCCGACGCTTTCCATACCCCAACGGTAGAAGAATTAAAACAAGGTTCAATAATACTAAATGATTTCCATGGAACATTAAATAACAAATTAATAAATGGAACATACTTAGTAAACTTCCATAATGAATCCATCACTATTAATAATAAAATCTTTCGCAATATGGAATCTCCAATGATATCAGCTTCACCACAAATAGTGCAACAATCCCCACTAGAAAAACAATACATTGAAATGCTTTCCTTAGAGAAATTAAAACAGTTTCATTTAAATAATACAAATAAAATTGAATTCTTAGAAACTGAAGCAATTATTACTATTAACTATAACTCTATCCAAACTCATTTCTAAAACAAAGGAAAAAATAATACTTCATAACATCTCAACTAGCAAACATACAAATGAAAATAATATTGAAAATATCAGAATTACACCAAAGTCAGACTATATTCCAAAAGATATTTCAAATAAAACTCTTAATGAACCAATTATTATAATTTCAGGTCCAATTAAACCCCCAAGATTGTCTATTTCCAATGTTTGAGGACAAACATATTTTAGAGGGGAAGAGTTAACAACAATATTAATTAATGTCATTTTTCTTACAAACAATTAACCATTTAAGCTGCATCAGCAGTAAAATAAAAACCCGGAAATTAATATTAAGCCAAAGGCAAATAACCTTTTCTTTTTCTTTTAATAAGCAATAACCTAATTTAATTATATTAAACTGCATCAGCAGCAAATAATAATTCAAAAGAATTAATATTTTAAATCTAGGTTAAACAATTTAGTTATAACTATAGTAAATTGTAATTTTTAGTTGTTAATAAAACTTTATACAATAAAGATGGTCATTTAATTAAGACCGAGAAAAAAAACCCAAAAAAATATTTTTTTTTTCGAAGAATGTATTTTTTTATTTTTATTACTTTATATCTTAAATTTGTTTTTTTGTAATAAAAACAATTAACAAATTATATAAGCTTTTTATTCAAATTAAAAAAAAACCGAAGAAACCGGTTGACCGGTTTTTTCTGCAAAAACCGAAGCCGGTTTTTTTAAATTCTATTTTTCGAAGAAAACCGAAACCGGTTTTTTCAAAAGGTCGGTTTATTGAATACTCTAATTTGGGGCCACTTAATGGATACATGTAACAATTTTTTTTAGGGATTTTTGGTAATTTCAACTTGCAAAATGGGGATATGAAGTAAAACTTTTGTGGCATACATTTTCGTTTCTGTTATTATAACATTTTATAACACTTGATATTTTTATTACTTTATAAAATAGTAACGGTAGATGTATAATCAGTGTTGTCACTTTTTGAATAATCATTCAAAAACAGTAAAACAGTACATACAGGTTATATTCATTTTTGATAAATTAAAATTTTTTTTTTAATTTTCGTAATTTTCGCTTTTTTTGCTATTACCAGGTAATGCAATAAGAAAATGAAAATTGTAAGTACTTACAGTTTGATCAAACAACATAAGAGTGTCATTGGAGGTAAATGGTTACAAGTATAGACATAAATAAGTCCTTACCAAGAAAGTACTGAAATACTTGTTATATTGAAATCACTGGTTACCAACAAGGACTAAAATAAGTACATACAGTGGTTGTTAAACGATTTGTAATTGCTATTATCTTATAAAAACAAATAAAAAATATTAATTAACTTAAGCTATAAACTAAGTATTAACAAAATTTGTCGAAATTTAAGAGTTGAAAACATTAGCAACTCTCAAACAAAACAAAAATTACAAAAAACTTTTATTCAGGATTTTCCGTCATATCCATGATTTTTAATTACTTCAGAGCATATCTTGGGCAGAGATTATGAGATTTTAATATAATCGTTAGAAATTGCACTGCACTGCTTACCCTATTCGACGAAAAGTTCATCGCAATTTCGGAACACTTTTTTGCTTACATTGCATTTTTAAATCATCCACATTTTCTCAATTGGGTGGATATTGGGGCGGCCACGCCATCACATTTATATTACTTTTCTCTAACCAATCTTTCACAATCCTTGTCGTATGTTTGGAGTCGTTGTCATGCTAGAATGTCCATAATAGTCGCATTTCCCTTTCAACATACGGTAGCAGAACTGAGCTAAGACTAAATCCTCTACTTGAAAAACATACCCACACCATAATATTTCCTCTCCGCGCTTTACGATATTGTCGATAATTTGTGGTAAAACTATCGATAACATCGGATACTTTGAAGATTTGTAAGTTTTTTATTGTAAGTTTTTACGAAAGAAAATAAACTTATTTTTTAACGAACAATTCCCAAAATTCCAAGCAAATATTAAAAACGAATTCACTAATGACTTAGTTCTACTAATAGGTTCATTTGTTTACTTTTCTCAGTCAAGTCCAGTAAGAATTACTCAGTAACAAATTTACAGAGAGTAAGACAAATTTAATCCCAAAATAAAAATTTTCTAAAAAAGTACGCGAACCAGGGATGGAAAATATGTTTTCTGTTATTGTACCAACCAGACAAACAAATTGTATTTTTTCGATCCTCACGGTACCAAAGTTTTTTCAGCTTTTTTATACCCTCCACCATATATGGTGAGGGTATATATCAGTTTGTCATTCCGTTTGTAATATGTCGAAATATAGGTTTAAGACCCCATAAAGTATATATATTCGTGATCCTTATGCAATTTTAAGTCGATTTAGCGATGTCCGTCTGTCTGTTGAAATGGCGATCACGACGCGAAGACGCAAGCGGGGGTGCCTATTTTTACCCAGATTATTGAACATCCTCCCGAGCAGTTTGGTATTTAAAATGAGCAAAATCGGTTAAGCGGTTCAAAAGTTATGAGTGAAAATGCGAAGGTACCTCTAAATTTTCCATACAAATTTGTACAATTTTTCTGTATCTATTTTTTTTCCGTTAAGTAAGTAAAAATGTTATTAAGTCTTCTTATTGTTCGATTACATTTATTGCCTTACATACTATGATAACTAAGTTAACGTAAAAATGAACAATGTTAAAGTCGCTAACAGAGCAGACCTCTGTAAATAACATTGCTAAAACTAAATAACAAAAGTTCGTTACATAAATTGACAAAACATATTCATATTACAGTTCATGCAAAATTTAGTATATACGTATATCATCTTCATCCCCTTTGGTGGAGGGTATTCAAAGATTCGGCACAGCCGAATTTAGCCCTTTTTTACTTGTTTTATCGTATTGAGTCAGATTTGCTTAGACACTAAAAAGACTTAAAAAATTTAAATTGACCGGGTGAAACAAAATTTATCGTTAATTTTATGTAGTCGTAACAAAATTTTGTTATGTAGTCCCACAAAATTTTGTAAAATTTTACTCTAATTTTTATGTCACACCTTTTTTTTATGGTTAACCTTTTCAGGATTTGCTATTAAAAATTTAAAGGCATTTAATAGCTTTTTAACAATAATACACTTTTTTCTTATTTTTGTTTTGAGAGTTAATTTAAAATCAGCTGATCAATGTTGCCACTTCCGAATATTTTACTACAATGTGTATGGAAACATTTGGTACATTTGATGTGACACCAATTTAGAGCCGGTTCAATTTAAAACTGACTTTATTTTTACTATAGAAGCTGAATAAATAAAAACAGGTTTTTAATTTAAAATTGCTTTTAAAAAAAGTCGACTTTTTGTTATGTGGTTTTATCAAGTTATAAATTGATAATTTGAAAAAATTTCAAATTGTACTAAATGAGCCGCGGTAGTAGTAGTAGTACCAACCAAGGTAAAAATGTACCAAAAAGAGTACAATTGTACCATTTTTCCCATCCCTGACGCGAACAGAAAATTTGCAATAACTTACAAGTTTGTTAAACAGCTGATTGTAAAAGCAAATGCAAAAATAAATATAACTGGTCAATATGAAAAAAAGTATTATTGTTGTAAAATCTTAAGCAGAAACATTTTAGAAGGTTTTCTTATATTTGTTATAATTCATTTAACAATTTGTTGCTTTGCATTTGCATATAACAACGTAGTTGTAAAATATTTTTTTTGATATTTACAAAAATTTAAATACATTTTTTGCAATCATATGTGAATACAATTGTGTTGTGCAATTACCTTGGCTACCGGGTTCTTCGATATGCAGTACAATTGTATGTAAACCTTTGCTTACAAATGCCTTAATGAGTCCAAGTGGGGCAATCTATAATTAAAGGTGAATTATAATTACTCGGGTTAGAGCAATTATAATTATAGGGTTTTGGGAGATAAAAAAGGGGGGTGATTAGGTTGTGGTTTCTGGTTCCTTTGGCATCAACGGGCTTACCTTTTATTGAGCGTTCCCTTTGAAAATAATGAGTCAACTAGGGATTTACTTCTCTTATAATTCAGTTTTTATTTTTATAATTTGGGGTTGATCTGGTTGAACTGATCGCTTAGGCGGTTCTTGTGAGACTCGCCGACTTATTGTATTAAAAGTTACAGCAACACATGAATTTTGACTCGCTTTTAATTTCCAATAAGTCTTTGCGGCGAAAACTAAATTAAGTGATGCCATACAGTTTGAAATGCTTATATTAATTGTTATTTAATGATTAATATAAAAATTATAATTTGGGGTAAAATTCAAGAATTATAATTTAAGTGTCCAAATTAGTTTGCAGAAAGAAGAAGAACTTTCAACATCGAACTGTTACTTTATTCTCTCTTTTTTCTTTAGTTTTACTGAGTTATTGGCCAGACTACCTAGACAGGAAACAGCTGATTGAATCAAAGTGGCGACTAGAAAATGATTAAAAACTAAATGGAAAAATTGCAGTGTTACACAGAAAGGGATAGATATACACAAAATATGTAATCATACGGTTCGAGAATTCTTGTTTGACATGTCATTGGTAACCTGTCTGTGTAGTCTGAGGATACTGGGTTAGCTAATAGGTTTTGTTTATAAATAGAAGCATGTCGACATTTTTAGCCTTCAAACATATTTTTCTTTCCGAAATTATAGATCCAGCTTTTCTTTCCTAGCTTTCACAATAATATGTATGTTTATTAATTACATAAATTTTACAACTAAATTAACAAGAAATTATTGCCTTTATAGAATAAAAAGTATGATTATTTAAAAATTATCTAACCATTTTATAAAATTTCCTACTTTTGAGTAATTACTCAACAAGTGACAATACTATTTGTAGGTGATGATTTTTCGATAAAAAAGCTATATATGATTTCTGCAAAAAAAGAAAATAATAAATAACTGTAGACTTTTGACAAAAGCATTTAAGTCGACTTAAGAAAATTTTTTAAAATTTTGTAATCAATGAAAGAGTAAATTGTAACGGATTTTTCTGTGTTTGTGCAATAAATGATGGAAATAATGGAATTCTAAAATATTTTTCACAAAACAACTTGTTTTTACTCAAGTTTTAAAATTTTTGTTGACAAATCAACTTCAGTAAAATTAGTTACAAAATCCATGTTATTTTCTTTTTTAGTTTTTTATCAATTTAAATGACATTTTTAATCAAACTCTTCTTAAATTTTCGAGATGAAAGAAATTATAAAATAAGTAACGTCATAGCACTTAGCCACGTGTTTCTAGCTATTCTAAAACTTTAAGCTTTTTATTAATACATAAAAATAATTTTTTCAAATTTGTAAGAAAATTTATAGAAACAATTTTATACAACAGCTAGAATTGTAAAAGTTTTTAAGTATCAATATCGACCGTTTTTCGAGCAGTCAATACTTAAAAGTTCCTACTCAATTCTTCCAGAGTTGTATTTTTTCCCTTTAAACCAACACTCAGGAAATACCCCCTACTAATGTTGCGGATTGATGTTGGTAAAAATAAGTTAGGTAAGAGGCTTGATGAAATGGGAATAGTGTCTATGGTTGTTGTGACACTGTTGCTGAAACTATTTGTCTTCCAAAAGCAAATAAACACAAATCCTTTTTGTTGTAATTTAAGCATCCGTTACTGTTAATGGTCCCAGATTTTTATACAAAAACAATATTGTCAATTTTGTGACTTATATAACACTTTTGCTTAGCAATATGCAGAGGAGTTTATTTTCTAAATGGTTTTAAATAAATACAAAGTTTTATTATAACATAAAATAAATAAAGAACAATAAAGTAAGTCTTACTCAATTGGTTGAACTTTTACTCTTGAAATCAGGAAACAGTATGACTGTTTAATTTAAAACCCATAGAACATAGACAAAATAAAATATAAATAAGTAAAAAATACTGAATTAGCTGTAGTTTGAAAACTACAAAAGCTGTAGTTTAAATCACAACAGTGGGCCCCTGACAATGGTCACTTGACTTAGAGCCAATTCAAATGATGTCTTTTTTACTTTTGAACTAAAGAGATTTTTGTTTTTGAACTTAATAGTTTCAAACCACCACAATAAAAATTTATATAAATTTACAAAATCTATTGAGAACGTCAGTATATATTCCGCCACGTCATCAGCTAAAATCCGAAGATTATAAAAAACTAATAGCAAAACATATATATAGATTTATCAAGGGTGGTGATTTGAATGCTAAAAACACATATTGGGACTCTCGTTTAAGCAATGCTAAGGGCCGTGAATTATTAAACGCAATTTCACAAACAGGCTTTAAAGTGGTATCTTCAAAAACGCCGACTTATTGGCCAACAGATCCAAATAAGACTCCAGATGTCATTGACTTCTTCATTACAAATAGAATATCATCATCTCTAATGAAGATTGAAAATGGATTTGATTTAAACTTATACCACTCGCCAATTTTTTTTACACTGTTTGTAAAGAATATCGAGAAAGAAACCCCACCTTTCTTGACAAATAAATTAACTGATTGGCAATACTTTCAAACAATTCTTCAAAACTCAACATTGCATCTAATTGATCCTTTAACCGGTGAAGATTTACATAGAAAAAAATGTAGAAGTTCTAAGCGAGCTAATACTATCTGCTGCGTGGGAAAGTATCCTAAAAATATACGAAAAATGGTTTCACATAAACGTAAGCTTCGTGGCAAGAGTCCCCACGCGACAAAACACGTTTGAAGAAATCTAATAAAGATTTGTCAAATGCTATTAAATAATATAAGAACGAATCACATAATAATTATTTACGAGGATTGAATAATCAAAACTCGTATGACTATTCACTTTGAAAAGCAATAAAAATTTTAAAAGGACCAAAATCACAAAATCTTCCTTTTCGAATGAACAGTGGGCAAAAACTTGTATTCATAAAGCTGACTTATTTTCAGACCATCTTGCAACAGTGTTTTCACAAGATCCGAATGGCACACAAAATGTCGAATATAACGACGAAATAATATTAGAGGTATCTCCAACGGAGGTTTTCGAAGAAATTCACACAAACTTTAAGGCAAAAAATTTACTGGTTTTGATTTGATAACCACAGAAATATTACAAAATATTACATTTCTTTATGTTTCCAAAACCTGGAAAAGATGTTAAGCCATATAGGCCTATTTCGCTATTACCCGTCATTTCAAAACTTTATGAAAAAATTATTTTAAAACTAATTACGCCCATAATTGAACGCAATAATACAATTCCTAAACACCATTTTGGTTTTAGAAATGAACACTCTACGATTGACCAGATCCATCGCATCACGAACGTAATAGAAAATGCATTAGAGTTGAAAAAAGTAGGCTCTGCGGTATTTCTTGATGTCTCCCAGGCATTTGATAAGGTTTGGCACACCGGATTTCTGACAAAACAAGATACTGTAACTTAATGAAGTCACATTTTCGAATAAAACATGAAAATGTCTACTCGGATCTTAAGGAAATGGGTGCAGGTGTTCCACAGGGGAGCATTCTATGCCCTATTCTATATTTACTATATAAAAGTGATGTACCCCATACAGAAGACATAACAATGGCAACTTTTGCTGATACTGCATTACTCTAGGTAGTAGAAACTGTAGAAGAATCCACTGAAAAATAAGAAAACCGCACTGGATCGCGTTATACAATGGACCAAGCTATGGAACCTTAAGTTGAACACATCAAAATCTATTCACATAAGCTTCACAATTCCCATATTGATAGACAACACAATATTACAATACGTCAACAAGGCGAAATACCTAGGCATGACCTTGGATACCAAATTAAGATGGAATGAGCACGTCAAAATAAAACAAAAAGAACTTGACATAAAATATAGGAAACTAAAGTGGTTAATTAGAAGAAAGTCAATTCATTAGTCCCATGTATGATTTTACTACAATTTCTGGCAAGTAAAATATTTTGCCTTGTTTTCAACCAGTCCCTTAGAATTGAATAATAAAATTTTATTTATTATGGGGCGTGCGTAGAAAAAAATCTACGTGCGTGAATGTAATTTTTGGTTCGTGTCCATGCATGAGCGTGAGTCAAAAATCGCTCACGTGCCCATCTCTAATTACCAATATTTCAGTGTTTTCTCCCAAATTTTTGAATATTTTGTGACAAAAAACTTTACAAGTTGAAAAACTCTTAATTACTTGGCAACGACTATTTGGCGTTTAATATGTAAGCGTGAGTGCAACAACTCGAGTTGTGCATTGGCATGAGTAAAAGTAAAATGCTTGTTCATGAGACGTGATTGGTTGTAAATTTTACCAAATGAAAGTGAGTCATGCTGCAATATTAATAACATAATTATGATTTTCCTTCCATTTTAAATAAAACGACCATTTATGAATTACTATTTTTATATGATTTTAAAACTTTATTTTTCAAGATGAAAATAAACAATATAATTTTTTTTTGTGTTTTTGGTTGTTGTTTTTGTTTTTTAAATTTTACATAATTTCAATAAAATATTTACGATTAAAAATGACATATTATAGCTTAATTGTTGTTGTTTTTTTTGAGAGTTTTTGTTTTATTTTCAAGTTTTTTGATAATAATTTTTTTTAATATTTTTTCGTGATAAATACCATAAGTTTTTTATTTTTTTTTGTTTTAATTTTAATACCAAAGATTTAAAAAAAAATTTGTTATACATACAAATAGTTTTGTTTTCATGTGATTTTTTGTTTGTATTTACTGCCAGTTGGGATTAAATATAAAAAATTTACAATTTATGAATTTAAATTACATCCAAAGGAAATAATGTATGTATGTCAAAATTGAAACATTAAAATAATAAACAATTTATATATATATATTTTTAATAATAATTTTCATGATAACATCTTTTTGGGTAGAGATTTTGTTTTTGTTAAATTTTTCTATTCAAATGCGAGCCTTATGTTAGAGGTTTTTTTTTTTTAAATAATTTTTCGATTTTGAAACTCAATTAAATACAACCGGAAATGTTTTATATATATTTTTTATATTATTAAAAATTTTATTTTTTTTCCAAAATTCCAAAACTTTTTTTAAACAAATTATTTAAATTATTAATAAAAAATATTGAAGCTTCAATATGTCTGTTTGTTGTTGCTTTTTTTCATATTATTATTTTTTTTTAATAATTATTGTTTAATATTGAGTATACATTCATATGGTTTGTTCTGTTTTTTTTTTTCAATAAAAAGAAATCAAGGATTAGTAGTTTTTCACGTATTTTCGCTATTGTTTATGACATATAAATATTATTATATAATTGTTTTTTTTTTAATTGTATGTATTTTTTTTTAATTTTGGTTATTTTTAAATACTTATGCTGAGTGATTTGATATTAAAAAAATTAGTTTTAGTTTTAAATTAAAAATTTGCTCATGATGTTAAGAAAGAAAAATAATTTTTTTAATTAAATGTGTTTTTTTTATCATAGGAAATTAGCTGTTATGAAGAAATAATATTATTTGTTTGGAATTTCGAAATTATTTATTTCATTTTAAATGTTGTTTCTCTATATTTTTATAGGGGTTTTTCAAAATTTTTAAAAATTTTCCAAGTCTTTAAACTTCCAGTTGATTTTTCTGTGTCTCAAAATATTGAAATTTTTCATGTTATTCGTTTTAATTTTGAACAAAAATTTTTATTAACTTAAGGTGTGTTTTTTTTAAATACAAAACTAAGGATTATTTAACGTTTTATTTTTTTTTTAATATTTTTCTTAGTAAATATATATATTTTTAATTTTTTTTTGGTAACACAGTGCTTCATTTAGATTTTTTTTTAAATTTAGAACATATTTATATAAATCTAACTCCTGTAAATTTCCTGAATATTTGGAAAATTCTAGAAGTTGTTTTTTGAATTCTTAAGAGTTGGGACATGAAAATTTCTTTCCAAAATTAATTTTTAATCCATTAATTAATTAATTTTTTCCATTTCTCTGAAAAGTATTTGTCAATATATCATTACATCCATATACATACATTTATTGTTAATTATTCTAAAAATATGATGTAATTTACAAAAGTGAATTTGAAATTTTAAATGAGCAATTCCTTTCTTTGCTTTATTTCAACTTAAAATATTGTTGAATTCTATTTTTTTTAATTTATTTTTAATTTGACCTTATAAATGATGAGTTTATTATGAAAGCCGCATAAGTCCAATTTGCATTCGTTCTTTGTTAAAACTTTTCAGACCGCTAAAATATTAACGGAATTTTTGTATTGTAAATTATCTTGAACAACACAAACATCATTCCCACAAAAGAAACAACTGAATCTTATATCCTTTGGTATCCTGATTCGAAATCTGTTCTTAAAATTTTCCCAGCACACACCGTCCATCAAATCGTACCACGTAATTATAATCATATTTAGTAAAATCATTCAAGACGAACTCGCATAAGACAAATTTGTGGTTAATTTTAAAATCCTGACGTTTTGCCAACAATTTTCATATAAAAACTATCTGTTAATATAAACTCGCTTAAAACGAACTGATTATGACAGTCTCAGAAACAAAACTTTATAAAATTCTCCATTGATAAAACGATGTTTTTTAAAAGTTTGAAATATTTTTATTTTTTTTTTGTATTTTGCCAAATTTTAAACTGAATAATTCTTTTTAAATATATTGTAATCAATTCATTCAATAAATCCATTACAAAAAATTGGACAATTTTTGAAAATATTTTTCTTTATTAAACCTTTAATGTTCAAGGCAGCCAAAAAGCAGTTTTCGGATATTAAGTATTTTTTAACTAAATAATAATATTTTATTGAAGAAATGAAAAGATGTAAAATAAAACTTTTGTAAATTTGAAAAAATTATTTTTTTTTTCATACAGAAACAAATATCTTTACGATCCGGTAAATATTATTTATAATATCAAACCTAGTTTGGAGTATCAACTTGTTGAATGATTAATTTTTTTTTGTTTCAGGACTCACATGACTCACCGTCATGACACGTTTTACAGATATCTCTCTAACTTGAAAATTTGTAGATAATGCTGCATATATATTTGGCTTTAAATCTCGAGATTTCAATGGGAATCTCTAGAAATCTAGTGAGATTGCGATTTGATACAGTTTTTTGTAATCAAACCAACATAAAAATTAATCTCAAAATAAATATATTTCAAAAAATTATTTCTAAAAAGCGGAGTACAATTTTCATTATAGTATGTAAATTTATTTTTCTGTTAGTACTTCTAGCTAGAGTCAAGAATTTTCATTATATTGATGGGAGGAAAACCGGTAATTTGCAAAGCTTTCTTTATTGTTTCCCCTGCCCGAAGTAAAAATAAGAACCACGCAACACTTAATTTTGTTAGTCCAACTTATTTATTGGGTTTAAATTTATATTTATAACATTTTAATTATTTTATTTCAATTTTAATATATCTCGATTTTACTCGAAAGATATTTTTTGGAAATCAAGAAATTTCTGTCACGCTCATATTTAATAATAAGCAAATCTAATGTCAACAACATTTATTGATGTTAAGTGTGAATTTCAATCAATTTATTTATTATCTCTTATTTACAGAGAAATGGGCTTACGCAGATGCGTCCTCTAAAATCCCATAACAAGCACAAAAATAAACCCTTAAAATTTTTCGACAAAACATTGTAAGAATCCAATTTTTTAAATTGTCTTCACTTTGAAGGTGAATTTTTATTTTAATTTGAAAAGAATGAAATATACATAGAGTTTGAAATATGTTATTTGTTATAAAATGTTTAATGCAGTTATTTCTTGTCTACTTGGAATAGTTGGCAATACTATAACTTTTTTTTTATATTCTGATAAATCAAATTAATAAAGAAATGGATTGAATTTATAATATATTTTTCTATATTTTTTTATAAAAAATATTTATATAATTTTTATAAACAATTTTACGCGCGTTGAGGCCGAAAATGAGAGTTTTATATAAATTCAGAAAAATTTAGGTGACAACAAGATTTAATTGTTGTTGATGAAGTATCAGTGACAACGACTGTTAAGTTAAAAAAAAAAAATAAAAAAAAATTTTTTTTTTTTTTGTTTGTCAATGCCAAATAAAGAAGATATAAAATCTGTGTCCATATTATATAAGACGAGAGCAGCAAAATTTCTATCTAAAATACGTACTCTTTGACTTAACATGGCTGACACTTTCGCTAATTGGAAATTAGAATTTTATGAGAAATTAAAATTTGAATTATAATTATTATTTTAAATATTTTTTCAAAGCACTGTATTTTATTTTTTTTACACATTTTATAATATTTTGTATGTTTTTTTTCGTTCTTTAGTTATTTATATAAAAAACTTTTGTTTATCCTAAATTTTTTTGTACTCTTGTATGGAAATAATTCCGGTCTATTGCAGTTAACTAAAAAATTTTCTTTTTTTTCACTTTTTTTTACAAAATAACAAAAAAAAAATTAAATTAATCAAAATATGTTTTTTTTGGTTAGAAAATGTTCAAACAGTTATTTTTGCTTCTAAATTTGTCTTATATATTTTTCTTAATTTTTTGGGAGAATAATTTTGTTAATAATTTATATATTGAAACACTGTAAAATGCCAAAAATACAGTGATTGTGGTGTGTTTTTTTTTTTTGTATTTTACTTAGATTTAAGAATAAGTAACTACCAATATTTATAATTTTGAATATAGTTTGTTTTTTTTTTTGTAATAGCCAAACATTTAATTTTGTTTTAATAATAATTTTTTGGGGGTATTTTTTAATGAATTGTTTTTTTTTAAGAAAGTTTTTATTAAAAAACCCTTCGTTTTATTAAAGGACATTTTTGGTTTTTTAAGGTATTAAAAATTTGTTGTAATGGAAATTTCTCCTTAGTTGTTCAAGGTTTAAGGTGTTATTGAAATTCCCTTTAGTTTTCGATTTTAAAGAAAATATTTTGCCAATAGTTATTTTTTCCGCTTTTGAAATTTTATCTAAATTGTGGTTTTATTATTTTATATTTTTACAAATTTTGCTCGTATTTGAAAAGTTTGTAGAATTTTTTTAAATTTTATTTTTTTTCTTATTTTCTTTAAATTTTGCTAATTTTCACTAGATTTTATTTTTGTTTTTATGCCAAACTTAAAAAATTATAAAATATGTTTGAAAAATGAGAAACTAAATGCCAGGAACGTTTACTTCCTTTATTTGTATTCTTACATGATCTTTTGAAGAAAACTTTTTCTTTTTTTATATTAAGAAAATATTCTTAAAATTTTAGTCATTTATTTAAGAGAATGACTAGTTTTCTCATTTGTATTTTCTTAATTTTCTTTGACTTAAATTAATATTTTTATTATGATTTTTTTTAGGGGAAAGGGGATCAAGTATAAGTTCCTAATATCTAAATTTTTGTTGGTGTTTAAATTATGTTTGTGTGTAATTTTTCGAGTGTATGTTAAGTGTTTTTATATATAAACCATAAAAATTTATATAAAAACTCATAAAGTATTTAGAAATTTTAGAGTTTTTTTATACTAAAATTATGTTTTTATACTAAAAGTATTTTTAAGTTTATGTTTATATATAATGTCTAAACCAGTTTTTAGCCCTAATTTTTTTATGAAAAATGCTCAAGACTTTTAGTAATTTAAACATAAAATACAAATTATTTATACAGTTTTTTTAAGATTTTTTTTTTTTTAATTTTAGTCCCTAAAACCTCCAACCAAATATTTTTTAATTAAAAATTTTTGTTTAGTTCCTATTTTATTTATTAAGAATTGGGGTATGTTTTTTTTATCATATTTCTTTAGTTTTTGTAGATTTTTTATTTCAATTTGGTCTATTTAGGGCCCGTTTATTTTTTTATTTTTTTAGAGTTAATTTATACAATTTTTGTTTAATTTATTAACATTTTTTTAAATTTATTTAATTTTTTTTTAGTTTTTTTTGGTAAAAAATAATTTTTATATTTTTTTGTTTAATTTTTTTTTTGAAGGCACTTTAGATCGGACGTTATGGCCCTGTATAATTGTTGAGCGTTAATTGTTTGCTGTTTTTTGGTGTTTGGTAAATTTTTTGATCGAAACTTTTAACTAAAAGTATTATGTTGTTTGCCGAAAAAGTTTTATTTGTCGAAATATTATATCCAAAAATTGTTCTTCGAAAGTTTTTAATTAACAAAAAAACAAAAAATTTACTTATTTAGAGTATTATTTCAATAAAGCCGGTTATTTCAAAAGAATTGTATTATTTGCCTTCATAACTATTGCCTAAACTGTTTTGGATGTTAAAAATGGTGATTGTTATTATTTATGCTGAATTAAAAAAGAAAAAAAGTTTTAAATGTGTCCAAAATTTAAAAGTTTCGTACCACTGTAAGCTTTTATAAAGAGCTTTTTGTAATGCGGGTAACAAGGTGAAGGGTTAACAACTTAATACGACAAATTTTGTCTTTTATTCCATTAAGCGCGTTCATTCACTGAAAAGTGATAGCACCCATGTAAATGAAGTTGAGAATAAAGAAAATAATTTCACGCGTAAAATCTAAACGGGAAATAATGTCAAATATATATGAGATTTTCGAATATAATTTACCGCTCAAACATAGCATATGTCGTATTTGTATTTGTGTGTAAAACATAAATGACACTTTTAAGAAAAATCGAGGCATTTCAGAAGAGACGCTCTATGTATTTATACACCATGTACGAAACGATTCATTTAAATAAATAAAATTTTAAATGTAAAGGAAATTTTAAAAGTGTTTTTTTGTCTTTTAAAACACTTAAAATTTTTTTAGATTTTGATTTATTTAAAGAGAAAACTAATGAAATGTAAAATTCTTAATTTTTCTTTAAAATTTAGCATAAATTTTCACATTATTTTACATTTGTGAGAGCTAAAGAAATATGATAAAGTCATACAAAACTTAAAATTTATGGTTGATATAGTTAAAAAAATATTGGAAAATATATTTGAAAATCTTTCGCAAAATTTTCAACTCTATTTGCAAATATTCTTTTGTTATTTTATAATAAAAATCTAGAAACTAGGAAAAAATCTTATTTAAATCAATAACTAAATTATATATAAATTTTATGCCATCCTGTAACTTATTTAAAAACCAAAAATACCTGTTCAAATTTTGCATAACTAACTGAAAACCGGGGGGTTTTTAAATAATAAATGTTATATATTAAATGAAACCTGAAAGGTGGGGCTTTAGGGTATTTTAAATATCGTTTTTAATTTCATTCATTCATTTTATTTAGTAAAATAAATATTTCAAATCATTGAAAGTTAGTTTTTATTTAGTTCATGATATTCCTTTTTTGGTTTTTGTTACTTATAAATTTACACATTTCTAATTATACTTAGTTTTTTTTAATAATAATTATAATTATAATCATAATAATAATTTTGTTTTTAATGTATAATTTTTGTGTATTTAAACTAGTATTTTTATAATTCATAAATGCCTACGAGTAACTATAATACATACGTTTTGAAAATTATATTAATAAAAACAAAAAAACTAAAAATTTATATTTCTCATACCAAAATATGTTTTTTTGTATGTTAATAACGTAGAATACACTTTTGTTGATTGGTTTGTAATCTGCTTTTTTGAAGTATTTTTAGATTTTATATATTTTTTTTGAAATTTTGAATTTTGGTTTAAACATAAAATATTAAAATATTTTTTAATTGTTTTAATTAATTATTTTTTGTGTTTATTTAATTTTTGAATTTTGTGGTATTTTTTAATTTTTTTTTTTAATTTATTATTGTTATTTTTGGTTTCTAGCAGTGTTGTAATTTGTTTAACCCTAAAATGTGTATTTGTGGTCAAACAAGTTATTAAAAATTTGTAAATTTTTTAATAAAAAAACATTGAATATTTTGCATTCAAGATGACTTTGTTTTGATTCTCAAAATCTCTGATTAAACATTCTAAACTTTTGAATCTTATAAATTGAGACAAATACAAGATTCTTATTTATTTTTTTAAGAATATTCGTCATATTCAACTTACTACTTCATCTAACATACTTAATCTTGATACCAGCTTGACCTTTACATTAGCATTTTAGGGTTAAATATTGATGACATGTTTACATCTTTTCTTTGTTTTATAAAGGAAAAGACATATTTTACTATAATTTAAGGCAGATTTTGTTTACATTTTGTTTTTATTTCCAGTTTATTTAAAAATCAAATAACAAATTATTTAAATTATATAAAAAATATACAAATAAATTAAAACAAAGCCAAACAGTTGACTTAAAAAGAAACTATTTTAAATTTGGATTCCTTTAAATTTTTATTATAATATATATATTTTTTTTTTTAATTTTTCAGTTTTTTTTTTTATTATTCTGTTTAATCTTAAAGATAAGGCGCGAAGGTGCTTAAAATAAGCTTGTACTTTTTTTAGTGATATAAATTTTAAATAAATTTTTTCTTCAATTTTTTCACTTGCGATGATAATTTTTTTTTCTAGATTTTAACATACTGGTCTTAGATTTTTTTTATGCCGAAAATTCCAAAATTTTGTTAATAATTTTGTTAAAATTTTGTAATTTTGTTATTTTTTTTAGATTTTGAGTTATTTTTTGTCCTGGACTTACACCGAGAGAAAATTATCCAAACATGGCCGAGAGTTTATATTTTTTTTTGTTCAAAAATTTGTTATTCCAAAATGTTTTTATTTTTCCATTGGAGTTTTTGAATTTTGTCATTGTTTTTTTTTTTTGGTAGATTTTACGCGTTTTATCAAGTACAATTTTAAATGATATAAAACAAAATTATATGTTTGAAATTATGAAAAACTGAAAATTTTAAATATTCTTGGAGTTATTGCCGAAATATTTTTTTATTTTATTTTGTAAAAGTTTTTGTTAAAAAAAATTTGTAAAAATTATTTTTTATACAAAAATACTGCCTGTAAATTATAAATGTTTATTTTTATTTCCTTAGAGTATTTTTTAATAAAGTTTCTTTTTGAAAAAAATAAAATTTTAAAGCTTTGTATTTAAAAGATTAAATTAAATGTCGAAATTTTTTTATGATTTAAATTTTTTGCTTTTACACCAAAATTTATTAAGCCTAAATGTTTTCTCTTTTTTTGTAATTTTTGTGGTTGTTAATATAATTATATAGGAACATTACCGAAAGTTTTATTTTTTTTACAATAATTTTTTGATTTTCTTAAATCTAAAAGTTCTTTAAATCATAAAAAACATTTCAATATTTTTAATATATTCATCAAAAACTAAGCTTTAAAATTTGAATTTCTTCCTCATATTAAAGTAATCGTTTTGTTTAAATTTTTATCCAAAATGTTTAGCCCAAAACTATGTGACCGAAACATTGTTCAAATTGATAATAAAATCATTGATACATTTTTAGCGTTTTTCATAAATGTTTAAAGTGACTCTTTAAACATATAATAAGATATTTAAACGCATTCCTATATTTTTTTTTAAGTAAAATTAATTATTTTTAGCCAAAATTGTTATTTTTTTTAAATATATAAAGCCGAAAAGTTTTTAATCGAAACTTTTTTCACCTCAACTTTTCTATAATAAATCTTATAGAATTTAGGCCAATTTTTTTAAAATGGTTTTATTTAACTTAAAAATTTAATATTAAAAAAGAAATTTTTGTTGTTATCTGTGCATTCTATGTTATTGTTGGTTTTTTTTTAATAATTTTGTTAACTTAAAATCTTATTCAAATTGTTTAATTTTTTTTAATTTTTTTTCTTAATAATTGCATATTAATACTGTTCAAAATGTTTTTTTTATAAATATATAATTTGTTAAAATTTAAGCATATTATTTTAGACCGGATTTTTAAGAAACTTCTTAAAAATATTTTTTTTTAAACAATATAATATATTTCGCCCTTATGTTTTAGAAATCGAACTTAAGGGCTTTTATGAATAGCTTTATAATAAAGCTTTTAAAAACAAATTTATGTTAAAAGCCCATTTCTATATTAAAGTTTAATATAAATGCACTGAAAATAATTTATGTGAACTGAAGGAAATAATGCAAAGTTTTTAAATATTTAAGACAAATTAAAGTACTTGTAATTAAACTTTGTTTTATCCGGTAAAAATATAATATGTTTGTATATTTAACAAATTCGCCATATTTGTATTAAACATTTAACAAGAAAGTATAAAAGAAATGTGTGCTTTATGAGTTGTATAAATTTTGTCTTATTTTTGCAATTTTTGATTTTTTAACATAAAAAAAAAGTATAATAAAAAATTTGTCAATACATTTATTTTTAGTATTTTATGGCTTATACATATAAAAATTATGGTTTATAAATTTAATTTCTTTATGAAAATTTGTTGATAGTTTTATTTTTTTGTCTTGGGGGAGTCTTTAAAAAAATTATGAAATATTTTCAATTCTTCGAGATTCTTTATTGTGATTTTTTAATGTCTTTAATAAAAGCTTTCCATTTAAAAGAAAATTGTATATCATTGGTTTGTTTTATATACTGTTACCAATTAGTGGTTGTTTGAGAATTTTCTTCTTCTTGCAATTGTCTATTGTAATTTATTTAAATTATATATATATGTATATATACTTTTTAAACATAATACAAATGTTGATATTTATGATTTATTAAATTTATTAAAAGTGTTTGTTTGGAAATCTTATATTTAAAAAGCTGCTTAAATATGTCTATATATATATAAAGTTTATTAATTTATACTTAAATTATCCTCTAATTTTTTTTTCTTATTTCCTTTATGTTTTATATTTTTTGTTTTTATGATTATGGAGTTTGGTTTTTTAAATAAGTTTTTTTTTATAACAATTTTCTAAAAGTTTTTTTATTTGCTTACAAATTATAATCCAATATTTTTTATTTGTTAGGTGTGTAGATATTTTCTTTGTTAAAATTGTTGCATTATTTATATTTTTGAAGTATTTTTTTTTTTGAGTTATTTATATTTTTATTATTAAAAATATTACTGGCACTATTGTTGACAACTTAGGTTTATTTATTTTAAATTTTGTTTTTAAAAAATGCTGAAAATAAATTATTTTAAAATGCCCAATTGGTTTTGTTGGTTTTAAACTTAATTAATGAAAAATTATAAAATTATAGCTATTATAAATATTTAAACATTTATTATTTAAAGTTTAGGTTTTTTTTTTAAGTTGTGTCTAAATAGGTTTTTTATTTGTAAAAAAATAAAATAATTTTTTTAAAGAGAAACATATCTTTTATATTATCTGATTAAACTATTAACTAAGAAATGTTCACACAAAACCAAATAAAATAAATTATGTAACATTGTATGAATATTTTATAATGTAAAGTTTTACTCAGGTGTATTGAAATTAAATTTTATTTTTTTTTTTAATTCTAAATATAGTCTTGAAAAATACAAACAATTTTGAATATTTTATACTGTCAAAAAATTCATCAAAAAATATTTAATAAAACCAACGACGTTGGCTATAATTAAATATAAAATTTTATTTTTTAAAAATTAGTTTGTATTTTTTTTAATGTCTGAAATTTATTTAATTTAAAACTTTTTTTGCTTCGATTTCTATCCAAAAACTTATATATTCGCTTATAAAGATGGTCTTTTATTTGAGTTGTTTTTCTTTTTTTAGAATATTTCATCATAATCGATGTTGCATTCACTGCAGGCGGTGATTTAAAGTGAATATGTTTATCGTTGTGCGTTTTCCATCTTTGGATACGAGCTTGTCCATGTCATTACCTTTGATTTCTTAATTTAAACGCATTTTATATAAATCCTTTTTATTATTTTTATTTAAAAAGTTTTGGTATGAAACATCAAAGAATATTTTAAAAATTGAATTAAATATTTTAAAACTTAAAATATTGTTTTATCATTCATTGCATTTTTTTTAGAACAATTATTTTAAAGTGTGAATTTGATTAAAATTTAAAGTTAATGTTTGAAATTGAGTTAAAAAGTAAAATTTGTATTAAAAATTATGTAAAAAATAATTTTTAACAAACACAATATTTCTGAAAATATTTCAATATGTATACTTCTTTAAAAAAATTATTTCATCGTATTTTTAATAAAAATATTAACATATCTTTCTTTCAATTAATTGTAAACTTAATAAAACAGTTTGTATTTATAATTTAACTAAACATTGTTTGTTGGTTGAAACAACTTAACTAAAAAATATGTTTAAACATAAAACTTGTTAATATTTTTTTGTTACTTTTTGACCTAAAATACTGCTTTAAAAACAATTACCCAAATGGCAGCAGGAAGTAGTGTTGGTAGATTTTTTTTAAAAAAGTGTTCTAGGTCAAATAAAGTAACAAAAACCCTGGTTTGGAACCCCTACCATTTTTTCCAGTTAAAAAAAGGCACATAGGTTCCTTGGTCTATTGCAAATGAATTGGCTTTAATGATTGTTTTTATTATTTTTTTTCGGTTTTTATATATATATATATATTTGTATATATATATAGACTATTGTAAAATATAAAATACCTAAGGCTTTTTGTGTTGTTATATGTTAATATTTTAAAAATGGCTGGTAGGTTATTTTTTTATTCATTCTTTTTCTGATTTTTTTAAATACTTACTATTACGTTTTTTTTTTAAATATATATATGTATATATTTTTTTTAGATTTTTTTTGTATTATAAACCTATATATTAAAATATCTGATCACATTGTTTGCAGTCTCTGTTTATTTTTATATATATATTTTGGAAAAAGTTGTTAATATTTTAGATTTATTGTTTTTTATAAACAATTTTTTCCCTTTGTTTAATATATTTTCAATATATTTTTTGGAATGATTTTGTTTAAGTTTTTTTTGTTAATTGCTTAAAAAAAATTAAAAGTGATAAAGAAATGATATTCAGTTTACTCGTTGTTTTTTTTTACATCATAGAGTAAATTGCGTTTTTCGTTTGCTTTATGTTTGTTATGATGATAGTTTTTAAGCAAAAGTTTCTTTATATTAAACAATTTTTTGTAAAAAAAATTATTAAAATCTTTTAGTTTTTTTTTTATGGAAAAATAAAATTTTATTTATAATTTTAATTGGGCTATTGCAGTTTAATTATATTTTTGTGTTTATTATATAAATTCGTTTACTATGGTTTTTTATTTTTTTTTTAATATTGAGTTTTAATATCAAATCTTGTTTAGAGAGTTTAGTTTTTCTTTCTTATGTTCAAAAACGACTTTTGCTGTTTTAGGTCTAGAGTTTAGAGATAACATTTATTTATTGTTTAAACATAAAATTCATTTTATGCCAATTATTTTGCTGGTTTATATTTGTACTAAGTTTTATTTTTCGGTGTATTTTAATTATTCTTTTTTAAGAGAATAATTCAAAAATACACACTATTTAAATTAAAAATTAAAAATCACTGGGCTATTGTTTGTTGTATTTTTTATATATCGGTTTTATAGTTTGTATGACTATAATGACTATGGTAATTTTTTTAAGTGTATGTGGTAACCAAAAGTTTTCTTTATCATGTTATCTCTTGTGTTCTACTCCCTTGTTTCAATGCATAGGTCTTCTCTTCTCTCTGTGTAGTTTAACTAAAGCTTTTTTAATATAAAACTAAAAAGCTCGTTTAAAAGGTTTGTAGATGTTGCCATATTTTATAAAATTTAGGCAACATGCGTTAAAATGGCAACTAAAAAATTATAAAAAAAACTAAAAGATTTTGTCTTTAATGTTTCCCACAAAAACTTCTTTATATTTTAACGCAATTTTGTTAACTAATTGTTTTATTAATTAAGTTAACAGAATTAAGACGAAATTATATAAATTATTTAATTAACAAAATGTTTTTATCACTTATTTTACAGAAAGACTTTGAATTGATATGCTTTTTTTTTGGTAAATGTCTTTCTTTAAAATTCTATAGAAAACTAAATAAAATTATAAAAAAATGTGTATTTTTAATGAAAAGAAAAATGTAATGTTAAGAACAAAAAAAAAAACTCAATTTATAGCAATTACTATATTATAAAAAACAGAATTATATATTTCGTAAATATTTTGTTTAAAATTCGAATTTGTTTTTTATATCATAGTAACTCCCTTAGGAATAAATAATTTTTTTTTGGCTTTTTTAGTGTTATAAATTCTTTAAGTTTTTTTTTCTATATTTCGTTTAATATAAAAATATATTTTATTATTATTATTTTTTAAATTTTTCATTGTATTTTACTATAAAAAATGTGTTTTTTTTTATTTAAAAATTGTACTATAAATTATTCCGGTTTTTATATTTTTAAATGCATAGATTTGTAACAAATCTAAACATTTATTGACTATTGCAACTTAACTGGTTAAAATAGTTAATAAAAAAGTTTAACTATTTTAAAATAAAAAAATTGTGTTAAAAATGTTAAAAACAAAATTGTTGTAATACATTAATATGTTTAATATTATACAAGATAAAATGGCTGAAACTAAGGATGTTTAATATTTAAACTAAAAAGCATTTGGTTTTTATGTTTAAGACAACCAATTTTGTTTTAAAAGGCTTTGGAACCTTTTTATTAACAGATTGTATTTATTTAATATTGTCTTTTATAGTATAAATGAAAAATTTGAAAATATATTTTGTATATACAATAAAAAATATTTTATTGTTGTTGTGGTTAAAATAAAAATATCACATTCGAGTTGCGAATGCTTCCCTGGCTATTGTTGTATGAAATAAATTCAAAAATTGGCATTTGGTTTTTGTTTGTTTTCAAGTAATTGAGTATTTTGTTTTTGTTTTATTTATACTTTTTTTTTGCATATAAATGGAGGTTGTTGTTTGGTTGTTTAATGCAACATTCTGTATTTTTTTGTTGTTTTGTTATATTAATGTATATATATCAATTGTGATTTTGTTTGTATTTAGAATTTAGAAGCCAAAATTCGTTGTTTTTTTAAGGTTTTGTTGAACAAAATAAAAATTAAGTTGAAGAGGTGGTGATTCTACTAGTTTTTGCAAAGGCAAAAGTTATTATATACAAATGTTAAGTATAGATTAATAGAAATATGGCAAATTGTTTGCATCAACAATAGATTATCAAATTCTTAATTCCATCGGAGAACCTGTAAATTATCCAGTATGAAATTTTTAAAAAATGTTTTAAATGTGAAACTTTTTTTTGGAAAATGAGTCAAGATTTGGGAAATTTTCAAGGAAATACACAAAGATTCGGCCTGTTTACCTATTCCGAAAAAAGTCTAAACGATAGAAATTTTCAATTAATTGGCAAGGAAAAAGTGCAGAGTTTAGTATATAAATTCGTTATTGGCAAGAGAAAAAGGATGATGCCGGAAGTCGTCGATTATATGTAAGTTTAAATAACTGTTTTTTTTTTGAATTTTAATCGCGTTTTTCTCGAAATTCTATTTTTGAACCGGATTTGTTAAAATTGTGCACACTTCTTGAAAATATCATTATTTTTACCACAACTTATTTTGTGATTCAATAAGTGGTGGAAATTTGACCAAGAAATGGGACTTTTTATTCAAAGCACCGCCAAAAATTCTAATTCTAATTTCAATTTTTTTTTTTTTTCTTTAGTATTTTCACTTTTGATGAACCACCCTGACTACGCCGAGAGAACTTTTTTTAAAAAGTCAAGGAAAATGAGATCCCATTAGCTGTATTATCAAAGTTTTAAAATAATTTCGCAAAGTACTTGCTAAATATGTTAAAATAAAATATTTCATTTGATATATTTAAAAAAAATCAGTAACCCCTAAATAGAAATATGGAAAATTGTTGGATCAATAATATTTTCTCTAATTTTTAATCTCATTTAAAAGTGTAGAATTATTAAGTTTAAAATTTTTGAAATACAATTTTTCAAGTAAAAACTAAGATTTTAACTTTTAAGGCAATGAGGCCGTTTGTCTATTACAAAAAAGTCTAAATGATAGAAATTGACAATTGCTTTCGTCAAAAATACATGGGAAACAAAACAAAATTTTTCTTACTTTGCTTTCGTTAAGAACCTTTTCGTAATACATAAACCAGTTCTTTTTGGCTGAAATTAAAAAAAAAAATGTAATCAAAAAATTGTTTTGGAAACTAACATCCACGGTACTCTTTCAAAAGTATGAACTGGGATTGTAACAATTTTGATATGAAATGTTAAAATTATTTTAACAGTAATATATTTAATTATTTTTTAGGTATTTGTAATTAAATTTAAAGGCTGCATTAATTATGCATTATTAATACAACGTTTTTATTATTTATATTGCAAAATAAGCATTAAAACAGCACTATTAAACGTTTTTACAGATTCCAGTTCGCATACATATTTTAAGAGATACTAATTCAGAAATTGAGCGAATTGTCATCCTTTTAGTCTGTAGCTCTTTGGTTGTAGTTTTTTTGGCACACTTTTGTGGGATTGGCGAATTTTAAAAATTTGCCTGTAAATGTTATAGATTTAATTATCTGGCAACATTCTTCTTTGACAAAGCTATCTTAAAAAAGCTATTTATCCACTGTTAAAAAATGTTCCTCATCAACTTATTAGATATTTTGCTTTTGTTCCAAAAGAAGTATTTTTTTTAACTAAAAAATTTAATTTTATTTTAAATTCTTTTTTTTTAACTAAGGATGTTTAAATCGTTTTGATTTTTATAAAAAAAACTAAAAAATTCTAAAATTGAATAATTTTTTGCTAAACCAAAAACCTTGTAGAGTTGCGATTTTTACCAGAATTTGAAATCACAACTCTTCTATTGCAGTTCAAACTAAAATTTTAAAAATATTTATTTTTCTGATGTTATTTTTTTATACAAATTTGTTTGTCATTATGTGATTTTTTGCGTCGAAATAAGTGATAAAAAGTTTTTTTTGGTTATTAATATTATTTTCAAAACGAGAATTTTGTGGATTTTAATTTAAAATTTTCATTTAAGTTTAGCCAAATTTTAAATATAATTTTGAATCGCGTTTGCTACTAAAAAAACGCAATTATTTATATTTATTTTTTTACAATTTGCTTGTATTTGATTTATCGAAACTTTGTCAAAAGTGAATTTCAGAAGATTATTTTTATGAATTTTTTCCAAAACTGCTTTTTTGTTAAAATTTTGTTTTAAGATTTTGTGATTTTCCATTAAACATGGATTTTTTATTTTTTTCTTTAGCAATTTGTGATCAGACCTTTTTTTATTTTAGATAAAACTGAGGATGTTTAAGAAAAAACAAAAAATAATTTGTTTATTGTTATTATTTGGTTGGTTGTTATTTAAATTTTAAGATTTCTTTTGTATTCAAAATCATTACCAAAAGCCAAAATATTTTTTCTGTTTTAATTCAATGTTGATATATATGCATTTACGGATTTTAGTTGATTTTTTTCACATTTAAAATAAAAAGAAAATGTCTACACTTTATTTAGATGATAAGATTATAATTTGTACTATTGTGTTAATTTAACATGAAAAAAAAAACTTTTAAAAAATTGTTAACTTTGTTAAATTTGTTTTTGATTCTGTGATATTTTGTTTTTGCATGTTTTATAATTTAATTATAAGTAGAATGATAATAATATAAGTAATGATTATATGATTTGAGTTTTTCTTTAATGGTTGATATATACAAAAGTTTAAATATTTGTTTTTAAATTCTATAAAATTTCAAAATTCTCATTGAAGATTGTTTTTTGATTTTATAGAATTTCTGTTATTTTTTTGGTAATAATTCTGCTTGTTGTTGTAGTTATATATAAATGTATTTTTTTTTTTTGTAAATAAATTATATTCTGCTATTTGACTGAACTGAAAATAAAATCGGCTGTCAAGCTGTTGTTGGTTATTATTTCATCAATTAGAGAGTTTGAAAGTCCCTTTGGCGTTATGGTTGTGGTAATTTCCGGTTTCCTGTTGTATTTGCTGAGGAATTTTTTATTTTAATGCTGTGATTTAATTTGAATTTTCTTTAAATGGAAAACTTTTAAAAATATTCATAAAAAATTTTTGGTTTTTGTATTTTTTGTTAATATTTAATAAGACATTTAATTAAAATTTATTTTTATTTTTTTTTTATTTATTTTTTTTATTTATATTTTTAAATAATGTTTATATATTTTTTGGTTTTACTGTGTAATGAAGACGGAAATTCTTGTTTTTGTTTTCTTAATATTCATTCAATTATTTTGTTTATCTGTTTCCAAACAAATGGAGAATTTTTTTTTGTATTGAATTATTTTTCAATTTGATGTTGAAATCGCTTTACTTTTCGGCTATAATAGTGGCTTTTTGCATGTTGTTGTTTGTTAAAAAATTAATTTTCTAATATTTTATTTCTTCAGTTAGTGTAAACTGCATTACCTGAGCTAGTTGTTGTTGAAATAAATATATTATTTAGAATGTAGTTTTGTTGATTTGAAAGATTTTATAAAATTAATAAAAATTAATTGGGCTATTGTAAAGACTGTATTTTGTTATATGGCAAAAGATTAAAGCTGTAATTTAAGCTGCAAATGTGTTACTTTAAGACAATTAATATACTGAAATGAGTAAATCTGAATTAGTTTTTTTTTTTTTTTTTTTTTTAAACTTGGATAATATTTGAATTATTTTTTTTACCTAAAAAACTGTTATATAATTACAAAAGTATACTCTGTATTTGCCGAATATTTGATTGATGTTTTATTACAAATCTAGTTTTTCAAAAGATTTTAATATTTTTTATTTAGAGTAGTTTTTTGTATAAAATGTCCGAATTTCTCTTAATGAAGAGTTCACAGATTCAAATAAAATCTTTAAATGTCCGCATGGCACTTGCTTTATTTTGTATAGATTAAAAATTCATAATTGTTTAATATTTTTAAGAATTTTTATTTAAATCAAGTATTAGTCATACGGGCTTAACCGATCTTAATTCGAAGAAAGTTTATGAATTGAATTTGTCAATACAAAGTTTGCTCTGGAGTTCAATGTTTGCTCTGCAATTTCACTGTCGAGAAATTAGAAAATTTTCTAAATAAACACGAGGGGAAAACAGCTTTGTTTTTAAAAATAGTTTTTGTTTTGTATACAGTTAAACAAAGCTTCCATTCTCTTTAAAAAATTCTTAAAACTAAGTTTTCATTATAAGCTGGATTCACAATAATGAAATACTTCACTCTACAGAGTGGATTTGGTTTCTTTTTTCTTCGCTCTTTTACATTTTGGGTATCAAGCCATCTCTATTTTAGTACACTCAGACCTTTATGGAAATCTCATCTCTGCAGAGTGAATTTTGTTCCCTTCTCTTTTGCACTTTTAAATCAAAGCTTCAAACACATAATTCCTTGATTGAACTTTTAAATCTGATTCATTGTTTAAATGGATCCATTCGCAAAATTCGTGTTATTGCTTGAAAAATTTTCTATTTTATTCAGTTAGTATAAAATTCAAAGAATTAATTTGTTTTTGTTGATTCTTTTAATATTTAGAATCAAACTAATGAATTTAATTTTAATAATCAATATCAACCACAATTTGATTCATTTCATTTATAGTTCGCGAATTAAAGCATAAAACAAAATTTTTCAATCAAATCAAATTTGAATCAATATAAATAACATTAAATTATTAATTATCTATATTCAATGTCAAATAATTGATTTAAAGTCATTATAAATTTTTCACTGATTCATAAAATAATTATTTTTTTAAACTCTGGGTACTCTGCATTCTGCAGCTTAGAGAACTACATCATGGTGAATCCAGCCTTACGCTTCGTTTTTTATTTAAACTTAAAAAGAATTGAAAAATTTGGAGTTCCTAAAGAAACATTTTTCAAAAAGATGAAAACTTTTTTAAGTTTACATAATTTTTTTTAGCAGACGCATTTTATGCCTAAAAATAGTTGGATGTGAAAAGATTGTTTTTGAAATTACATTTTTAATTTTTCGAAATTGTTGATAGTTTGTATATTTTTATTTTTTTTGATACCAAAATTGTAATTTTGAAATAATGAATTGAATTTTTAATAAGTTTTTCTTTAAATATATTCAAAAGTTAAACTATTTGCCCCTCCATAATTAGAAATTATAAAATACAACTTTTATGTCTCTCTGCCATTAACTTAGTCTTTGTTTTATTACAAATTTGGAATTTTGTGTTTTTTAGACCATAATTTTTATTATTATATTTGACATTAACTTAAATCTTTAAATTTTTTCCATCGAAAGATTTATTTAAGCCGAAAAATTGTGTGTAGTTTTTTATATTTATAAATATTAAAAAAAATAAGAAATGTATTTTTTATGTATTTAATTACTATAATATTTTTTATGTATTTAATTACTATAATATAAAATACTTTACCGTTTTTGTTGTCATTGTTGTTGTTGTTCTTGTTGTATAGAAAAACTCACCGATTTTCCGAATATCGTAATTCGCATTAACAATTTTGAAAAAAGAAATCAATCCAAAAAATTGTGATCTATATAACGATCGATGGTTGCCATAATACCCGATTATTTGTTTCAGTGTACAATAGTGTCGTGTTGTCAATGTTACCATATGTTAATATTTGAACAAATGAAAGTGATAGTTTTGGGAGATGCCAGATATTTAAGAGTTTTAGATAAGGAGGAAATTTAGGAATTTTAAAATTTTGCAGCATATAAAATTAAAACGCTAAAAAAAAATTAAAAAAAAATAAAAAGGTTTTTTGATTTAGAAACTAAAAAAGTTCAGCCAAATATTGAATTTTCTTTAACAAATTTTCGTTTTATTTTTTTTTTTTTTGTTCATTATGAATTTTGCTTGTATTCCCAAATTTATGTGCCCAAATTTCAAAACGAAAATCTGTATTTTAATTTGAAAAGAATAAAATAAAACTAAAATAGCGTTTTTGTTTTAAATTTCTTTTTATTGATTTTTCCAATTATGTATTAGAGAAATATGTAGTATGTATGTTTTTTTTTTTAATTTATTTTCCAATTATTTTGTGTTTTCTTTTAAGTATAATAAATTGTTTTTCTTGTATGACTTAAAATTAAAAGAGTTTAATGTATGTTTTTTGTTTTGCTTTAATGATCTGATTTTGTTTATATAATTATTAATAAAAAATATAATAATTTTAATGTCAATGTTAAAAAACAAAATTAAATACTGTTTTCTTGTAAATATACATAATTTATTTGAATAAAATATGTAAATTTTTTAGTTTTCAAAATAAAATCTGTGAGTTGTGGTAAATGATTTGTACTGTTTTTTATTTTTGGAGAAAAAAAGACAAAAAAGTTTTTGAATTTAACCAAGTGAAAATGGTATTCGATTTTAAAACTTTTTTCTTTTTTTTAAGGTAAATGTTTTTTACAGGTTTTCTTTTGTTAATTTTTGTGATTTCATTTAAGGTTGCATAGTTTTATGAGGTTTTAAATCAGAAAACACAATGTCGAATTAATTCTTAACAAATTAAAATAAATAAAATAAAACCATTAGATATTTTTTAAAAAAGCGAAAAAAAATCGTTTGTCTTCGATTCATATTAAACAGTAATAATTACAGTTAATTTTTTGCATTAAAAAATATGTGGGCGTCTAACATGAAGCTTGGAAAAAAGTTATATCCAAAAGGATATTTTGGCGTCTTGAGAAATGTGTTTGAAAAAAAATTCAGTATACATGTGAGGCCAATTGTTTAATAGATTTCAACGCATCAGTTCCTTTTTTAATTTTTGCAATTACATAATTGACATTTTAAATATTTAAATAGTTTGAATTTGTTAAGCAAACGATCATTGTGTTTCTTAATTTGAATAATTTTGTTTTTTTAAAAAAATAAAAAGTTCCAATTAAAAAACAAAAAAACGAGAAGGAAAATAAAAGTAAAATAAAACAAATTTAAATCATACAATTTTTTATAAATTATTTCAAATTTTCTTTTTTTCTTCTAAATTACATTTGTTTAATTTTGAATTATAATTTCTTAAATTATAAAATTTTGCCTAAACGTTTTTTTTTTAATTCCAAAAGTTTTGTAATATTTTTTTTGTTTTTTTTTTCCTTATTATAGAGTTTATTGTTAATATGCCTTTTTAAATTGCCTAAAAGTTTTGCAAAAGTTTAATTTAACTATTTTTTTTTGTATTATACATATCAAGGTAAACTAAAAATAAATAAAAATATTTATATTTTTTTTAATAAACGCTGCTTTTAACTAAAACAGGCCAAAAATTTAGTAAAAGCTTGTAGCGTTTAAAAACAATTTTATATTAAAAATAATATAAACAACTAAAAATTAAATAATAATTAAAATTTTTCTCAATATTTTTTCTATCACAAAAATCAGTTACATTTGTATTTTTAAAAAATTTTAATTTTGTTTAACAAAAAAATTTCTATATTAAAAATTTTGACAAGGCATTAACAATTAACTAAAAATTTTGACAATTTTTTTTCGAGGAGGTTATCGCGTAAAACTGTAAAAGATAATTTGGGGTATAATTTAAAAAAAAAAAAACAAAAACTAAAGAATTTCATTTAAAACATATAAAAAAAATAATAATAATAATTTGTTATTAAACTTTAATAGTTTTATAATTAAAATCTTACTTACTAAATTTTGTTTTTAAATTTTCGAGTTTTTGTTTTTATATTTTGTTTTATTAGATTAGGAAACTCACCGTTTTTTGGTATATTTTTTGGACAACTTTAGTTTTTAGATTTTTTGCTTTTTTAAAAAGCTAAAAACTTAATTGTTTTTAAGCCTAAATATAAATTTTAGCCCAAATTTTACTATTGTTGCTTTAAAAATTTTGTTTTAAGTAGTAAGCCAAAAATGTTTGAAAAATTTAAGAGCGGTTTGTTCTTAATCTAATATTTTATATATATATTTGCCAAATTTTTAAAAATATTTTGCCAATTTTTTTTTTTTTTCATAAAAATAAAAATTGAGCTTATGTTTTCTTGTTTCCAAAATCTAAAATACGTGAATGATTTTGTATTTTTCAAATTCTAAATTTATTAACTCCGAAATGTGTTTTTTATATCCGAACTTTGGTTTGAAGGTTTTCCTTGTGAGTTGTTATTTTAGGGATGATTTTATCAAAATAGTTTTATATTTTTGGTTAAATTTGGTTTTCAAAATTTTTTATCCTACTAAAAATTTTATAACGATGAGTTTATGAATGTGCTTGATGTTCTTGTAAGTTATTAAAAATAATATAAAAGTTTTAAACCATATTTTCAAATTTTTTTTATAAAAAAAAAAAATTCAAAAAATTTTGTTTAAACTTTAAGTTTGCCTTCTTTGTTTTAACTGAAATTTTTGGTTATATAAAAAAGAAGGCAAACTGATCCCTCTTAACCCTCCCACATTCCAAGAGTATAAATTATATGTATGATTTAAGAAAATTATATTTAAATAATAAATTATAACAAAAATTAATAACTGAAATAAAAAAAAAATCGCTAAAAACATTCGATATTTTATAATTGACAGTTTGAGCTCATTTAAAAATGATTTAAAGTCACTTTAAATAATTTTACGATTCAATAAAATTTGTTTAACTTTATACAAAGTTTGCTACATCATTTGATTTGTAGAGTCTTCTATTTGGAATTTGTGTAATTCATGTAATTTTGTTTTATAAGTATAATAAAAACACTTAATACATTTGACGAAAAATTTCTTTGTCTACTTTGTGATTAACTTTTTTCAGTGTTAACTTTTATAAAAGAAGCTTAGCCTATTATTAGAGACGACTCTATTTGGTTTATGAAGCTGTAAAGTAATGAAAATTTAAACTACACCCATTTAGAAATGATGATAACAAATGACAGTTTTTATCACTTAACAGCTTCATAAGGAAACAGAATCAGTCTGTGAATTTTTTGTGAAATTTGTTAAGTTTATTTTTAAAACTTTATAATACCTGTGTTTGTGCGATACATTATGTAAGTTCCAACCTCTTTTACATGCATGCTATCGGTTTACAGTGAATGTTCCTTTTCACACCTTCCCGCACTAACACACAAACTTTCACGACAGTGTTAAATAAAAATAAATGTTTTATTCACAAACTGTTCCACTGCGAGTATCTTGGACAAGCTTATAGCCAAATCGAATCAATACAGTGCCAGTGACTGTAATAGAACTGTCAATCCTCAGTCTTGCATTTCGTAAAATGCTTCCAATGTTTTTGCAATTTTTAATTTAATTGTTATTTGAAAGTAGTTCTTGTTTATTTAAAAAATAAATAATTTCTCTACAGTGGCAAATAAAAAAGAAACCTGCTCCCAACACTGCTAGAATCTGTGTTTCAAAGCTCAAACATTTTTCTGGAATTTCACAAGAACTAATTAATATTTTTAAAACTTTTCTACTGAATTTTATTTTAAAGTAGCTCCCGTTTATTTAGAAATTTTTAAAATTAATTTGATCTTAAGTTTAAACTAGGATTTTGAAGTTTTCCAGCCGTTAAAGTTTTTTTTATATATGTTTTAGTGTAAAGCACAAACTAGAGATTAAATCAGTTTCTGGAAGTGGCAGTAACAGCGGCAGTTCTGTCAATTTGATTTCTTTTTTTGTAATTTTACGAAAAATATGTAAAATACATTATCTGTTCCATGTACTTTGCCGCGGTAACCCAAAACGACCCTAAATCGTTTCTATTGCCAAAACTGTGTGTAAATTGGGCAATTTGTGTTTCCGCTGCCACACGTGATATCGATGTGAAACACACCTGTGGAAGGCACCATTTGTTTATGTATTAATTACATTTTATTATTTCTCCACAGTGATAAATAAATATATTAAAGAAAACTGCTTACTCGAAAAACTATCGGTGACATGTCATAAGGCCCATGGACATTATCGACATTTCCGTTTAGGTAATTTATCCACTGTCCAATATCTGTAGCCCACAGCAAATTGGTTTTAAATCCCATAGGGTTTGGGGAT
The DNA here is from genome assembly GCA_949748255.1 of Eustalomyia histrio. Taxonomy (NCBI): domain Eukaryota; kingdom Metazoa; phylum Arthropoda; class Insecta; order Diptera; family Anthomyiidae; genus Eustalomyia; species Eustalomyia histrio. The sequence continues at coordinate 189,623,440 of OX456523.1, forward strand.
TATCTCCAAACAATTCCTTAAATGGAAAAGGAGATAATAACCGTGTGTGCTATTGAACTGTTTCAAAACTGCGAAATTCTAATATATGGTTATTTTAAAATTTGAAATATTCATATTCAAATTCTTTGAATAAAAATTATTTACTGATAACGATTGCCCACCGATTGCTCAGGATTTTAAACTAAACATTAGGACCCGTATTTTTTTTCTCGTCCTAATCAGGCCAGGGCAAATATATTTTTCGACTTTTCCTAAAGCAATAATATTAATATTTTAAAGAGCTATATAATGGTATGAATTATGTTTGTATACGCTAAGGTATTTCTGTTTTTTTTTTATAAATATTCGTGCTAATACGAGTTTAAGCCAATATATCCCGAACAGAGCTGGGGAAAATAATTATTTTTTGAATTAATTCGCATAAATATTTTTTAATAACATATTATGATTCAGTGAATAATTTGATATTTGAATAAATTGAGATAATGATTTAGTCTTATTTTCATTGATTCAAAATTTATTTGATTTTAAATTTTGATAAAATTTAGTAATATGTAAATAGAGAATAGCAAAAATTTTTCCTAATAAATTATAATGTACGAAAAATTTATACAAAGTTTGTACACATTTTTGAGTGTATATTTACGTCTGGCTAATCCAGGGCTTACACTCAAGTAAACAGGTTATCAGAGATACAAACCTGTTAAGCCCTTGTTAAAGCACTTTTTGAGGTTTAAATATTCGTCCACTTAGCTGTACTCTTTCCTATCAACGTTAAGTATTTAAAATATAAAATAGTTGCGTTGCGTTAGGATTTCGACTGAAATACATTTTTGGGTACGTTGAGTTTTTTTAAACGTGAAAGCTCAGCTTTTATTGAAACGATACATTACACTAAGAGAATTTTCTGGATCAAAAATAATGAAATGTTTCAATAAACGGAAAATGTGTTTCTTAAAACGTCATTGAAGAATTTCTTACTAAAATTTCTTTACTTAGTGTAAGAAACTTTTAATAAATTAAATCATATATTTCGTAAAATTTTATAAAAAAAATCATTAAGATCGTTAATATAAGTATTACAGTGTAGAATTTGCTGCAGCTTGAGATACACTCAAAAACAAAAGGGAAAATTTAGCTCAGTTTTCAAATAACATCCAGTCACAAATACACTTTCCAGAAATTGTGCAAATACTTTCATTGTTTTCCTAAGTTTCATGTGCTAATTTTATACAATTACATAATTATCAAATTGTCTCTTATCATTTGAAATATCGATTATTTTTTTAACTTTTTGTAACTTTTGTAACTATAAATTAATAAAAAAAAGAAACATAAATAATAAACACCATTTTGTATTTTTTCAATTATTATTTTTTGATTATTGCGTGTTTGCATATATTTAACATAAAATATTTTTTTCTTTTTAAACTTAAGGCAATTTTATATATAAATTAAAATTAAAAATTCTCTAAACCATAACATACGAAAAAAATTATATTTTTTTTTTATATATTTGTGTATTATAAGAACTTATGAAATAAATAAAAAAATTAAATTATATACACTTTAAGAAATATTAAATTAAAATAAAAACTAACAAAGACTAGGGGGTGAGAACTTAGAAAAAAAATATTAATTATTATAAACATTAAAATAAGAGTGCCTTTTAAATTTAATTAAAATATATTTAAACATAAAATTAAACAATAGGCCTGTTTTAAATCACCAAATTTATTTTTAGATTTGTTTTATTTCATTTAAAAAATTTCTTATTTGGTTTTTTAATTTGAAATAAATTATATTTTTGTCTAAATCTAAGACTTATTCGCTAATATAATGTGCAAGAAAAAATTAAAGTTTTTCAAAAATGCAAACACAGGAATTAAATTAAACTAAGTCCAAAGCTTAATCCGTTTTGAATTTAGTTTAAATTAAAAATTTTTCAAAATTTAAAATTTTTCTTACAGATTATATGATTAAATGCAAGGTTAATACAATTGTATAGTTTGTTTTAAATAAAGAAACTGAATATTGAATTTTTAACGAAATAAATGTAATCCAAAAATAAGTTCTGTAACTAATAAAAAACAGGCCTAATAACAATTAATATTAAAACTTATAAAATAAACTTTGGTTTTAAAAACATACGCTCAATTTTTTGATATTTTTTTTAGCAAGATTTTCTTCAACGTTTTTTTTTTTTCAAATTCAAAAAACAAAAATTACACATAGACACAAATTTAAAGATAATATAAATTAATTTTGTTGTTTTTTTTTTTTGTTTGTTAGATATTAAATGAATTTTTCAATAATTTTTTTGTTGTAATCAAAATTCACTTTGCAACCTTGGGTTTTTTTATAGTGTTTAAAATAAAAATTTTAATTTTGTCGTAAAGAAAACTTAAAGTTCTTTACTTAGGGGAGGATTGAGAATAAATGTAAGGATATTTTGAAGTTTCCACTTTAAAAAATTTGTAGTTTTTTCTAAAGGGTTAGAAAGTGAGGTTTCATCCTAAGTTCTTTTGACACTTAAACGCGGTAATGTATTTATAAAATTTTAAAAATATATATAAATATATTTCAACAGTTTGTTTTTGTTAGTTATATGTAAAAATATTTTAACTATGTTCAGGTTTTACAGTTTACACTATGGTTTAAAAAAAAATATAAATATTTCTAAACAGGTTTGTGTCTTAGCTGAGATGATGAATACATTCAGTTGAAAATGGTTCGTGTTTCTTTGTATAAAAAGGTGGGTTTTTAAGTTAAAATTGTCAAAGAAAATTATGGGTTTTTAAAAAAAATATTTTTAATTTTTTAACTTAAAAGGTTGCCTTTTAACATTTAGTGTTTAGATATTTTGTAAGATTTTTTTCGTTTGGCATTTTCTTTCTTTTTTTTAAGAAAAGTCGGTTTAAAAAAAAGTTTATTTTAATTGGCGAGTACAGATAATAAAAATTTTAAAACTCATTTTAAAATTTAGATTTTTTTACGAACCATTTTAATTAATTTGTATTTTTTGTTGTTTAATCCATGAAGAGAGTTTCAGTTAAGTTTGGGATTTTTTGTTTGTTCAAATTTAGTGTTTTTTGTTTAGAGTTTTTTGTTTACTCCAATTGTTCCAAAAAATTTGGAGATTTAAAATATTCTGGTACTGGATCATCGAGACGCGATATAATTTTATAAATTGATTTCTTCCACGATTGTTCTGTATCTTTGCCACCTTGTATAGCGCGGAAAAATTCACGTAATGTTTGCTCCACTACAAAACGGAAATTTTGGGGAACCTTTTTAAAGAGAAAAAAACAAAATTCAAAACGAAAAGGAAAAGGAAAAATTAAATTAATTTTTGTTGGAAAATATTTTCAAATAACTAAATTTTTTGCATAATTTGTATTAGCAAATAATTACCTCGATATGATTATTGCGATTATAGTGTAAATTCAATACTCTATAGAGCTCACTATCGCCACTTATGTGTAAGTCTTCGGCACATTTTACACCTTCGGTAACAGCTTGTCGGGCATATTTCTCCATTTGTATATAGTAAAATTCTCTGTAAATTATTAAGATATTTAATAAAATCAATAAAGTTTTGATATAAGTTATAAAAAAAAAAAAAATAATAAATAAATTTGGATCTCTTAAATATGGGTATTGTAACTTGGCCAATTATATTATATTCGGCTTAACTACGTATAATCTCTTTTCAGGTACTTAGAAAACACGTTTATTACTTCTCTTAATTTTCTACCAAAAATATATTTAATTAAAATTAAGTAATTTTTAGTTTCAATTCACATTTAAGTTTTTGTATATTTCAAAGATTTTAAATGAAAAATGGTTTCCAATTCCAACCGAATTTTACACCACTGAAAATCTGATTGCCACAACTCCAGTTCGGTCATTAAAACTTTATTTCGGTTGTACACACGGACCCCAGCATATTGATTCCCATTGACATGTTTTGAGCCGCCACTAATCTACACTTGGAACACCTTATTGTTTTCCCAAAATTTGCTGGTTTTCATTTTGAAAGTCATAACTAACATTCAATAAGTGATTTCAGTCACCGAGATATGTATTGATGGTTTTCTGAGCATTGCACCAAATGCATTTGTCATGACCGTACCAGTTTTGCCCACACAGGCTAAGTAATAGACCCCGTTAAGACCCCAGTACCTATGGCATTGGAAGATTTATCCAGGTAAAGGATTTATCCAGAGTAACTTTAAAATATTAAACAAAATCGTGCGACTATGTGTTGGCTCAACCAAGTCGAGGTTTCTACGTCTAGCAAAATATTTCAAGATTTTCTTGGAACCTGTGATGGAGATCACAAGATCATTGGATTAGCCACATTGCTTAAAGCCTCAAGTATTTTATGCCATCCTCAAGTATGTTATGCCATCAATCACTAGGGTCCATGATAGAGGTGTCAGAACATCCCCTGACGCTGATAGTCTTATATGATCTTCCTATGTTCAACGTATTTACATCTCAAAAGCCCAGTTCGTTCTGCAGAAAACATTGCTGTTGTTCGCAATAGTGTGACTAAAGAGTCGTCAACATCGACTCGGCGTCGGTGTTTGCTATTGCGAGATGATAACATACTTCTTGTGGCCAGAAATTGAGGATATAGACCTGGACGATATGTGGTTTCAACAGGATGGTGCCACTTGCCACACAGCCAATGAAATTCAATGGCCGTGTTATGTCACGCCGTGGTGATGTTAATTGGTCGCAATGATCATGTGATTTGACACCGTTGGACTTCTTTCTTTGGGGATATTTAAAAGAAAAAATGTACGTCATTAAGCCAAGAAGAATTCAAGAGGTTAAGGATGAGACACTAACGACATTGAACCTCAATTATGTCTCAGAGTTATTGAAAATATGGACCATCGGATAGAGGTAGCGAACATTTGGCAGATATTTTATTTTACACATAATTGTTATTGTACATTATGGTTGGACCACCCTTTATAACTTAAATTTGCTAATAAAATTGGCTAAATTTCAACTCAGTTGTTATAGGAATAAAAATGTATGGCCAGATAAGATTTTTATCAAAAAAGTCTAGTTTGAAACTGGGATGATCAGAGTAAAGTTTTTGTGCAATGGTTGAAACCTTTGCTAACCCCTGAAACAAAGTATAAATTTAATGTTTTAAAAATTCGAATTTCCTGCCATATTTGTTCTTAACATTTTCTGAGTATGGTTTTAGGTTTTTGAAAAAAAGTACCTTTATTTCACAAAAAAAAAACAACAACAATCATAGCAAAGGATCGTAACTCGCATAAAATTAAATATTTTTGATCCGCTTCAATTGGGTTTTACTTTTTGCTTTTCTAGGAAGTAAGCTACTTGTTATTATAATGGTTTGTAGAGAATTGGTTTGATAATTTGTAGAAAATTTTTTTGTTTCTAACTTAAACTACGTAGCAAAATAATTTGTTTTGTCTCCATCTAGGCGTAATCAATTACTAAGCATTGAAATTAATTAGAATCTGTATTATGGTTATATTTCTTTGCTTGTTTGTAACTAGAATTGTTTTTTAAAGGATGCTTTCGGCACAATTCTTATTTAAAAATATTCTTACAATGATTATAAAAAAATATTGCCTACTTAAAGGCATCTTTTTGTTACAAACAATATCTTTATATTCCCCGATTTCTCCCTTGCAGGAAAAATATCAATTTCGTTTCATGTTTGTATTTTAAGAATAATTATGACAACTTTTAGCTGCGTTGTTATGCTGTTTTTTTTTAATCATTTCTTGTTTATGTTCTATAATTCTTAACGATACAGTACTGCCTACTTTTAGGTGCAATCAGAAAAGGCAATAGCAACAGCAGCTTTATAATACCAGGGGGAATTTGTTATTTAGCGCGTTTATAATTTGACATCTAGCAAGAGTTGTCATAATAACTACATACTGTGTGACTGCAAAAGAGTCTGAGTGTTTTGAGATTGTAATTTACCATTCCGTTGTTGCTGTTGCTATTTATCAGCAACAATAAATCGAAAATGTTTGTTGCAACTTGTTTTTTTTTTTTCAATGTGTGAAATGTACAAAGCGGCAAAATATTTATTGTTTGGAAAAAACAAAACGCCAAGGAAAAAAATCTTTACAAAACAATAAAAAAAAAACGCGAACAAGATGTGATAGAGAGCTTAGGGAAATCTTGAAAATTAGCACGATTAATAATACATGGCAATGAGAGGAGGGCAAAATGGAAAATATGAGATTTAAAAGATTAAGGAGAGGGATGGAGGAAAAGAAAATAGGTTATTACGTATTTTAAAGTTTTTGTTGAAGGCCTTAAAGTAAGTAATATTTGCTGAATTTCCAGTAATCTCTGAAGTCAAAAATATTTTGAGAAATTCAAAACTTTAAATATAATAAAACCTTAATGTAGACAATTTTTTTTAGGTCTAGCAATAATGAATATTCATATACTTTTAGTAAGGTTGAGTTTAAGAACAAGAACAAATATTTTTCTCTAAAAATTATTAATATTAAACATGCTAGTTTTTAATTGCTATTCATTTTTTTAATCAATCTTTAAAATAGGCAATAAGTTCTTATTTATTCTAAAACCCTTAATATCTGCTTCGTTTCTTTTTTTAATTAAGTGTTTATTTTTCTGGCTTTTTTTTTTTGCTAATTTCTTGTTTATAATATTAATTAATTATGTTTTTTTTTCCTATAATTTTCTTCTACGTTTTTATTTAAATCATCTTCGTTGTTAGCTAATCTATGCCTAAAGCTTTTGTCTAATTAAATCCCACCATACCCAATACCAACAACATTCAGTCAGCACCACTGGTTTGATGAGTTAATAAGAATACTGCAAATATTGTTGCATACTTTTGTGGTTTTAGTAAAGCTAAGAGGGTTTGAGTCTGGGGTTTTCTACTGCTGCTGTGCATATAAAAATGACATGCATAATAACCATAAGAAACCCCCTTAAGAACTGCAATCATTTTCTAACAGTTGAGATTTTTTTTTTTATTATTAATATATATATATTTTTTTTGTTTTGCACATTTGAGATTTATTAAAAATTCTTTACACAAAGACAAAGAAAAGTAATACCCAAACATGAAGTATTACTTTTTTTTCTGCTTATACAATACATAAAGGATTTAATAATTTGCAAAAAGGACTTAATAGTAATAAAAAAATATATATATCAGTAGTAGTGGTACAAGAATGAGAAATTTTTATAGAAATATAAAGGAGATGATAATTATGATGATGATGACGATGGTAAGGATAATAATAATGTTTATGCCTAAAAGTATGCTGCACAAATTATTAATAATGTCATATTAATCTTCTTGTATAACAATCCAATATATAATGCATTAAGTCTACATGTATGTATGTACGAGTGTGGTAGACAATCAGCCAAGCATTAAAAATGTTTGTTAAAGGAATAGCAACAGGGATAAGAAATAATAAAACAAACGGATTTTATATACAAAGAGCAATTTAGAAAAAATAAATATGACTTGCAGCTCAAAGAAATTTTTGCAATAGCAACACTATAAAAAGTACTAGATTTAAAGTCCAGATCTGTATGCAAAAAAAAATTTATTTTGCCTAGGCCTAAAAGTAGACAATTAAAATAAGAATTAACATTAAAAAAATAATAAATTTTCCTAAAAATCAAATTGTTTGCATTAGGCTAACATTTCACCAAAATTCTACCTTAGAAACATTAAAACCTTAACATATCTTTAAAAACGTATTGTTAACATTAGGTAATTAATGTAATAAATTCGTCAAATATAGTAATTTACTAAAATTAGTTCTTCCAAATACTAAAATTGTTAATAAATTTGTTATAATGTATTATTTACGTTAGGTAAACAATGTAAATCTTTGTAAATTATGAATATTAATTAAAATTTTAATTTAAAATGATTAAAGTTCGTAAGAAATCCTATAAAATTAATTGTTTACATAGGGTAAACAATGTAAAATATAGGTAAATTGTGATAATTCGGTAAACTGCATCTATAGAAGCATTTAAATTCTTATGGTATCTTGTAAAACATATTGTTTACATTAGGTAAATTATGTAAAAATGGATAAATAAGAACTATTTTTATAAATTCATCTTTTAAAATTTCTCAAGAAATCTGTTAAAAACAATTGTTTACATTCGTTAAACAATATCGAAAATTTGTAAATAATTATTAGGAATTTGAAGTTGTCTTAAAATACATGTCATTTTTTTAAAAGTCATTTAAAAATATTTGTTTACATAGTGTAAACAATATAAAATTAAGGTAAATTATGATACTCCGCTAACATTTATCCTTAAAATCACTAAAGTTCTTAAGAAATCTTGTAAAATTAAATATTTACATTAGGTAAATGATGTAAGAATTAGGTAAACAAAATAATTTTTTGCAATCAAATTGCCTATAGAAATTTAGAAATTCTTTAGAAATCTTAAAAAACCAAACTTTTAACAATGTTAAAAAGTAGGTAAAGTATTAACTTAATTTTTATTAAAGGACTTTTAAAAAAGGATTCTTAATATTAAGACCCTTTTGTGTTCACTTACCGTTTATTACAAAAACAATTGCAATTTTTTCTAAGCACAAGGTGCTGTACTATATTATTAAAAAAAGGATATAAGACTTCTTTTTTATATTTAGCTAAGCATGTTTATGGTTGCATTTTAATGTGTAGTTGTTGTTGTTAGGTATATAAAAAAAGAGCAACAACAGCTATTAGTCAAAAGAAAAAGTGGTTATTTTTAACACTAAACTAAACACTTAAATAAAGTTAAGTGGTGTAGAAATTTTTAATGTTAAAGTAAAAAAAAAAAGAAAAGCTCTCAAGAAAGGACATGCATGATATGAGAAACAAATAGCAGCATACTTTTAGGAGTTCACATTTACATGCATATAAAACAGACGTTTTAAATACAACATAAAAAACTTAAAAATTATAAGTACTATCAACCAACTGCTACAAAAAAACCTAAAGAGGTTGTTTAAGGTTCTAAAGAAACAAAAGGCACATTGTGAATAGGAGAAGAGAATAAGTTTTTTTTTATTTTACAAAAATGTCAACATAAGCTAATTAGTTTATTTAAGATGGTGGAAAAGAGGCTTCTTATTAATATATTAAAAACAAACATACCTACACACACACACATACACATACACACACACTTTCACATATACTTGTTAAAATTTATACTCAAGGATTTAACTATAGTACACATATAAAGAAATTCGTATTAACGGTTGTTCTATACTTGTTTTTTCTAAAAAGAAGCTTTCTAAAAGTTGTATAGTCTTTTATTTTTTTGTTGTTGGTATAAGTGTTAGATACTTTAGATTCATATGTGAATGTGTGTGTAGCAAAAAAAAAAGAGGTCCTTGTATTGAGTAGCTTAGGAAAAAACAGGTTTGAGATGTATGTGTTAGTGTTTGTTTTGAGGTTAAGTGTACTTTTGTAATATATATTTTTAACAGTTGCCAATTACTTCATTATGTCTTTTTTTGTGTGAGTGTGTGCCTGTGTGTGAAAAGAAAAGCTAAAGAGCTGAAAATTATAAATAGAAGAAAAGGTGCTTATTAATAATGTAAACTCTTAAATGCATTTAACTATAGAAATGCATTTTAATGGAAAGAAAAGAATAAAGTATGAAAAAAAAAATAAATATTTAAATAAATTTGATGTACATTTCATATAAAACTTTAAGTTTTAATTAGTTTCACTTAAAATACTAAAATAAAAAATAATATTTTATGTAAAAAAAATGCATACATTTGGGAAATATTGAAACAAAAATTGGTAAATAGTAATGATTATTTCCTCAAATTTGTCTTTTAAAATACAAATTTTTTTATAAAGCAGATTCTGTGCTAAAAACGCATTGTTTACAATAGGTGAATGATGTAAAATATAAAGAAAGTCGATTAACATAAATAAAGTTCCTAAAAATAGTTTAAATGTCGAAAAAATCGCTTAAATTGAATTGTTTACGTTTGGTAGATAATGTAAAAAATTAAGTTATAACAATAATTTGCTTAAATTTCAATAAACAGCAATAGAAATTCCAATACAACAGTGTTAAACGAATTATTTACATAATGTAAAAAATTAAATATATTATTTATTTAGTCCAATTTTTGCATTAGGTAAAGTAAACCCTGTAAAAATATTTTGAAACAAATTGTTTACAATATGTAAACAATGTAAACAATTCTTAAATCATGATTATTTGCTTAATTCGTGTTTATTTGCTTAATTTCTCAAAATTGTTTTTACATATTGTCAAAAATGTAAACAATAGGTAAATAACCATAATTTATAAAAATTTGTGTAAAACTCCTTTAAATTAGAATTGTTGGCAATGTAAAATATTAAGTTACATAAAGTTAATAATATTATGAACTGTAAATATTTTTTCTTTAGTCAATTTAAAATTTTAAATATTAAAAATTGTAGACAGATATTTAAAAAAATTGTTTACATTATGTAAATAATGTAAAAAATCATGATTATTATCTAAAATTCGTTTATAAAATTTCCAAAAGTAATTAAAATATTTTATTAACAAATTTCACGTATTAAAAATTCAAGGCAGATTTAAAAAACAAATTGTTAACATTAGGTACATAATGTAAAAAATCATGATTTAGATTATATAATTTTAAAAAGTAATTAAAAACAAATTGTTTTCATTTGGTAAAAAAATGTAAAAATAGGAAAAACAATGATTATTTGCTAAATTCATTTTTGCTTGCATTAAAATTTCTCAACAGCACAGTTAAACAAATTCTTTAAATTTGGTTGGCAATGCAAAAATAAATAAATTATTTAAATTTGGTAGACAATGTAAATTATTACTTAAAATAAATGTTTTTTAAAATTTTAATTAAAAAATGGAGTAATTACAAAACGTGTTTGTAAAGCGAATTGTTTACATAAGGTAATGATTATAAAAATTGGTAAATATTGATTATTTACCAAATTTATATTAGAAATCATAAAAATTTGACAGAAAACTTTTAAGCTCAATTATTTACCTAAGTAAAACAATTTACAATATTGGTAAATAATTGTAATTTATCAAAATTAAGCATTGCAAATATAAAATTTTTTAAGTCATCTATAATAACTAATTCCTTACCTCTAGGTGAACAAAGTGAAATAAAAAAATATTTATTGACATTATGTAAACAATGTAAAATATGACAAATAACCAATACATATTTATCAAATACAGGAATTAATTAAAGTCTTACAAATTTTCAAAAAACTTTAATATTTTTCACACGATTTTTTTGAGAGTTTATTCGTTTCATTTTATAAAATGTATATATTTTTTCCCTTATCAAACAATATATGCTGGTTTTAAGTTTAGGACACAATAAATATTTTCTCTTTAATAAACACGTTTTGTATAATGAAATTGCTGAATTTTTCTTTGAAAAATTGTCTTAATACTTTCCATTTTAGTTAAAGGTTTCTTGTTGTTTTTGTTTTTGTTTTCTTTAATTTCTTTGCCTAATAATAAAAATAAAAACCCGCATTTCACTTTAAAATTACATTTGACATGAATTTTCAAGAGAGAAACCTAGTTTAGAAATATAGATTAAAACCCTTACTTTAAAGTCTATGAAAAATAACTCATTCATTTATTTTATCAAACGTTTGAAAAACTGAAAGTATTTTTAGTACCAGCAAAAACTTTGGCGCGTAATTTATTTTAAAAACCAGTCGAAAAACAGCTGTTTGGTGTAAAAACCCAAATAAAGTGTAGTGGCACACGCTTATTTAGTTTAAATCACCTGGACTGAGATTGAATTTTGTGCAATAGTGAACCACCCTTAAAAACAGCTGCTTAGGTAAGCTAAAGACGTTTTGAAAACAATGCAAATTTTAAAGAAAAAATTGTCTTAAGATCAGATTTAAGAAAGTGGTTGATTGCTGTACGGTACTTTACTAACGTGCGTGTGAATTTGCACCTTTACTTTTTTTCCCTTTTGAATTCAAAATTTCAAAATATTTTAGTAAAGATTTGTTTTATTGTTTTTGATTAATGCGCATGGCTAAGGGTAGATTTTTTAAACAAAAATTTCTTAAGACATTTCATATAAAATTCCTAAGACGTTTGCTGTCGTAGAAGATTTTGTTTTTGTTTTCAACCGTTTTCTTATGATTTCTTTGTTAGGGGTTGTTTGCTTTTGTATGGGAATATTATTTTAGGGTGTATTTTTTCCGCTTAGAGAGGGTTAGTCAATTCTATTTGTATATTGCGGCTTAGGTAAGTTAAAATGGGTGGGAATTTCTTATGGCCTTTCCTTTAAATGTATGTATGGATAGTTTAAAAGACATTTGCGTCATTGAAACTTATCATTATTATTATTATTGTAGAAAAAGGAACAAAAAGTTAAACCGTTTTCCGGTGTGAGAATTTTTTTTTAAATAGTAAGAAGTTGTTATCAAAGAGAAAAAAAGTAACGGTTATTTTGAGTAAATTAATATAAAAATCAAAAAGTAATTTTAATTACCAGAAGTGGTATTCTTAAAAACATTTAATGAGACTACGGTTTTGTACGATATATTAGATAAGTTTTTTATCATGTACTTGATGTAAGCAATGTAAAATTTGTTGAATAATAGCTAGAAAATATGTTCAATAACTTTGTATGGTTTAAATTGTAAAAAAAGATTTATGATTTGAATTGTTGGCATGAGTTAAAATATGTGAATGAATTATTTATAAATTAAGTATTAAGTTGAAACACAACTCATTTGCTGTAAAAAAAATATACAAAATAATTTTCTTTTATACTTTACATTTGGCAAATGAAGATTTGTTTAAAGAAAATACGATAATGTAAAATATACATATATTAAAAAATATAAAAAGTCAATTAAATTGAGCTAAATAAGCTAAATTGAGATTATTTTTTATCGAAATGTTTCTATAAAATCAATTGTTAACATTAGGTAAATAATGTAAAAATGTATAAATTATAATTATTAAACAAAATTTTGAAATAAAAGATCATTTAACTGTTTTTAAAAATAATTAAAAATTGATTTTTGACTTTAGGTATTATGATTATTTTATTTTTTGGTAAAATTTTAGGTTACAAAACTTTGGATTTAATATATTTGCATAAAGTAAATATATTTTAAAGTTTACTTAAAGTTAACCGAATATAAGCAATTTTTTACATTAGGTAGAAAATGTTAAATTATGTTTGTTTTGTATATTTAAGATTTTAGAACATCAACTTTCTCTAGGTATTTTTCTACCAAGCAGCATGACGTTACGAAAATTTGCAGGGTAAAAATCCAAAGTCTTAGAAAAGCTTATGTACAAACAAATGATTGCATATGTCAATACTTATAATTTGCTTTCCAATATACAGTCTGGTTTTCGTCAGAATTATAGCTGCGTTACAGCTCTTGTGGAAGTTAGTGAAAATATACGGCAAGGATTAGAAAATGGAAATATTAACTTTTTAGTGCTTCTAGACCATTCTAAGGCTTTCGATACGGTATAAACTCATTAAAAAACTGAAACACTTTTTTAGATTTACGAATACGTCAACCGATCTTATTTCATCTTATCTTTCAAACCGGACACAATCGGTATTTGTAAACAATGTATTAATTAGGGGGTGCCTCAAGGTTCTATTTGAGGTCCACTTTTATTTTCCTTATATGCAAATGATTTGCCAAGACAACTCACTTAATGCAAAATCCATTTATACGCAGATGACGTGCAACTCCTTTAAGTAGCTCAGTTCAAAATATAGCTTCGGGAATATCCTATCTAAATGACGATCTAAAGAGAATATACCTGTGGGCTAGTGGAAACGGACTCTGTTTGAATCCACGCAAATCTAAATGCATTATAATATCTAAGAAAAACTTAATTCCTTCCATTTCCGATGATATTCTTTTAAATAGCGAGAAGATTGATATTGTTAACACCGCGATAAATCTTGGAATAATTTTCAATAGCAATTTGACATGGACTGATCATATAAACTCACTAGTAGGTCAAAGTTATGTAAAGCTACGAGCTGTCTGGTCCACACAATATTTCACCCCTTTAAGAATAGGGATCCTACTTGCCAAGATATACTTGATTCCTTCTCTGATGTATGGGTGTGAATTATTTGGAAGTTGTGACTCAGTAAGTAAAAGAAAGCTAAATGTCTTGTTTAGCAATATTATAAGGTATGTGTGTATGACGTGCATTATCATCTTTCCTCTGTTTCCAATAATCTCATAGAAAGTCTGTTAAAAATTCGCACTCTTATCTTTTTGCATAAAATAATAAACAGTCAAATCCCCAAGTATATATTTGACAAAATACGATTTTTCCAGTCGCCACGAAACCGAAACATTGTGATACCTCGACATCAATGCCTAGTGTCAGAATTTCATTTTTATATTCATGCCGCTCGTCTTTGGAATAATCTTTCACTAAATCAACAACTAAATAGCAATGCTAATAGTTTCAAAATATTTTTATTTTACTTTTTTAAAGAATTAAATTTTCCTTTTTTTTTAATTTTTTATCTTCTTTTTTTTTCCTTTTTATCAATATTGTTATATTTGTATTAAATGTGTTATGTTAATAATTAATAACATTATAATTTTTTTGTTGTAACTTTTGTAACTTAATACGTTCCTGTATTATAAATATAAGACTCGGTCTTGTCATACAGGAAATGGAATCAATTAAATAAATAAATAAAATAAAATGTTCCATTTATAAAAAATTTTTCTGTAATTTTTTGTTTTCATATATATCGATATATTTACCAGATATCTGAGTCTCTAGAATAACATTGTTGATTATTATCGGTTTTGTATAAAAAATCACTAGATACTTTTACATTTGTACTCCTAACTTTTGAGTCCGTCGACGGATTTTTCTCAATTTTAGTAGTAAGCGTCTCTAGTCAACAAAAAATATTTTGTCTAAAAATCAATAAGCTTTGCCTTTATATTTTAGGCATTATTGCTATTTAAACAAACTTTGCTGGAAAGAATTCGTCCCATAAATATAATAAATCTCTGGGCGCCTACTGAAATTGGTTAAAATAAAACATCTAGTATGAACAGTTTTAATCCATTCACCGATTTTGTTTATTTTCTGTATTAATCTGCACAGGATAATGGAAAACATTTCGCAACAAAAACTTAGCAAATGTTTTTATATATTTTTGTCTAAAAAACTACAAATCGATTGGACTAAAGGTCGTTGATATATCACCTATTTTATGACCGTCTTCGGATGCCCTTTAATTATTATTACAACTTTTTCTCAAAACTACTTTTTTGAAGTCGATGCTAAACATAATTCAAAAAATAATGCACCGATCTTAATGGACTTCTATTATTATAAAATATGTTTTTACTATTTTTTACAGGCAATAATATGCTGATTTTTTTTAAGTGAAAATAGTACCTCGCAAAAAATCGAAAAATTATCAATGTAATTTTGTTCATCCGCACAAGAAACTAATACAGTAGAATTTTACAAACTAGAATTCTCATAAACTTGAACCGTCTAGAAATTAGAACCGGCCATTTTAATGTAGTTCTTTTTTTTTTGTTTTTATTTTTTCTACAAAATAAGTTTTTTTAATGATTTTAAACTAAATACAAATTTGGGTCAGTTGATGACTAAAGATCAAAGAAAAAGTTATTTATTCGGATGAAGGTTTCTAAAAAAAATGCCAAATAAACGTAAAAAATACTTTATCTTAGGATGTTTAGGTTAATTAAATGCTAATAAATAAAAAATCGTTTTGTTAAAATAAAGCTGTGAAAAAAAATTATAGATATTAGAACTTTTCAGAAATTTTAACAACAAAGTGGTTCTTATTTGTCAGATTCTACTGTATATTACATAAAAAACTTTGATTTCAGATAACAGGCCAGCCACGACGACCGTTATTTTTTGGAAGCGCCACCTCTGATTAAATAACTAATATTTTTATATAAAATTTTTTACATACTCTTAACAGATAGCTCTTCAATGTGTAGAAAAAATTGTGGAATTATATTCACTTAAAATTGAGAACAAAAAAATCGCTAAAATCTCCTTTTTTCGACCTCGGAAACCATCCTGCCGCCTTAATAGAGAACTGTTTTAATAAAAAAAAAAACAAAACAAATTTCCAAAAAATAAGCAATCATGCTTACATATTTTTGACATGATCTTGACCGATATAATATTTTTACTTTATGGGATCTTGGTCCACATTTATAATTATACAATTGGAATGGAAAAACTTTTATAAACCATTTCCTTAAAGGGATAGTTAATATTGTAAAAAAATCCTATTAATAGGCGATTTTAGCTTATGATTCTTTATTCTTAGCTGGAGAAGAAGAAAACGAAAAAGACTAATTACAAGAGCTACTTTTAAAACTCTTCTTTATTAAGTATGAATGCATAATGAAAAGAAAATACAAATAACAATTGCCTATTATGCACATATTATATAATGTTATAACAAATCTACAATAAAACCGCTCAAACTCTTATCTTAAGTCCTAAACCCCTACTACTATTCATACAATTGTCACTTATATCCTTGACATAAACGTGTAAAAATGCACACACACACACATCATGCCCATTTGTAGGTTGTTCCTCATATGCAACATTTTAGAAAAAAAAAAAACGGAAGGATTTTAATTAATGTACAGGTGTGTGTGTGTGTGTTTGTGTGCGTGAATCTGTGAATGTGGTAAAATTCTAAATGTGTACATACAAGTGTTTAGGGTTCTATATGTGGAGTATGTTGGAACACCAGAGTTTAGTCACTTAAAAATTGTTTTAGAACAACACAACAACACCAACAACAAAAATTATATATAGAATATATTAAGCTTTTGACACCTTCAGCTATTATTGTTGGTGTTTCTTTATAAATATGTGAGAATTTTTATACAAAAACAAAAAAATAACGGAAAAAGCTAATTAGCTTTTCATTAGAAAAAATTATATATAAATTTGTAGTTTTATTTCTCTACCATAAGGGTATTCACTTATATATGGAAACAATATGTTATAGTGAGATATAAAAAAAAAAACCCCACAAGGAAAAATTAAACATATTTTGCTGTATTCGTCTTTTTGAAAACTATCAGTGATGTCATTTTAGTAGTTTTCTGTCAATGTCTTACAATGTTTTTTATACAGAATTTTTTTAAAACAAAAAGTTTCATATTTAAACTGTTAGACCTGCTAACTTATTTCAGAATTACCTAAAGCTTAATGCTAAACCATAGTTATGAATGTGAAATTTATATGGAAATACCTGTGGTTATTTATTAGATAAGTTTCCCGCCCTGAATGTTATAAATGCGGCCATTTAAGCGATTTTTTTTTTGATAGGGGTTTTCTAAGAAAAAATTGTGTGACTTCATATTTTTACACAATTTTTCTTATAATTAAAAGTTTTTAATGCTGCCATTTTAACGGTTTTTTCTATTAATGTTTTTTTTCAAAAATCTTTAAATTTTTTAAGCTCAAAACTTTCGAAAATATTTTTTGTAAATAATAAAGGTTTTAAATGAGTTTTTTTATAGCTTTTACTTACCGGAAATTTGAGAACCATTTCACCAATTGTGCTGTATTATTTTTATTGAATTTAATATCGGGAAAATACATTTTCAATACCGATGAACTGGGATATCGTACCCAGAAGAACATCAGCTTGGCTTTACGCAAATGCATCGGCGTCAATGTTGAGGAATGTGATGTTGTTAAGGAATCGCTATTTTTGCTAAAGTTTAACCCCATAACAAAAGAATTTCATTTTAAATTTCAAAATATTTTGAATTATAATTGAAATTTAAAAGAAAACCATTAATCCGTATACAAAAAAGAGAAAAAGAAGAAAAATAAAAAAGAAGAGAAAAGAAAGCACAAGATAAACCAAATTATATTAATATAAAATTTCAATTTCTTTTATAAGTAAACAGATATAATAAAACAAAAGGTGAAAAAACGTTATTTTTATATATTTTTTTAACACAAGGTTCGATTTTCTTTTTTTTCAAATACATTTCATTACAGTGATGATTGATTGAAATGTTGTAAATTGTATAGAAACTACATTTACATTGACTGTGAATTGTAGGAAGGTTTTATGTTTTGTTGGAAAAGGAGTGGGAAGAACAGTAAGAAGATAGAGGAGGTTGTAGAAGATATGCAATTTCTGATTTAGTACATAAAGAGAAATGATGGGGGAGGTTGATAATGGTGTTTTGCAGTTGAGAAATTAACAATTTTTTTTTGTTGCATTGATTGATTGATTTTGAATGCATTGCACCTTGAGTAGTTGCCATAGCGAGAAAGGGGAAGGAGGGGTTAAAAGGAAGGTTTTTGGCTTCAAGATTTGTTGAGGCTTGTATTAATCAATGGGTTCTTTAGCTTTTAGCTGCATTCAATGCATTCAAATTCTTAAGTTTTTCATGTTTGTTTTGGTTTTTTTTATGTATAGTGATTGGGGTTGTTGAAATAAGGTTTTGATTTCACTACTTATTTATAAGAGATTGTTTTGTTGTTGAATGCAACTACTTAGAGTAGTTGTGGCAGAAAAAAATTAAACAACAAGACACTTGATTGGTTTCCTAGAATAATAAGCAATTTAAGCGAGGGATAATACAAAAGTATTTAACTCTGGAGTGTAGGAAATCTTATGATTTTTGATTTGGTAACATTCGATGCAATAAGAATAAATGTATTAAGTAATTTTTAAAACTATAATTTAAGACCAATTCCTGTGAAATAGTTTTTCTTGTTGTAAGACTGTGCCAAAAGTAGCACTTTTTTGCAAGGATGGCAACTGAAATGAACATCGATAATGGCTTTTGAAAAATAATTGAATATGTGACGGTTTTCAATTTAAAATGTTATTTAATTCTTAACGAATTTTAGCCTTAAAGTTAATTACTTTTGTTTAAGTTTTAATAGGCATAACAGTTATGTTCACGGCTTTGACAAATATTAGTTAAAGTATTTGAACCGGTTACCGTTTTTCATTTGAAACGGTATTAAATATTTAACACATTTTTAGCAGTTACGTTATCCATCCTTGGTTTTTGTACCACTAATTGTACTTGTAATATATGTTGTATGCTTTCCGAATTAGTGATTCAGTGCACTTAAACTTGTATGTCTTTTTGAAAAAGTATTATACTAAAAGTAACACTTTCAATGGAAAATTTAACATAATTTTTTTTTAAAAGTCCGCTTTTACGATATTCTAAAGTTCAACACCATCAGGGAAAAATATAAAAAAATTTGTTAATATGTACTAAAAGTAGTAATTTTGCTGGCAAAAAGTATACCAAAAATAGTATATTTTCGAAAAAGTGCAATAATATTAAGGGAATACTTCCACCAAATCAAAGGTTTATCTCATCTTAAAAGGGAAGAAAGAAAAAATATTAAATTTTTGGTAATTTTTTTTTATTTGAACAGCATGGTGAAAAATTTCGAAATTTTAAAAAATCAACTAAAAGCAGTCAAGTTCTTTTCAATTACACCTCGTATATTTTTAATATATTTTCAATCAGTGTAGTTGTTTTTATACCTTCTATTCACAATTTATTTTCACCGTTTGCCTATTAGTTCTTTTCAAAATTAAGTAAAGTAATTTATTTTTTTTTTGCATAAGAATAAGTAGCAATACTCACATCATTTGCTGTTTCAAAAACGATATTGTTGGTTGCATTCCATCAAATTGCATGTCAGCCGAATTACAATCGGAACTACGATCCTGAGCATCCATGGCTGCGCGCAAATGAGCACTATAATCGGGTGAACCACCATGATGGGCGGCCGCTAATAGGGCGGGGTGTAACATGGTCGACGGATGTGGAGGCAGTGGTGGTGAACCATCACGGGAGTCCAGTAGGCTCCCTAGACCGCCAGGTGGTGAAGAGGATAGTTTCATGTGATGCATTTGAGCGGCCGTGGGCGGGGCATGTGGACCACTGTGAGGACCGTGAGGCGGCGGTGGTGGTGCATGCGGTGGATGTGGATTAAAGAATGGACTGTACGGTGAGAAGACTTGTGACTCGTGCAGCGAAGGATTAGGAATGGCGACCGAGGTGGGCAACGAAACGGGCATCATGGGTGGTGGTGGTGGTGGCGGCGCATTTGGATGAAAGCCAGCGTGTGCTTGACCTCTGGGAGAGGGACTTTGGGCGGGTGTTGTATTGCTAATATTATTTTGTTGTTGTTGTTGCTGCTGCTGTTGTTGTTGATTTCCTGAATTCAAGGGATTATTGCAATTATTATTGTTGTTATTATTGAGCGAGGCGGGATTTAAAGCATTGCTGAGGTTATTATTGCAGGGTCCATTATTTTGATTCGATTGCAATTGTTGTCCATTGGGTGTACCTCCCACTGAACTGGGTGGTACCATACCGTCTTGAGCCAAGATACGACTAACCGTTCGAGGTGTTATTCTAGTATCCGTTACCTTATGTCTTTTCTTTTTGGGTGTAACCACTAAACTCAAAGCTTCATTTTGTTCCAATTGTTGCTGTTGCTGCTGCTGCTGTTGTTGTTGTTGCTGCTGCTGCTGCTGTTGTTGTTGCTGCTGTTGCTGTTGTTGATCTCTAGGCTCCGGCATGCAGAAGGGATTATTTTGCATAGGTCCTCCTACTTGTCCACCTGTCATCGAATTGTATAAAGCTGCAGCGGCCACTGGATTCATTCCCTGGGGTGTTTTGGGTGCCTGAAACATTGCTGCCGCTGTGGGCGAAGGTCGTATATGAGGTGGTGGTATATTTATCGAACTTAAACTATTGCTGTTAGTATTATTATTGTTATTATTAATGTTCGTATTCAAATTACTACTATTCTGACTGCTATTAAGATTTGTTAAGCTGTTCACAACATTGGCATTTTGTGCAACATCATTGAGATTATTAACATGATGATGCTGATTAAGAGCAGTTTGCAGTTGTTGTTGCTGCTGCTGCTGTTGCTGACCAGAGGCAGCCTGAGCAGCAGCCGACATAGCAGCTGCTGCGGCTGCATGATGCATTTGTAAGCCCATCGCTGCAGCAGCTGCTGCTGCAGGCGATGGAAATGACAGTTGTGAGCCGTTGAGGCGTGGTGCAGCTATAAGATTTTGACAAGTTTGAGCTTGCGCTATTTGTGCCATATTTGGCGTTACAACACCCACACCGTTTGAGGGTGTGGGCGCCAAATTTTGGCAATTTGGATTATTCGGATTTTGCAATTGCACATGCTGGGGCAAATTGACGGTTACATTTGTTACCGGCCCTTGACTGAGCATTGGCGGTGGGCCATTATTACTTACTTGGGAATGTTGTAAGTGACCCAATTGTTGTTGGTGATTGGAATTAGAGTTAGTATTTTGATTATTATTTAAACTATTCGTTGCTAGATTATTATTTAGTAGTAGTGTACCATTATTACCTGCTTGTTGGACTGTTTGCGCTCCAGCGGCTGCGGATGATTGGGCGGATTGTGATGAATTGGTGCTATTCGTTTGTGAACGATCAGCTACTTTGGTGCGTGGTGATTTACGATCCAGGATTTGTGAGGCCAATAGTAAATCTTTGTTTAATTGTTCGGCGGCAGCGGCCACAGTATCCGATTGTTTGCTGAAAAGTCTTCTTTGATGTACAAACCGGGTGACTATAGTATCAACCAGGGCCGAGAGGGAAGTGGTAATTTCTGATTTTAGTACATCAGCTAAGCCCTCAAGATCGGCACCAGACATTCGCATTATCGAATTGGAACTAGATCTGAGCATATTGAATTTTTCCGATAATTCTGTTTTCAAAGCGGTATTATTGTGACGAGGATGATGTCTATTGTGATGAAGTTGAGGTCTTGAGGATTGTTGCAGTATCTGTTGTTGCTCTTGTTGTAACTGCTGCAGCTGTTGTTGCCTTTGTAGTTGCTGCTGAGCTTGCTGTTGCTGGTGCTCCTCTTTACGTCTAAGCTGTTGTTGTTCTTGTTCAAATCTTCTTTGTTGCTCTTGTTGTTCTTGAGCCTGTTGTTGTAATTGCTGTTGAGCTGCTTGCTGATCGGCGGCTTCTTTAGCCATTCTAGCTTCTTGTTCGAAGAAGAATTGTTGACCCAAATACATGGCTGCAGCATTACTTATGGCCGGGTGAGGTATACCTCCCTCTCCAGTTTGTAATTGTGGCATATGTTGCAATAAGGGCAAAGGACCATTAAAAGATTGCTGCATATGAGGATGTCCCACTAAAGGATTGTGTAATTTACCTGTTATCATTTTTGACATCATTTGCGATAGAACATTATTAGGATTAGAATCCAAATTCATAGAGGAATTTGTTGCACTCAAGTGCTTACCATTTTTCATTTGTAGCGAAGAAGGTGATGTCGACGAAGCTCTTTCTGGATCCTGTTGATGTTGTTTCTCCTGAATGACAGCATCTCCGTTTAAAGAGGGAGAAGGCGATAAATCCCCATTATTATCTTCTTGTTCCATACTATCACTATTGTTATCCTCAATTTCCTGACATTCGGATTCCTGTTCCATGCGAGAACACAATTGTACATATTTTTGTTGCATTTCAGCCAATTGTTCTTGCATGGATCTTAATTGGGATTTTAAAGCATTCTTTTCATTTCTCTTTTGCTGCAACTGAGGAGATTCATTTTCATCTGAGTCACCATCATCAGTTAACATCATACTCTGCAAATTGAGGCCAAAGTTTAGACCGGCAGCAGCCGCCACATAACGTTCCATGGCATGTTGTTGTGGCTGATATAACTTACGTTTCTTGCAGCCATTAACTTGTAAATGTTGTTGCTGAGAAGAGGGACTGGAACGCATAGAAGAGACTATATTCTCTACTCTGGCCCGTTTAAGATCTGACTTTTTGCTAATGCCTACTGACAAATCTTTGTCCATTTCTTCTTCTAAATCATCTTTACTATTATCCAACAACATCATATCCGAGTGACTGGGAGATGCGAGAGATTCTAGATCTGATCTAGAATTTAAACCCATAAGTTCAACATCTTCCAATATATCTTCGGCCTCCTTTTTGGTTACTTGTGCTGGTAAATCTAAATGCTCATTATCTTGTGCATCATTTTCTTGTTGGTCTAATTGATCATGTTCCGATCTTTGCTCATCTTGCTCATGATGAGATTGTAAAGAATCAGAAGATTTACGTCTTTCCTGTGATAAAGAACCATTCATCAATTCCAAAGGAGTTTGTTGATGTGCCAAAGGTTCTGATTTAATTTTTATTTCCGACATGGAATCTTCTATTAAATTTATAACATTTGAAGAGTTTTCTTTGCATTCGGAGGAATTATTGTTATTATTATTATTATTGGCCAAGGAAGAGTTGTTGTTATTTAATTTATTATTGGAAGATTCTTGAGAATCTTTCATTTGTTGTTGTTGATTTATAACTGATCTTAATTCCTGATCCAATTGCATTAATTCCTTTTTACCCTGTAATATATTACGCAACATATGATGGGCTAAATCATTTTGTTGTTGCTGTAATGTGGGTGAATTGGCTGGTTGTTGTTGTTGCTGCAATATACTATTAGAGGTGGTGGAGACTACACCATTTGTAGCATTATTACCTACGGAGGGTGCCCGAGGAGGAGAATTTTGCAAATCTCCTCCTAGACGAGATTGTCTACCATTATTCTCTTCCAATGAACGTTCACTACTATGGCTAGTACGTCTATTTTTGGGTGAGGGTGTATGAGATATTATTTGATGTTCCTGGGAATGATTGGTTATGGTATTGTTGTTGTTATTATTGAGCAATTTATTGGTATTGGTTAATTGTAAAGAATTAACCAAATTGGCGGCCGAAAGTAATTCAGCATTGGTAGCTGATTCCATGGCCGCTGCCAGCATAGCATTATCCAATGATGAGGGTAAACCACTAGTAGCATCTTGGGCTTGCTTCATTTGACGACCAAATAATTCGTTTAACATTTTAGCCGAACCGAAACCGTTGGCCCCAAATAAATTACCCAAAGCCGCCGAAAATTGACCCGTTAACAAAGCCGATGTTGGCGATGTTGATTGCGAGTTTGGCGAGAGTAAGGAATTATTGTTGTTATTCGATTGATTTAATTGAAAATTTTTAGACAATGGAGATGTAGATGATGTAGGTTGTTGCTGCTGTTGTTGTGAACTTAATAAGGCTCCATAGAGAGCTTGTCCAGCGGCACCCGCGGCAGCCGCAGCAGCTGTACTCATTAAGGCAGCAGCTGTTGACGGCGTTAATCCCACCGTTGAGGGTGTTAGCAATTGTGGTGATGTTCTTGACTGATTTGTGGTTGAATTTTGCAATTGTGTTATAAAGTTAGGCAAAGAAGAAAATACACTTAAATCACTTTTTGAATTGGAAAAATCCTCTAAATTTGTTAAACAAAAATCACTGGTCGTTAATAATGAATGAGAACTATTTATTAGTTTATTATCAAGCACTTGTTTATTACGATTATCTTTTGACTCTTTGCTATTGGATAAATTCGATTTTGTAAATTTGATTTTTAAGGATGTTAATGAGGATGATGAAGAAGTGACCACGTTATTTTTTGTCGACTTTTTATTTGAGTTTATATCTTGTTTTATATTTTTATTTAACGTATTCACGGAATTTTTTATATTTTTTAAGCCGCACGACGTTTTAGACGATGTTGTCTTATTGACGGCACCTTTATGACTACTTTCTAAGTTATCATCAACGTCTGTTACGACGTGTTGTTGTGATGGTGTCGTTGAATGTTGTAATATAGTATCACTGTTATTAATCGTCGTCGTAGTAGTAGTCGTTGAGGTTGAGTTGGATGTAGTATTATTATTATTAAGAGTGTTATTTGTGGATGTTTGTTGTTGACCGAAGAGAAATATAACTTCGTCGTCTCCTTCGTCGTTAACGTTACAATTGGAAGTAGTTGTATTAACATTAACAATAATGTCGTCGTCGTCGTTATTTTCGTGTTTTAAATTTTCGTCGTGGTTGTTTAATTTATTGGTGGTTGTATTTGTTGTAGAATTTAAACAAGTATTGGTTTGTGTATAATCCCCTCTTGAGTCGTTTGTTATGAGTTTTTCTTGTTGTTCTTCTTCTGTCACCTCTTCCTCAGCTTGTTCTACTTTATATAAAAGATCGTTTGTCAAGCCGTTTTGTATTGGTATGGGTAATTGTTGTTGTATACGAATATCAAATTCTGTTGTTTGTTGTTGTTGTTTATCTCCCGTTACTAAACCATCTAAATTTAATAAAGGCGATGTCGAAGGTAATTCCAATTTTGTTATGATTTCGTTTGTATTTGCGTTAGTGGAAGTTAAAGCCAAGTTATTTTTTAATAAAGACTTATCATCAGTAAACAACCCAAAGCAATCCGTATCCTCCTCTGATGACATCATAAGATGCCACCAATTAAGAAAAAAAAAAACAAAATTAAGCCAAAAATATACAAAACCTTTAACAGAAATAGGTAAAGTATTGGGCTTTCGAAAGATAAACAACACACACTCTCTCTCTCTCTCTCTCTCTCTCTTGGATTTTAAAATAAATCTCCAAATATAACAGTAATGATGTTAATAAGGAGTTGCAAACAAAAGAGTGTTTTAAACTCTTGCTCTTCGCCTTATTTCGCCCTTAGAAATTCTCCTTCTTTATTTTTTTTGTTTGTTTGCATAAACAAAAGTAATAATAAAAATGATTTCGCCGTTATTTTTTTAACACTTAAACACACGCATTTTAAGGTTGAAGAAAATTAAATTTTTGTGTAAGCGTGAGTGGGAATGTATGAGTTTACCATAAAACGTCTATTGGTTGTCGCCTCAAACGTTATAAGAGTGTGAGTAAGTATGTGTGAGTGTATTTGTTCTTAAGTAGTCAAAACTCAAGTCTAATACTAATACACTCTTGTACGTATGCTCTTCTAAAATATTCGCTGGTTAATGTAAATTAAATCACGTCCACTTAATGAGTTGTTTTTGGTTTGGTTGGCGGAAATTCACTCTTCTTGTAGGAGGGGGAGAATCTTACTTAGAAAATCTGATAGTGTAAATAATGATAAAGGTTTGGGTTGTTTGAATTGTTTTAGTAGTACAATTTTAAAGGATTTCTTTTTAAATTTAGAGCCTTAATTCTTTAAACTTTTTAGGATTTCTTGACAAGTTTTTGTCAAAATTTGTGTTTGAAGTTCTAGCAGAGTTATTGGTTAATTGCTGGTATTAATGTCAGTCTGTTAAAATAAGATTTTTGATTTACAAAAACTTAATAGTTTTCTTTTTTCTTTGTAAGTTTTTGTTGGCTGTGTGTGCGTGTTTTTTTCCTTTTTTTTTGGCGTGTTTTGTAACTTCAGAACTTGTTTCTTGTTCTCCTGCTTTTAATCCTTTTTTTGAAAATTATAGATTTTTTTGTTTTCGCCAAACTTAGAAATTTTGATTCTTGACGTTAGTTTTTTTCTTCTCCTTTTTAGCCTTCCGTTTCAAAATACGACGTTTACGTTTTTTCCGTTTTCTAATTGTAAATTTTGTTTTGAATCTTCTTTCCACCACCACACACATGCGAATGTCTTTTGCATTTAATTTTTAAGATTTTAAAATTGATTTTTTTCTTTATTAGTTTTATCAAAACTTAATTTTTTTTTTAAGTTAAAACAATTTTAAAATTTTTTTTTCTTAAATTTTTTGGATTTTTTTTTTATTTTTTCTCTCTCCTTTCACGCGCTTAAAAGTCTCTCTGTAAAAGAAATAATGAAATGAAAAAAGTAAAATAAGTTAGTTATGAATATTAAATAAAATATTCAAATAATTACACTAGTTTACAAAATATTAAAAATTATAAATAACACTGGGTTATATATGAAAAATGTTTTTGCAAATATTGTTCGTCTCATGCTTTCGAACTGGTTAATATTAGAATTAAATTTTAAATTTTAAAATATTTTGCTAGAGGTAAGTGGTCTATTAAAACTTTTAATTAAAAATTTTGAGTTGGAAGAAATAAAATCTGTTTTAACCAAAGATGTACTAAAAAGATATAAATAAATATTTAAGTGCAAAAATTATATCAAATTTAAGAAAATAGTTAATATTCCTCATACGTTAAGTAACAACGTGCTTTACACATTTTAGTAACTGTAGAGGGTTTTTGTAGTGCTCTATCGGCCTACACGAAAAATACAAATGAAGGCAAGAGAGTAATTTAACAGAAGATCAGTGAGTTGGAAAGGTTTTTTAAATATTACATATTTTTAAAGCTCGATGCCTCGTTACCGTTAGTATTAAATATCGGAATATATTTAGATGAAAATTTAATTATTTTTTTCTAACATTTTTCTCTCCTAATAAATTTGTTTAGTATTTTAGTGTTGGATTTTCCAATTTAAAGTTTCGATTTTTAGTTTTTACAGCTCACCTTTTCCACATGTTTTATATTTAAGATTTTTGGTCCGAGGGGTTTGATCACGACGCTTAAGAGCAGTCTATCCCCGTTTCGCCCCTCCCCAAAAGCATTGCAAACATTTAGTTTTAGTGGATGTCTACCCGGATTATGTACCGGTGTGGGAATCGTCAGGATGAATATCTAGTTTCTAGCTCTAGAGTTTTGGGCTAAGTGTTAAAGTTGGCCCCTTAGAATTAGATATCTAGCCATAAGGGCTTGGGCATGCCATTCAGGGGGATACTTTTTTTCAACGTTTTTGACAAAAAATACTAAAAGTGCCCTATCAATGAATTGACCCAAAAGACTGGGTTTTTCGTCTATTTACCCCTGTCTATTAAAGTTTTCAAAAATCCCGTCGTAGTCGATGTCTTCGCCTGAGAAGGAGCCTGCGTACCGAATTCCTGACAATAATTCTAAGAACCATGAACTTTATCAGTGAATTTGCTCATTCTCCAGGAAACTCGTATTTTAAATTCTAAGTTTCTAGCCAATGCGTTTTAATCAGTCCTTTTGAACCCCCAACTCGCCCCATTCCTGGTAAAAAGATTCAGTACTAATCTTACCAGTGAACAAATCATACAGGGAACACGTGTTTTAAATTTCAGACTTGTAGTCAAAGGGGTTTGGGTAGACCGTCGAGGATATAACTTCCCAATTTTGCCCCTTCTCATAGATATTATTAAAAATTCCGTCTTCGTAGATGTACGTGCCGGTTAATTTTTCAAACTCGTGTAGATTAGGCTTAAAAGTATTTGCAGATTCATTTCGGTTAAACAAATAAAAAAAATCTAAAATTCTGTCGCAAGATCGATAATAAAAAATAAGTTTTATAATTGAATTCAATTATTCTGGGCGGCGATAAAAATTTAAAAAATAAAATCAATTAAAAAAGATTTACGCAAATTTTTATAATTATAATTGTGAAGCCAAAAAAATATAAAATAGCATAAATAGCGCCAATTGGCTGCAAACTAGTGTTATTAAAGGAAAGAAATGGGATTTACAAAATTTAGGAAAGTAAAATATTAGGGAAAATTTGTACAAATCAAATTTAAATATAACATAAATTGAGTTTATTTGTTTAACTTGAGTGATAAGTTTCGTTTAAAATTTAAAGCTTTTTAAAACACAAGATTCTTATATCCAGCAAAGTATAAACTTTCTAAACTTTAGAAAACCTGCTGCTTTTCTCTACACATCCAAGGGTTGCTTTTAACCTGTGCACCCTAAAAAACGCAGGACTTTCAGTATCAATTGGGGAAATTATTGTTTATTTGTTTAAATGAGGGGTGTTAATAATTTAGATAAATCTTAACATCCCCTGTTTTTGTAATTCATCATTAAACGGGGATTCTTATTAAAAGCTTTAACCAAATTTTGTTAAAAATTAAATTGAGCTAAAATTTTAAATATCAAAAAAGTGTTGCAAAGTACATCCCTTTGCAACTTAATTATTTTACATGACAAAGGAAGCATATTGTGTGGCAGCGAGGGTGTTAATTTAAATTTGCGCTCAGCGCTAAAGATAACTTTAAGGTCTGTTCATTCCTTGTCTTGTAGTTAAGAAGATGTTAATTCATATCAGTCTGCTCTCTATTAAAGAGTTAAAACTAAAAACAGATTTGTTTAAGGTAAAAATTTCTTAATTTTAATACTTTCAGGCGTTTCTTACAAATAATGTATGCTTTTCAGGAGAATTTAAATAAAATTTCTATTAAAATCATACTTTTTAAAATGTCTATCGGTTAGGCTGAATAAACGCTTTATTTTTAGTTTTAGTTCTCAATGGATTTTGTTTCAAATTACAAAATTAAACTTTAGTTTCTTATTCTGGAACTGGCAAAAGCAACTTTGATTAGTTTGAAATGTTGTCACTACAATATTTAACATTCTTTAGTAAAAATACTAAAATTATTTTCTCTCTGAGCTCGGTATGTACTCAAAATACTTAAAACTTCTTTGGATCAAAATTATTCTTTTTTACTGTTTAAACATTTTTGCTTAATAATTAGTATCCTAAGATTATTTTTTTGTTGAAAAAACTATTAAAAATATGTAATTAGAAACGGATTAACAATTTCTTTGAAATTTTATATAATTTTTACACATACATATATATGTTTGTTGTTCTTCGTCCGATTTAACATCATAAAAATATTTCCTAATATATGGAAAAATTATAATTTTTGTAATAATGGAGAATACAAAGAAACATTTATTGGACACTAGTCGAATGGTATGCATTGAGCTACGACCTTTATTAACATTCTTCGTACCTTATACTGTCAATCGTAAATATCTCATAAATTAAACAGAAAAAGCTATATGAGAATTATCCACATTGATTTATTGAGTTAAAATGAAATTCTAGCTATGTTTAGTAATCTCTATAATTACATACATCCAAATCCCCTATCAGCTGTCATTAAAAGATATGTGTTTTGTTTTCTGTTTTCCTTTACGGTTCCATTCATCAAAACTCAAATGCAAGTAGAAATGTCTAACGCAATATCCAGATAGCTACTAACTGGAACTTTAACTGACAGATTTTTTAAAAAATTTTTATTTTGTTTTTCATATATTAATACATTAAGAACAAATATAATTCTTAACAAGTTTCAAAACTGCCAAGCTCTTAGACACAATGTCATAGAAAACCATTCGCTCTAAAATTTTTTTGAGATCGTTGGATGCTGCAAAAACCGCATATCGGAAATTGATGGCTCTTTGATTGTTTCCAGCAAATTTAATAAGAACTGGAAGGGAGGTTACACTCATGGACGGAGAGCAGAAAATTACTTAATTTTTGAACTATTTTGAAAGGTAGTGGTTGCGCATCACTAAAATATTTGATATATAAAATGATTTTTATTCTAATTCTTTAAGATATTTTAATTTAGGTTGGCGTACTTAAATGTTTATAAGGAGGACATTATGATGTAATTGATTCCATGGAATACAAATGCGTATAATGCTGTGCAAAAGCAACATTCTTTTGTTTTGCATGTTTTGGGGTCATATTTTATTTCTTCAAACAATCTAATAAATGAAAACTTGCCCCTAACTCAATTTTGGGGCTAATTTTTATTTTTTTGGGGTAATTTTTCATTATATTTTTTGTGTTAATTTTCATTATGAAATTTTGCCCCAAAGTATGAGGCTTAATTACATTTTAAGATTGGCGTCATACTTCTTAGGGCCATTTTTCACAACGCCACCGTGAACTACATCGAATTTTTAAGAATAGAAACAACACAGAATCGTGGGAACGTGGAATAGTCACGTAAAAATTTTTACTCAAATTCTAAGACCATTTCAAAAACGGTTAAATTGTTTCAAAAACTTTCGGAATTACTCTGAATGTAATGTATAAAGCATCAATTTGAATTTTAAAACACCAAATTAAATAAATATTTGTTGAATTTCAATAAGTTTTTTAATACATTTTTTATTTCTTAATTGATCTTTTTAGGTATCAACTGCAAATTTTTAATTTTAATTGTAATTTTTTGAGTTTAAACTGTTTAAACTTTATTTCGGATTTTTTATTTTTTTGTTTTTAATTTCAATTATCATTTTTGGGCCATTTTGCCTACACTCTAAAAAATTATTGTAAAATTACTACTATAAAATGGGCAAAGTTTTATGTAATATTACGAAAATTCGGTAAATATAAACACCAATACAATAATACACATACGAAGTATTTTTAGACACTATGTGTTTACAATTAAACACATTATGCCTAAAATTAGTATTATTTTGTTAAATAAAAATTTTACGCACAAAGATTGTAAATATACTAACTAATAGTAGTAAAAAAAATATGACATTTTGAAATTGAAAAAAATCGATAAAATTTTCAAGCCTGAAAATAGATTCATTAGTTTTTTTTAATTTATCAATTATTTGGAATTTCTAAACAATAAATTTATTGTTTTTATTCTTGCTGTGAGTTAACAAACAATAAAATTACTAAATAATAAATTTATTATTTTTTATTACAAAACAAAATTTTGTTTGCTTTATAATTTTCAATATCAGGTAGAAAATGTGCTCATTTTTGTAGGATTTTTCCGCATTTTTATGTACATTTACAGGAAAATTTTACCTATTTTGTGTTCATCAACTTACACATAATGTGTGTGTGTTTTTTTTTTCATTTACGCACACAGAGTAAATTTACCCAACTTATAGTAGGAGTACAGTTTCCTACTATAAGTTGGGTAAATTTCAACAGAAATTAATTAGAGTGTACATTATAGGATTTTTTTATATAAAAAAGCTTTATTTTTATACCCCTATATCCATAACAGCTTGTTTTCATATGTGGACTAAGACGGAACAGGAAATACAGCTCTACTTTTACTAACAAACACATAATTCATTTGTTAGATTTTGTTGTTTTTAATATTTTATCAGAAAATAAATAGCAAAATTTTAAATATTTTTATGACAAATATTTTTATTTACATTTAAAAAAGGAAAGCCTACAATTTGTAGAACTTGGCAGCATTTTTATAAATTCTTACTTTTTAACTACTATAACTAAATTGAAATTCTATATAAGTAAAGTTTTTAATTAAATATTTTCAATTTCAAATGCATACACAGAAAAAAATATCACAAAATTCAAATTAAAAATATTTGTTGAAAATCAAATTCGATTTTTAAAATTGTTTGAAATGTCTGTAAATTGTTATTTTTCATATAAAAATTTTTTGAAAATAAAAATTTAAGTTACAAAAACATAAATTTTTTTTTTTGTATTTACAAATTCCATTTTTGGTGCCTTTTAAAAAAAAATTTATTTGTATTTACAAAAATATTTCATGAGAGTTGTTTAAAACAGAATTTTGTAACTTTTTGTGTCTATGTTTTTATATAAAAAACTGATAATTCTAAATTTAATGTGGTTTTTGAATTTCAGATTTTTAATTAAAAAAGAGTAATACAATTGCAATCACTTTTTTGTTTTAAAAGAAAATATACAAATTTAATAATTTTATTTAGGATCTGTGCAAGATAGCTTAACAAATTGTAAACTAATTACAATTTGACAAAGGTTTTAAGATTTCTTATATGTATGAAAATGTATTTTTATACCCTTCACCATAGGTGGAAGGGTATATATAAGTTTGTCATTCCGTTTGTAATTTCTACAATATTGATCTTAGACCCTATAAAGTATATATATTCTGGGTCCATATGAAGAGCGAAGTTGATTTAACGATGTCCGTCTGTCCGTCTGTCCGTCTGTCCGTCTGTCCGTCTGTCCGTCTGTGTGTTGAAATGGGTTTTCCGAAGAACCCAGACATGATGAGGACTTGATTTTTTTTTATTTCTGTTACATGTGATCCATTTCTGTTTGCTATTAAAAATCAGACAGATCGGTTAATAAATGGCTGAGATATTAGCAAAAAACCAGGACTACCTCTAATTTTTCCAGTAAAATCCCTTTGTTTAATAAGAGTGTGAAGATAAATACGTAGGTTAAATACGTTTCACAACTATTGTGAATGATATAAATAAAAAATAAATAGTAGTGTCGCCAACTTTTTTTTGCCTAGAAAATGCCAAATTTGACAAGAAAAGCGCTGAAACATATGGAAAAATATAAATTTGAGATTTTACATGACATATTATTTTGGATTAAAATTTTTGGACATTTAAGAAAAAATAAATGGGGATACCGCTTGTTTGTGGAGAGCTATGAGGTAGTAGATTCCAACGATGTATTCATCTCCTTCAGAATACCATGGTGAAGGGTATATAAGATTCGGCATAGCCGAATTTAGCCGCTCTTACTTGTTTTAGTTTGACTTGATTTTTAGTTTTTAGTTTTTTACAATTGGTATTTCGGCACAAAGAATGTTGATGAAAGTCGTAGCTGACCAGAAAATGCATTCCATTCGGCTGGTGTCTAATAACTTTTTCTGTGTATTCTCCATGTTTACTAAAATTAAAAAATAAGGAAAAAATTTTTCATTTGGAAAAAAAAACTTTTCCTATGATCTCGAGTCAAACTAAAAATACATTTTCATACATATAAGTATTAAAAAAGATCAACTATAAAATATAAACTTCAATGTTTTAAGATTTCTTTGAATAATTTTAGAAAAATTTTTAAAATTTCATAGATATTTGGGAATCTGAATTTAGTTTAGATTTTATTTAGCCAGCTCACACCCACACAAAATACAACATTTAAAAACAATAAACTACATATATATTTTTTTTTCTAACGATTGTATTATTTTGTTGTTTTGCTGATTTTTAAACCCAGTACTGAGTAATAGCAGATAAAGGGTTTTACTACCTTTAATTACTTCTTTATGGAACACCTTTTTAAAACCTAAAAGTGTACTTTTGGTTGTTTTTACTCAAATATTATTTCGAGTGGGGAAATTATTAATAATAGTAGAAGGCTATGTATAGAGATTTTATTGTAGCGCGAAAAAAAAATTTGAACATATTACAAGCTTCGGTAACTGAGAGAAAAATTTTAAAAATTTCACTAATTTCAAAGCAAATTCTTCTCATTCCTGCACGAATCTTAGCAAATTTACCTGAAATCTGGTAAAACCCAATTGGACTTGCAAAAAATCAGTTGGTCTTGCAAAGAAAATCAATTGGGCGGGTTAATTTTTTTCTTGATGAAGCGTATAGCAAAAACGTAATCTATAGGTGATTCTGAGAAATTTTGCTCAAGAGACCATAGCTCTAAGTCGGATTTGAAGCCCTCCAAAATTTCAAAATATATATTTTTCCATATATACATAGAATAATTTAATTAAATTCGTCATAAAATCGGATAGAATTATAGTAGATTTCTCAATCTGGGCTTGTTTGAAAGGTATTTTTTATCAAAATCTGTATTGATACCAATATTTTTATACCCTTCACCACAGGTGGAAGGGTATATATAAGTTTGTCATTCCGTTTGTAATTTCTACAATATTGATCTTAGACCCTATAAAGTATATATATTCTGGGTCCTTATGAAGAGCGAAGTTGATTTAACGATGTCCGTCTGTCCGTCTGTGTGTTGAAATGGGTTTTCCGAAGAACCAATACATGATGAGGATTTGATTGTTTTTTATTTCTGTTACATGTGATCCTTTTCTGTTTCCTATTAAAAATCAGACAGATCGGTTAATAAATGGCTGAGATATTAGCAAAAAACCAGGACTACCTCTAATTTTTTCCGTAAAATCCCTTTGTTTAATATGTATGTAGAATTTTACGCATAACAAACACATCCATGTGTTAAAATTCTTTTCTTTCATCTCCACCTTTTATACACAAACAACACACATACAAAGATTTGTCATTTAAATAAAAACTAAACAAATCTCTAATGAACGAAGACTTTTATATATGCACCTGTATTGACGATAATTTTGTGTGAGCTTCAATAGCTCAGTTGTCTAGACGCTATGTCACAAATACTTTTTTTTTCTCTAAGGCCGCGGGTTCGAATCCCGGTCAATTCACTTTTTTTTGTACATTTTTTTTTTGTTTATTTTTGTTTTTTTTAACATTTAATAATTAATTTAAATAAAATTTTATATTAATAATTAAATAATCCATAAATAGGCTAAAAACATCAAAATTTTTATAAAAACCCTCTGATACAAACAAAATACAAACGGTTTTATTTCTATTTTTTGCTCCGATTTAAAAGAACTTATAAAAAGATTTTTAAACCATTTTATTTCTCAATTTTTTGTCGAAAAATAGCCTAAAATGAACTTTTAACTAATAAATTCAGAATTTTCTTCGATTTTTGTCTTCGATTTTTTTTGTAGTTCAGATAATTTCCAAAAACTTTTATTACGATAAATTTTTTCGTTTTCGAACTCCTTTTTGTAGGAAAATCGATCTGAAAAAATCAACATTTTCAAAGTTTCAACAAAAAACACTATTTTTACATTTTTTATTCAATTTATTTTTAAATATTATTCTCGACCTACAATTTAATGTTTTAACGTGGTAATATTATTTTTTTAATTCCTTTTTACTTTCCATTCGAGGAGTTTTCTTACGACTTTCTAATGTCACTGTCATAACTCCTTTACGATTCTTTTCTATAACTCGTTTTGAAACACTCGTTAATAATTGTACATGTCTCTCTGTTCCTTGTATGTGCATTGGAATTTGTGGATCAGCGAGTGGTGGTTCATCGAAATCTAAGTATTCTACCAAGTGATCATATGGAATCTGTCGAGTAAATGCTGGTTCAAATAATATATCGTCGTTATTCATATCAACCATATTGACATAATCGGTAGCATCGAAATTTAAGATATATTTTTTGTAAACTCTGAGTTTAGTTGGATCGTACAATTTTTCTCGATAGTGTAAAATCTATTTGATAGCTCTATCCCGTATTGCTTTTCGATCATCAAATAACATTGTTACAATTTGACCCGCCCTAATATGTATACTAAACATAGTAAAAAAATTGCATTTTGGAAAAAATTTCGGGCCCCCTGGGGTCCCCCTGGGCACGACACTGAGTAACGTTATAATCATCTAAATGGATATGTAAATTAATAAAATTTGCTCTGATAACGTAGCCCTCACTTAAAGTCACTGCATAGTGCGCCATTTACGCCGAAAGTGTCATGGGGCTTTATTTTTTTCGTGGACGACGTGGGTTACTGTGAGTGGTGAGCGATACATAATCTTGATTATCAATTTTTTTTTTTGGAGCAAAGTGACGAAATGGGACTGTAGAACAAGAGATACCAACAGCACAGAGCACCAGCACACAAAGCTCGAGCGAAAACGGCCATTTTATACATTGCGATTTGCAGTGACCATCCAGATCGCTAGATTTATTCGTTTCATAACTTTTTCTCTCAAAGAGAGTATCCAAAAAAAAAAAAAATTGCGAGAACTTATCGCCTGAATTTCTCACCAGAATGCGGTAAAAAGAGCCCAAATGATCATTAACAATGGTGGCGCCCACTGGACTGATATAATGTTTAAACATTTATGAAAAAAACTTTATTGTCCAATTAAACATTAAAATAAAAATGATTGTTTTTGGCCCACCCTGTTTATATGTATAAAGATTTAAACCTTTTCTTGCTTTATGGAGAGGTGTAATTATCTAGGGTGGCAGCACTGCATGATTGTTTTATACCCACCAAAATTGTCTGTGCTAAAGACTTGGTTCCAAGAGATGTTATTTTTTCCTTTATTACCCAATCTAATGTAGAGTTGGTTCTATGAAAACCAATTCTGGTTCTACTTAAATGCTCCATCAGTTAAATCAAATGGGTTCGGGTTAGAGATGGGCACGTGACACGAAATTTCGTGGTTCACCTGAAACTCGCGTGAGTCGTAAAAAATTTTCGTATGTGAGAGTGCGTGAGTCGATTTTTTGTGATTATTTTTATTATTTTTTTCTTTCGTGATTATTCCTTTTTTTATTTTTCGAATTTTTTTTTGTTTTTACATATAATGTATTAAGTATCCCAGCAAAAACAGGGTTTCAACTACTTAACAGTCTATTTACATGGTTAATTACTAAAAAAAACTTACAAAAAACACAAAGTGATGGGTGGTTATTACCCTCTCGCATTTGCGCAGCCAAAAAATAATGACTACTCATTACCTTTTGGACATCGCGAACAAAATTAATTAAGAGAGTAAATATGCTGGTAAGTAGTTGATATCATGTTTTTGCTGGGAGCATCCCAACACTTCATCCAAGTGTTTCGTGATAAAATAAATTCTTTTGTTTAATTTTTCGAAATATTTTGAATTTTTTAAATAATTCACTTGTAGAAAAAAAATTTTCGTGCGTGATTGTAATTTTTGGTTCGTGATCGTGCGAGAGTCAAAAATCGCTCACGTGTCCACCTCCAGTTCGGATACTGCAGTTGTAATAGTGATGTACTTGGAAACTAATTGCACTTTTTTGCATTTTTTTGAAATCTTTAATTCCAAACAAATTTTTGTTGAATATTAAAATTCCTTTACATAATATGAATAATAATAACATGCTCTATAAAAGCAATATGCAACTATCCCTTATCCCAAATAAGGGAACAAGAATTGAAAAAATAACTTTAATATCTAAAGGAATGACTGTACAGAAAAAGTCTGTTGCATTTCAAATAAAATTTTCACTTCAACTATCAATAACTGAAAGAAAATAAAAACAAAATACAGCAAAATAACTACCACCATAATATGAAATCAACAAACTTTTTCTATCCATATACAAAAGACAAAATATCTACCACCCCTCAACACAAAAAAAAAGGATATTAAGGCAAAGAAATGCATTTAAATTTTGTATTTTTGTTTGGGAAAGGTCTTGCAGAATTAAAACATTCCTATGTATATAAGAATCTTTTTTTTAATATTGAAATTAATATTGAGAATTTTAAAATTTAAGAAAATCATTATGATAAAAAACAAATATATAAATAGTGTAAAATACACTATTAATATATTAATATTAAAATTTGTTTGAATAAAAAAGAAAGAAGGGTAGTATAAATTTAAAATAATTCTTGTTTACATATTTCTAAGAAAAATTTACCACAAACAAAGCGTTATTTATCTCTGTCGTCCATCGTTAATCCTCCTGCAAAGAGAAGAAAGGAAATAAAATTTTTAAGAAAATTTTCTAATATAAACGCGATTTTGGAAACTATACATTTGTATAGACACTATGATAAAAATAGTTTACTTTTAACATAAAAAAATTAAAAAAAATATATATATAAAATACAAATTAATTTTAAAACTTTTCTCGTTTAAGAAGAAAAAAATATTTAAAAAATGATTTCTAGTAAAAATAGTAGTAACCTTAGAAAGTTCCAAAGAATTGCCAAACATTTTTTTATTTTGTACAAATGGTAAAAGTTATCATGGAAACAAATAGGTATAATATCTATCTCTATTAACCAGTCATTTTAAATCCGTATGATTTTTTTTTATTCTTTTTAATTTCCTATAAAGATTTGATTTTAAAATACAATTCCATGATTATATTTTATACTACTTGCAAACATATAATTATATATACCTACTCCATATTCTACGTATTTATTCTTTGTTTTTTTTTTTGGTGACGGTGCGTGCCATAAGTTATTGCACACCTGGACTTTATGCCTCAATACTCAGTTGTGTAGTTACCACACAGTAATAATGATGATAGTTGAAGTTGTTAATGTGTAGCATACTCTAACTGTGCTCATATATGTATACATATAGAACCCAATACCATAAAGAAGGTAAACAAGAAAATGAAAAAAAAAAGGAAAAAATGTCATTAGTTCCGATTTCTACCTGAAAACCCGTATCTTTGTTATTATTTTTACTTCCTTCTTACTCTTTGAAGTACATTTGTACAATAAATGCAGAAGCTGTAAGGCGTTTACAAAGCCTTTGAGGAATGTGTAAACATTCTATACAATTTTTGAAGTTTGACTACGAAATATATTAGCGGTAAGATTACTTGGCCTAACAACAATATCTGCCCGAATACTTTTATGCCAAGAAGATCGTGGATACTGATATTGTATGTGTGTTATTTGATGTTGACTCAATCACTGCAAACATTTAGAAGAATATTTCCAAGACGATATTGAAATGTATATTGTACATTTGTCATTTTCAAAAAAAGAATATTTTATTATTGTGAAATTATCTTTCAGTGATACTTAGAAAGTTATTCAAAAATGAAATGTCTCCTCGAAGAAGTGTGGTTAATACGGCCGCGAATTTAATAAAAAATCCATTTTCATTCCATAAAATATAAACTTAATAATGTTTTAAACAAATTAATAAATACTCATAATGAACATTGGTAT
Organism: Eustalomyia histrio; assembly: GCA_949748255.1. NCBI lineage: Eukaryota > Metazoa > Arthropoda > Insecta > Diptera > Anthomyiidae > Eustalomyia > Eustalomyia histrio. The sequence goes on from OX456523.1 coordinate 189,662,780, forward strand.
TACATAATGGTTATATGTATATCAAAATCCGTAGCTCTTGCATTATACTGAAGCCATACAACTTAGCCTTGCATTTCTTCAGATACCAAACTCAAAATTTTGAATTTTTTGAATCTTCTCTACTTTTCAAGTTATAAAACTAGTTTTCAAAAACCTCTTTTGGTAACTTGTCACTCTCTCTCTATCACACTCACTTACTAAACAAGTGGAATAAAATGTAATGAAATGGGGAACTAGTGGAATTGATAGGCAACATGTGAAGAATTTGAAATTTGGCATGTAAGTTAGTCGAAGACGGGATTTTTCAAAATTTGTATAGGGAGGGATTATAGATAAATTTAAAGTAACCTTTTATTTTTATAATACTTTAATGCTAATTGTATCCTAACATTATTTTGCAGGTGCTGTTAAAATACCAGATCTTGTTGCACTGGTGTGCTAAATAAAATAAATAAATAAATAAATAAATAAATAAATAAATAAATAATTAAATAATTAAATAAATAAATAAATAAATAAATAAATAAATGAATGAATAAATAAATAAATAAATAAATAAATAAATAAATAAATGAATAAATAAATAAATAAATAAATAAATAAATAAATAAATAAATGAATAAATAAATAAATAAATAAATAAATAAATAAATAAATAAATAAATATGTGTTCTCTGCAGTATTGGCTAATTCATTGATAATGCATCTTTTGGAAAGTAATAAATTTTTATTTTAATTAAAATATGTGCGCCTGATGCATGGGATCATTTACTTTTAAGGTACCTTTTTGAATTTTCGACACGAACATAGTTAAACCAAGGGTTCAGAAGGAAAAAAGCCTAGCCTAACACCACTTTAGCTACACTGGGGCACAAAATTTCATCATATTAATGAAAAGATCTCTTACAAAACATATTTAAAGAACTTTTAAAAATCCAACGACTGGTTCCGAAAGTCCTGTTCTAAACAAAGGCTCATATGAAGGACAATAGAAATAAAATAATAATAAAAGTTTAAAACACTTCCATATTTACATTTTATAGGAACACAATTTGAATTAGATTTAATGGCATATTGCATTCAAAATCCTTAGAGAAAAAGGTATATCAATCAATAAATACTATATAAATATCAATAAAATTCTCAAGATAAGATAGCAATATCAGAACTAAATTCAAATTCCCCTAAAAAAGCTAACACTTAAGTATTTAATAATAAAAAAGGGGTGGCAAATAAAATCTTAATAAAACAAAAAATAAAATAATACAACAGAACTTTATCATTAAAAATATTTACATTTAGGACTTTGTATTTAAGATAAATACCAACAGGTATTAAAAGCATAACTGTACTTTGTAGAAAAATAATGAATATTTGCATTATTTTTATTACAAGTATGTAGATATGAGTGAGTGTGTGTGAGTGTGTTCATAATACAAACAGAATACAATGGATTTTACTTACTCTTGATTAGATAGGAACCACTATACCGCAAAACAAATGATAATTATGGAATAGATATCAAATTCGTAGTAGAAAAGACTATAATATCTTTTCATATAGAATATTAGGCGTCATTATTAAAATTGCTAAACATACCAGTAGATTTTCTTTTTAATTTATACCACTACTAATGCAGCCAATACTAACATATATTACACCTTACATAACCCAGTAAACAACTTAGCAAATATTTAAATGTATACAAGATTTTTTATACTTTAAGATACAATTTATAAAATAAACCATCTTCTCCATTGGGCGCCATTATTGTTAACATATAACTTTTCTTCACACTTTGTTGGGCGCCATATGCATATATTTTTAGGAATCTTCCATAAATTGCTTATTGGGTCCTTTATGAAGTATGTATATTAGTAAGTAATTTCGTTCGTTTTTTTTTTTTTTTGTGGTTTAGGATTGTAAATAGCTTTCGTGTGTATTAGAATTATTTTGCATATGTCCATAAAAAAATTGTTGTATGAGTGTTTATAAGCTCTTAGATTTTTTACCTGTTGTCTATATGAGAATATACAAAGTATGATTAAATGTTATATATCACATACAAGGCGGCCTCATATGTATTGTCATTATTTATAAACATTTGTTTTAATATTTTTTTTCGTTCAGAAATTTCGTGCTTTCATTTATTATCTATTTTATACATCTATAAGTTATTTTTTTTTCTACGTCTAATATAGAATATTTAAATATGTCTAAGCTTAGTATATGACTACCTATAATATACTATATCTATCCTAGATATCTTTCTCTATACAATACAATTTTCGTGGCATAAAAAAAACAATAAAGCAGTTTTTTGGTATTGTAATCAAGCGCTATATACACTAGGGGTATAACTGGTTTTTGCAAATATGAAAATGGAAGCGACCGGATAGAAACAATTATCTTAATTGCCCTTTTAGTTTTGACTTATTGTTTATATAAATATATCATCTAATACTAAATATTTTTAATAATTTGGTATAGCTTTAACCCAAATGGCGAAAATCCACAAAATTTTCTTTTTCTGGTATCTTTTCTTAATTTTTTTTGGATGTTCTAGTGGACAATCACCTTCTAGGGTATACTGTGTTCAAGGTTATTTTCGAAATATTGTATAAAAAGAAATTTCCTTTAGAATTTCTTAAAAAATTTTTCAAACTGTGGCAAATTTTTGGTTATACCTCTAAGTTGCACTACACATTTATTAGTACGTACTACTTTTTAGAGGGAAGTTTGAGAATTTTCAAAGATTTATAAATTAAATCAATATTTATTAATCTTAAGGCACATTTACACACGAGAGAAAATTCGTGAGACTTTACGAAAATGTAGCTCTGTATAAGTCCACGAAGTGTATTCTTTAGATAATTGACAGATTCTGTTTTAATAAAATTGTTGAACATTTCGCTTTATTTTTTGAAATAAAAAAAAGAAAACAAATACTTGACAACTAGAGAAAATTAGTGTCAACATTAATGGAAATGACAATTTTTGCTCTAACTCAAAGAGGTTTTTATTTATTAGATTGTGAGGATTCTTCATTGAAAAAAATTCTTAAACTTTAAGTCAATATACTCATCAAAATTCTACGTTATTGATCAATAATATTGACAATAAACTTTTCTTTGCAAAAATTTTCAAATCCCAAAATCAGTAATATTGATATTAAATAGAAATAACTTTAGGCAATAAGTCTGAATAAAAATCGTAATTTTGATCAGTAACATTGACCAACTTTGTAGAAGATTTAAATAGTAGTTTTTTATCAAGAAAAGTTGTGTGTTTCAGCTTAACTATATCCGTTAACTCATAAAAGCCTCAAAGTACTCACAAATGTTTTTTACGCGAAAAATTATACAGTACTGTTCGTATCACGTTAATTTTTAACGTTGAAAATTCAACGTTTATAGATTTTCAATACAAGCGCAACTTCTCAGCGTTACTCCAGATTGTGTGCTTAAAAATAAAAAATATGAATGCCTCTGGAATAAAAAAATAAAATGGGCCCAGCAGAAATGCATTTTGTTTCATGATACATGATGTATGAGCACTATATAGTAATGTTTAACCTTCGCCTCCCCCAAAATTATTTATTTTTCACCAGATTTGGATTAGGTACTTTAAAAACAATGTCATGGATGAGATCGGGGTAATGATCATATAAGTGAAATTTTTATTTATTAGAATCGAAATGCTCGTGTAAAATTATCAAATCTGATGAAATCTCATTACCAAATCTAATTTGATCTTAATAAATATAGCCAGAACTGTCGTATCACATATAGTTAGATCAAATTTGATCTGAACATATAATATCTAAATTAAATAAGAAAATAATAAATTCAAAACCACCGTTATTTTTTATATATTTATTTAATTTTTATTATATTATATTTATTTATTTTTATTTTGGTGACTTTGAAAATGGAACAAATGCCCAAGATCTGGTAGCAGATCTGGACAAAGATATTACGAAATTTAGAAGATCTGCTCATATATGGTCATAAAAACCACACAGAATTCAGATTCCTTTAGATATGGACAGATATGTCATTACATCTAGTCATATCTGTCCATAAAGTGTATGTAGCACATATGACATATCTTCATCATATATTATCAGACACAATCTAATTAGATTCAATCATATTTAATCAGATCTAAACAAATCTGATCAGATCTAGTCTCTTCTACACGGGTATTTAAAATCACTGTTAGTTGTACTTTCGCTCTTAACTATCTATTTTGAGTATTTAACGCAAATCTACGTTAAACCAATAAAAGTTAAAAAATTTTAAACATTTAATATTTGTAATAGCTTTTGTGGTATAATTGAGTTTTAGCCCAATAAACTATCTAAAAGTTAATAAATAAATTCAATAACATTGATACTAAATACTATAGATTTTGATAATTAATATTAACGTTTTAAATCAAAAATTTTGATCAGTAATATTAACAATGATTTCAATAAAAAATATTGATATAAAAATTCCAAGATTTTCCTTATTAATATTTAACTTATCTAAATTTAAGTATTCAATAAATAATATTGATAATGTTGGCAATTTTAATCAAAAATATTGTTGTTAAACAAATATTTAGATCAATTATATTTAAGTAATAAGAAATTGCGCTAATAATTACTAAAAATAAATCAATAATATTAATATAAAATTTTTGCTATTAAAATTAATTGTATTGATTATAAAATTCTAATATTGCGAATAGAGTAATGACATTAATAGTCTAAAATTTTTGGTCAATAATATTGACATTAAATAAGAAGTTTTATCATTAATTTTCATATTAAGGATCTATAATTTTAATCAAGTCTGTTAAAGTTCACAATGCAAGTGATATTTACATTAAAAAATCTCAATTATTTACAATATTACTCATAATATTGACAAATAAAATTTCAAAATTTGAATCAACAATATTGACATTAAAATCTACAATTTTCGTAAAAAGTAGTTAATTTTAATTATAAATATCCATTAAAATACTTTGAAACCCCAACGTTTTGTTTTTGTTGTTGTCAATCGAATCACTCGGAGACATTCATCTATTTTTTCTAATTTCTTTATGCAAAATTTTTCAGGCAACCCTCCTTTCATCCAAGCATGTATACCTTTGTATTGTATTATGTGCGACGAGCAAATTACTCAAATGCATCTGTTTTTTTTCTGTGTTCATAATTTTCAAAGTAAAATTTTTTTTGCTATTTAGACTTGAATACGTATTTAGATCATATATTATTTATTGATCGCGATAAATAACACGAAACTTAATAAAAAAAAAACAATAGTAAAAAGTACAAAAGCTTACTACAAAAAAAAAAAAAATCGTAACGAAGTATAAACTGGTAACTTAAGTGCATTTAAGGGGATTTTTTTGGATGTATGTATTTCAAGGAAAAAAAAAAATACAATCACGTGGCTAATAAATGGCGTGTGTGGGTGATTTTATTAAAATGAAATGCAAAAATATTTAATAAGTCTCCAAAGACATTATTACTACATTTAAAATTCAAACAATTTATAGTAAAAAAAAAAATCAATTTTTAACGATTTTTGTTTAAATTCTTGAAATATGAACAGATTTATTTGGTTCGTGCCCGACTTCAGGGTGGTTTACTATCTTTCTATAATTATTTTGAATATCTTGTTTCTTTAGCTCTTTGCCATATGTTTCTTTAATTATATGTTACGTTAAACACATTTCATAAGTCACCCTTATTTTGTGTAGTTAACAGAAGCAAAAAAAATAAACCTTAAGAACATTTTCTTCAACAACGTCTTGCAAGACGTTTTTTTTCTAGAGAATAGGAAAGTCTGAAGAACAGACGTACAAGTATTGTAGCTTTGCTTAAGGCGCATGCCACAATAGATTTTTTTTTCAAAGGAACTACATGCTTATAGGGTTTAGTTTTCTTTTTCTTCATAAAATATCTTTCTTTTCCTAAAGTTCAGTCAATGGAACGGTAGGTCAGTGTTTGTTCAATTCCTTTCCTTATGTAGATCTTTATCTTTTTTGTTGTCTTTATATTTTCTTTAGTTTTGCTTTTAGTGTTTTTATAAATACGTTACTTTTATAAAAATTTATTACCCTCGTGTAACCTTTTATTGCCAAATAATATTGTTTTTTAAAGAAATCACTGATTAAACAGGGACGTAGTGAAGTCAGTAAGTAACTTTAAAAGGGCCCAAAAATAATTTTTACCAAAAATCTACAATTTATATTAAGGACTCCTTTATATTGTGCAATACTTTTCTTAATATTGTGCAATAATATTGTCATCAGGACTTATTAGATCTAAACAATTTAAGATTGTTGCCAATTAAAACAGATTTTTTTATATATAATTGAGGCATTTTTGTTCCCTGCCGTTAAAGCTCTAGATATTGTTTGATAAATTACTTGCCACTAATTTTATAAAATTTTAACTCAACATTTCTCACCGAGAAAAATCTCACTATACAACTGTAAAATAAACAATTTGAATTATTTTACTATTAATATTGAAATCCATATTTTAAATGTATAAGACGTAGAAATTAAAAATGCACAAATTAAATAAATTACAATGGCAATAAATATGCATTAATTTGTCAATAAAATCTGCGCTTTAATATTCTAAGCGCGTTCTACGAGTTTCCCAAAAATATTGATGTTAAAAATTCATGGTTTTTGGCCAAAATATTTATATAAAAATTCAAGATTTAATCAAAAAATGTTGATAACAAAAATTCACGATTTTTATGAAAAATATGACTATTAAAGTTCCACTAATTTAATAAAAAATATTGTTATTTATAAGAATTGTCATTATTCGATTACCATGATTTTCATAAAAAATATTGACCTTAAAAATCTACAATTTTGATATTAAATATCCGCGATATTCATTAGAAATTTTGTAAATAAAATTTCACAAATACTAATTTTAATTATCCAAATCTTTGGTCAAAATTTTTACATTTAATATTCTCGATTTTGATAAAAAATATTGATGTTAGATATTTTGTTAAAAAATAAGAACGTAGTTTTATGGAGTTTTATGAATTGTTGATCTGTTATTTTGTAAATGAATAGTATTAGTAGGATTTTTGATCACATAATCATATCTTTTTATAAATAATTTTATTCTAAAGAAACATGAAAATTTGTATTAGTAAATTATAGAGAATAAAAATTAAGAAATTCCACAGAGCCAGCAGGATAGAATACTTATAGCCTGTTCCTCTATTTCGAAAGAACACGTTCGTTCGCTTTCTAGTCGAAAGAAAACTGATTTGGGTTCCACTAACTCTATTTCTATGCGAACGATGACTCGAACGACAAGTCGAACGAAAACGTAACTGTTTTCAAACAAAATTTGGTTTCCCTATTTCGAACAGCTCATACCCAAATGTCAAAATCAGTCACTTGCTGTTTTTTTGTCGAGTAAATATATATTTGATATTTTTAAAAGCAAAATGAAGTAAAAAAATGGATAACAAAAAGTAAGTACAAAATAATACAAATATTAATAGATTATTGAGAATTTTAAATTTTAGTTAAAAAAAAAATCAACAATGGACCATCCGAAGACGCTTGTATTTTATATGGAAGAAAGACCTGATTTTGCCAGAAGGACTCTAGTGTTCGGAGCAAACAAATTTTCCGCAGAGGGGGAAAATCTGACCAGAAAACTAAACTCCGTTTCACCCCCTATTACGCTGTTGCTGAGTGGTAAAAGGTTTGTGTGTGTTGTTTGCGGCTTACGTTTGGCCATGAAGCCAAACGTTACATCTTTTATTTTACAAGGAATTTAGCAGTGACCGCACCGAACAGACAACAGTCAACAGAAAAGCTCTCCAAACAACAATTTCACCCACAACCAATCGATAACAAAAATTTTCAGAAATAAACACATTTTCCAAATAAAAATTTATTTCTTTATTGTTTTTTTTTATTTCATTTGTCATATACAGCTGATCACTGTTAAACAGGGTTGTTTTTGTCTTTAAGCAGTTTAGTAGTATTTTTGCTACTTTTAAAGAAAATTGTAACAGATGCTCAAAATATAATATCTGGCATCTCTGTGGTTTGTAAATGCGTAAGAAACAAAAATTGACACACGTAAGTCAAGTCGATCGAAGGCTTTCGAAATAGAGAAACCCAAATTGATTCGAATTCGAGTGACTTGCTTTCGTTCGACTAGTTTTTCGTTCGAGATCGAGGAACAGGCTATTAGTATTTTCGGTTCACGCTACCCAACCTTATCAACATCAAGGCTTTCCTTTCTCCTCTTTGGTCATTGCTTGTTGATAATTGTCTATTTTATATTGAGTGTTTGGAAACAAATTAACAAACTCGAAAACAACACACAATTAGACACATCAACGAAACTTAACAATTTATATTTATCCACTATATTTTACAGTTTTTGTTATGAACTTCAATTCTTAAAGTATCCAATAACAAAGCTTATATGAAGCTTATATGAACTTTAAAATTTCATGTATTTAATCAAAAATATTGACATTAAATATCAACGACTTTAGCCAAAGATATTGACATTAAATATTCACAATTTTAGATAAAAATATTGGTATTAAATGTTCATGAATTTTATTAAGAATATTGACATAAAAAATCCACTATTTTAGATATTCAATATTTTGCGAAAATCCATGATTTTTATAAAAAAAAAAATTACCGTTAAAGTATTTTGTCAAAATTATGATGCCCACGATTTTGATCAATTATGTTGGCAATTAAATTTCGTGTCAGTAATCAATAATACTAATATTAATATATCAAACTATCAAATATATTAACATTAAAAATTACGAATTTTATCATTAAAAAATCACGTTGTGATGACAATATTAAAATTTTCAAATCCACGATTTTGATTAATTATATTGAGATTCAATGATAAAAAAATACCATATGGCATCAAGCGTGTAAATGTCTTAATTCGGACCTGGTTGTGGGTCCATATTGTGCAGATAGGACTCCCTCTTAGGGCGGTTTAAACCAAATCTGCCCAAACCAAAAAAATCACAGTTCTATTTTTTAAAGGATTTGAATTCGAAATTCACTTTTTTCCATTTTTAAAAAATGCACGAGGTTACATGTTTTGGACAGCTGTTAAACGCAAAGTAAATGACGGAACTTGCGCAAAATTTGACAGTAGTCTATTAACGTGTGGTACTTGATGGGAGCAGCGTTGCATTTCATATAACTACGAGGGAAGTTCGAAAAGTCACGGAATTATTGATCCGCCCCCGTAAATATGCACAATTTCAATCATTGACTTTTAACCTGCAAAAACACCGTCAGGCATAGTAAATGGACACAATATATTTTTTTTTTATTATTTTAGTTATTTCCTTAACCTTTCTAATATAAAAAAGATTAGCAATACCAGCCTTTAGGCTGATTTCTTTAAAACTGATTTTTTTTGTTGAGAACATGTAGAAGTTATGTACTATTAAGATTTCTTAACAAATTATTTTTTCGTAGGGCCCCTTCTCAATTTAAAAAACATTATGTTTCCTCTTAAAAATTTTCTTCAATTAAAGAACTTTATGCACGCATGCGTCGTAAGAAACCAGCAAAAATTATTTCCATTCAAGTATTTAGGGGTGTATGTCTGGCTGACTGCCTGAAAATAAAGTTGAATTTTCTCTCAACCGGTCATGAAATGCAAATGCCATGAACAAAACGGAAAATAACTTTTTTTTTTTAAAGACACATGTCTTTTGAGACATTAACATTTTCCTTATTATCAAGAAAATATAAAGCAAGCATATGTCTTAAAAGTCTTTCTTAGACACCACCACCACCATCGCACCAGCTCTACCACCTTTGTACCCCCTCTAAACACCTTTACAATAATTTGAATATAACGTCTAACCGTTCGTTCGGGCGTCCACCTAACCCTCTATGCACCTATATACAAGTAATTACTTTACAAAAAAAAAAAAAAAACTATAAACAAATATAATAAATTTCATGTAACGTACTCATGGATACACCAACTATATGACATAAATATCGAATAGATTATAATTTTCATAAAAAAGTGGTATCTTCCAAAAGTTCTTTGAGTGTATGTGTTGGTAATATTTGTGTATTTGGAATGTGCCTTCACAGATCAAAGAACACATTAAATGTCGCGTATTTGGCATGTGTTTTGGGTAACCATAAATGTTAAGTCTGCTAACCATCCACAAAAAAGGGAGGGTGGTAAAATAGTTATTGTACAGTGTATTGGCCCTAATGTTTGGTGTCATCATTATATTAATTTTTTTTGTATATTTGTAGTAAAATGTAAAATATAGTTAGTTTGTAATATTATTTTTTATTAAAAGCACGAGTTTTATGTCAAACATGTGTTGGATTTTTTTTTTAAATTTCCAAACTATGGGTTTTTCAAGGCAAGTAAGTGGTTTATGAAATTATGAATAGCAGGCCGACGGTCATACCCTCTCTTACTCCACGTACAGATGAGTTTTTCTTTATATACCCAAGTGTACACTTTGATAGTTATGGTCAAGTGATTTTAAAATCCGTTAAAATCAAGTTGGTCAATTTTATTCTCAAACAATTTTAATACTTTTACTAACAAAACCCTAAAAAAGTAAAAAAAAAATATTCATCAAAAATTGTTTATATTTGAAAAAATAAGCGAGAGAGATTTAAATAGACGCAACTTTAATATCACTATTTACAGGTGTACCAGAATAAAATTTTGATCTCTCACACTTAGTGCTTAAACACATCAAATGAAGTTGCCGCCAGCAGCAAAACTTATATTTTCAAATATTTTATATGAACAAAGTGCTGTCATACTTACAGAGAAAGACTACGTGTTACCACGATATTGGTTAAAATGTACTGATAATCAAAATCTTTTTCTTGGTAACGTTTCTCATCAAGGCCAATTTTTAAAATATTACATGAAAGTTAAATTATGTAGACATCAAAACTATCCAGTTTTTCTAGTTTTTCAACCAAATCAAAATTTTCTTGTAAAAACCGGGATCAACAGCAATCTCGTTTTGGTCTTATTCACTGAATGTACCTCATGCCCGGTATTCGAACAGTTTTTTGTTAGCCCGCAAAACAAGATCTTTTCGCCAAATCTTTTAAAAAGTTGATAAACACAGATCCACTTGTTGCTCACGATAACGTATGGACTCATTAGAGTCTTCGTTGATGCTTCATTCTACATCAGCAAAGCTTTTCGAAGGATGCATGTTATCATTTATAATAACGGTATTGAAAAAATGATGAACCATTTTTAAACGATTTGTTAGCGCTAATGGACGATTACGTCGACGCAGATGTAGTGAGCTTTTTGTAAAATGTAGAGAACTATGTTTTTCATAATAATTGTGCACAATTTGCAAGGCGTCATTCTATTTATGATGAAATGTCAAACTAAACTAAATATTATTATTATTATTATAATAACATATTATTAAAACCCTAAAAAATGTTGAATCAGACAAGTATTCCCTTCATAACCTCAAATATTAATATATGCAAAATTTATTTTTCACAATAAAAAGTGTATATAACATAAGATATATTTTGATAGGATTTTTGACGAATTTAATGATATTTGATATATAATATTAAGTAGGTTTCAAAGGTCAATTCTATAAGTGAGACATTTGGACACCAAAATAATATCAGGATTAATAATAATTATTCATTAACGTGACCCAATCCGGAGAAAAAAACTAATTTCTTAACTCAATTACAATTCATAAATCCGGGAAGAAGGTCACTGTGAAGGCTCTTAAACCTCAGATTGGCCTTATATCTCAGAAGAATCATGCTAACTTACGTACCGGCCGTGATCAGGGAAATTGGATAAAGATCTTATCTCCTTCCCTTACAAAATTTCGGTAGCAACTTAATATTTATTATGGACCTTAAATGAAAATAAAAAAAATGTGAAAAATAAAAGGAAAAAAAATATATCATCCAGTGGGTAAACCTAAGTAAATTACGCTGAATGCTATGGTTCCAACGACTCGAAACAATACTATTCTCTTATTTTTGAACTATTAATTTTTAACAAGGCTGTTTGTTATTTCCCTAAGCAGATTTGGGTTAAAAAATTATCAATATCGATGGAGCCGTTCAAAAGTTGTGAGTGAAAATTATACAAAATGGTAAATTTGTTCGAAGATTTTAAAGGTATTCAATCACAACTTTTGAACTTCTGAACCGATTTTGGTAATTCAAATGCGCTTAGGGAAATAACAAACATGAGAATTTAATGTGATATCCGTTGGAAAAATCACATCATTTAAGTATCGAAAGAAGCATTTAAGTGTTTAGGTTGCTTTAACGGGGAAAACAAATAACATATATGGGCAGGGGAACTTCTATTTCGGAACTTCTGGACCGTGTTCAAAGAAAGGCGTCGGCGCTTATCAATGACAGTACGGTAACCTGCATATTGGACTCATTAAATCATTGTCGGTACGTGGGTTGTGTTACATTATTTTATCAATATTATCGTTGGAGGTGCTTTGTCGAGATAAGTGAATTTCTACCCGAGGCACGGGTTTTTGTTTGTTGTCGATTGCACAGCGTACCGCACAACCCATAACAAGGAAAATTAGTTCTTAAGTCGTACTATCCGTATGTGATAAAACCTCCCCGCAGAGGTCTTTCCAGTCACTTAGAACTTAAAAAAATTTAAGTCAAATATCCACAGACACTACACCCTCTTTCCTCCTGCCTTTAACCTATCTTCCTTTCACCAAGGCAATGCAGTGTTGTTTGGGGTCCTTGCAACTTATATTTTTTCAACTCAAATATAATTTTTAAGCACCACTAGATTCAGCTGACTGAAATTAGGTTTATCTACCGGATGCCCCCATTGTCGAAAAAGTTTATGATTTAAGCTACAAATGTGATCATCTTAGAAGTTTGTTCAAATTTTCACTAGTATTTGAATTTTAGACACGGAGTCACAATAGACCGCCTGGGCGAAAACATAAAGTTTAAATTTCAATGTCACCCTACTGTTTATACACTTACCTTGTTTTGTTACTTTTTTCCAGTCTTTATTTTTGGCTTTTAGCCCAATTGTTAAAGTTTCTACCATTTGTTTGTGTTTTTTTTTTTTGTAAAACAAAACAAATCCTATTGTTTTTTTTTTCAAGGAGTCTATTACTAATTGTAGATTTCCTTTATCGTTAACATAACAACATACAATCAACAATTACAAAACTAATTTACAAAAATTAAACTACAGTTGTATTAAGAGTTAAAAGAAAAACTTCTACAATTTTCTTGCTTTTATTTTTGCACAAAACAAAAAGCCTAGAATATCCCGCACTATCCTTTCTTATGATTTTAATATGTATGCATATAAAAACATATATGACTTTTTGGAATTTTAGTTTTACTATCCAAACAAAACTTTTCCTATAATCATAAAATCTTTTAAAGTATAATTTTCTTTCATAATTTTTATAGTATGATTTTCATACATTTTTGGATTAAAATTTGTATCTTAAAACATGTGTTATTATACTGGCATGTAGTATGTGTTTACATTGTTTTTTTATGACAGTGTAAAAGTTGTGTAAAATGAAAGAAAATTTTAAAACTTATAATGCGGATTTTATGACAATTATCTTATAAATTTTATATAGTTTTGGTTTTGATTTAACAACAATTGTTGTGGATTTTTATGATGTATAAAAATACATTATTGTGGATGGGTGAAATATGTATTAGAAAATTTTAATGTTTGATGTTTAGTTAGGTAATTATACCCTTTTTATAAAAGTAAAAATAATCTAACATTAATTAAATGGCAAAACACAATGATATACAAATTATCCAGAGAATAGCAAAACATATAAGATCTCAGATATATTGTAAGATTTTTTATAAAAATTTAAAGAAATTTCTTATAAAAATCCTTGCCAAAAATATACCAAATTACCGAACTGGCTGAGATCGAAATTATTCGTTATAAAAGTTTATTCACCCGAATTATTAAATAACTTTAAACAGAAAGTGTTTTAAAAAAAAAATCTCCTAATCAAGGATACACCAGAATTTTTATTTAATCTCTAATTTTTGGACTTTTTTTTGAACTTTTCCATACCATTGTATTTCATTTCAACATTTACAAAAAAAAATGATTTCAGTTGCATGATTTTTAACATAAAATATTTAAATATTATAAAGTTTTATTTTTTTTTGTTTTCAACAAGTCAAAAGTCAAAATAATTTATTATTTAATAGAAATAAGTTTCATGTCCTTAAATAACTTAATTTTTCATTATAGTAATTCAATATTTTCAAAAAAATCCCCTCCAACAAAATGTAATAATATCTAAATACAATATTAGACATATGTTTAGACAATTAACTTTTGACACGATATTACCTTGAGATATAAAAACTTACATTACACCTTACATACACAATCATTTCTGTTCTTTATAATACATATGGGCATTTCCATAGAAAGGTCCAACGTGTATTATTGTAGTAAAGAAAAATATTTAAATTTTATTAAAGTTCAAAGCTTATCTTATGGAGTTATTCCGTAACTATATGAAAAGTTGTCACAACGAAATTTTCAACTCTACCTTATTTGGGATACACTCAGGAAAAAAAGTTAGTAGAAAAATTTGTTGACGGTTTTCAATTCCACTTTACAATTTTTGTACTGATTTTTATTAAAAAAATTAGTATTTAGCAAATCTTTTTGCTATTTACATTTTGCAAATTACAGAATTTTTACAGAATATTTACAAATTTTTGTTGCTAATTTCAGAAATCATTTTACAAATTTTTGAAAACCGATTTGCTAAAATTAGCATAAAAAATTTACTAATTTAAAAAAGGGGATATTGAAGGAAATGTTACTTCTAATTAAAACTTACACCTACAAACTTAAATTGCCTTAAAATTTTACATAGATTAAAAAAAGGGATCAGAAGTGAATATACCGGCCCATGTCTAAAAATAGGACATCCACTAAAAATAGCACTAAATAGTTTTTTTAGTTCTAAAAATCAGCCCTAAAAACAATTAAAATTTGACCTTAAAAGTAAAAAAATTTACTAAAATATTTTTCAAAACAGAAACTAACAAATTAAAACAAAATGATAACTTCGTTTCTGTTTTAACAATTTTTAAGCCTTTGATTTTTTTTAATGTTGTCTAAAATATTTTTTGAAAAAAATAAATAAAATAAAAAAATTTTAATGCCCGATAAAAGAAATAAATTTGAAATTTTGTACTAATATTTATAATATTAAGTAAATTTTTATTGCTGATTTTAGCAAACAGATTTTAAATTCCACTTTACAAAAAATTTACTAAAATTTAGTAGCGGCAGCTTATTTTTCTACAAATTTCATTGTACTACACGTCAGCAGACGCTGTGCTCAAATTAGTAAAATTTTTCGTAATAACAGCAAAATTTTCAGTTGCCATTACAGACATTTTTTTTTGTGAGTGTAGGCAGAGTCATATAATGTTAAATTATCCTAAATGTATACACACAAAATTTACCTAAATATAATTTTTATATTAGTGACTCAACCTGGGCTAAATATTTTAGAGTTTGAACGTGACAAATTATAACTTTTTCATTTTTTATAAAATTTTCTCTTAAATATTTACTTCATAAAAAGCGGTGATTCAAGAGAACTTTTATCACAAAATATTTGTTACAACAATAATTAGCTCAAATAAAAAATACAAAAATAGTGAATAAATCAAGTTTTCTGCGACAAATTTAATAAAAAACCGGAGCATATCAAGCAGAGTAAATGTTTACAATATTTCAAACTTTGTCACGTCACCTGTCAAATATTATAGTTAGTGCAATCACTTGCATAGTGAAATATTGTTATTGTAAATTATATGTATGTGTTTTACGTAGATAGAATTTCTAGCTGTTAAGAGGGAGGAAAGGGAATCGTGAAAAATTAAAAAAAAAAAAACACTTAAGTGACAAATAAACACGAATAAATCGCATTTAGGGAGTTCACTCAATTTAAAAAATATTTCTTCAGAGTAAAAATAAAACTTTTCTGTATCAGGATTATAAAAAAACTATTTCTCTAATGAAAAATTACAAATCATAATTGATATTACTTCTTAAATTTAAAATAATTTTTTAATTCATAAATAAAAACAAAACAAAAAAAAAACATAATTGAAAATAATTGCTTACATGAACATATCAAATAGGAAATTTATGTCACATCACCTAACGTTATGTCACGTTTAGCACTATGGGTTGTAAAAGATAATCGAAAAAGTTTGTTTATCCAGCAATTTGTAAATCAAACTAATAATATTCAAAATCATATTGAAAAAAGTCTGGCACAATTTTGCGTTTTTGTAAAAAATAAAAAAACTAACATCTATTTTTATCACGTCACGTCAAGTGAAGTCACATCACTCTCTTTAATGTCTAGTATTAAAGGTGCATGTAACTCTACATGTTTTCTTATCTTTTACAAAATATAGAGCTTCTTAAATTTTACACAAGTAAAAACATATTATTTTTAATCTCATTGAAACGTAAGACTGTCACATATGCGACCATGGAAATGCCCATATGCAATCAATTTGATATGTATTGTACAATTAAAAAAAGGACAATACATTAAAAGCAAAAGTAGTATATCAAAAGCAAAAATATAAAATCTTAATAAAAATGTCTGTGACTAAAAGACTAATAGAATGGACATTAGGGGCGTTCACAAATTTGTGAGCTATTGAGTGGGTCCTTAAGATATCGGAACAAATTGCCTCATCGGGCCTGAGGATTATAAAGGGAAAATACTAATTCTTGCTAATTTTCTCAAACAATTTTTATATTTTAAATCACATTTTAATTAAAAGAAGTAAATTATCACGACATACAGTAAATTGTTTGTCTAAAAATGCAATAAAAACTTAAAAAATTGTGAATTTTCTTGAGATAATTTACTGCAAAATGATTTTTGTATTCTAGAATATTTGTTCCAAGATATTCATATAAGAAATACAATGCGGGGGAAAATGTTTCACCCTATTGGAAGATACTATAACTTTTAAATAAATATAATATATACACGCCGACCAGTCATGAAACGCTATACTACTGAAGAACACGGATTACTCGTGACTATTTTTTATGGAATAATTCGTCAGGGCCATTTTTATCTAAACGGATACGTAAACAAATCAAATTTGTGCTTCTGCATCACTAAGAATCCACGTTTTATTCACAAAGAGCCATTACATCCACTCAAACTCACTGCATGGTGCGCCATTTACGAGGACTCCGTGTGTATCACAGTTATTGTGACTTGTGAGCGATGAAGAACCACGATTACCGAGATTTTATTGCCCCCAATTGGGATTGGAGGTCAGGACGGCCCAATTGCACCCGCAGCTCGTGCGACAATTGACAATTAGAAGAATATATTTTCGGGTCACCTAATGCCTCGTTTTGGCGCTTTGCAGTGATCGCCCAATTTAACCACTTCATGTTTTTTTCCTTGGGGTTTTAAAAGCTCTCAAAGAGAATATAAGAGTAAGATAACTTATCACCGAAGTTCTGTCCGATGGATAATGCAGTAAAAAGAGGCCAAATTATTATAATCAATTTTCGGCGTCCACTTGACCGATGTAATCTTTAAAAATTAATGGAAAAAATGTAAAGGTCTAAATAAACATTAAAAACAATTTAATTGTGTCGTTTAATTTTAAAGATACAGCAAAATAAAATTTGGTGAATGTTTCTGGGCACAGTGTAGTTTCATTTTGCATTTTACTAACTCGTTTTGAATTAATACCAAAAATAACGGAACTTTTAAATACCGTTTTTAAATTATAAATTTTTAAGTTTCAATTTTTTTTTATCTTTTGGCTAGAGAAGTGAATTCATTTCAGGGGATTTTGATAAAATTTATATCCCATTATCGCCGAGGTGATCAGAATTTTTACTAACTTTTCAACGTGTTTATTTATTATTTTATCGGACCAAAAACATAATATAATATCTCTATTTTTCATGTAATTTTGAAAAATTGGATTTTTTATATTTTCGAAAATCAAAAATTGTCTCAAAAAATTCTAAAAAAATTTGGGAGTGTTCTTTGACTAATTTTAAGACATTTTTTTTCTAAAAAATTTTTTTCTAAAGTTTATAGTTTTTGAGAAAACGATAGATTAATATTTTTATAAAATTTTTTCATTCTCGGCGTCATTTTGAAGAACGCATCGATGAGATTTTCTGAAAAAAATTCCTCTTAATGTTCGAGTGCCATGATCACCTCTGATCATAGTAAAAAGTTGATACCTTTGCGGTATCATTGTGAAAAAAAAAAAAATGCGAAAAATTTTTTTTTCGAAAATTGTCACGTTTTTCACGTTTTAATCGGCCATATTCTATTTCTCGGTGTCTAATCGCTCAGATTCTGAAAGAGCATCAAATTTCGCGTAGGAATAGAGATATTGCATTATGTTTTTGGTGAGATAACATAATAAATAAACACGCTGAAAAGTTAGTAAAAATTCTGATCACCTCGGCGTTAATGGGATATTATTGTCAGTTAAAAGTACTAGGAAAATTTTTCTTTTTGACCGGAGTCTTACAACACAAGAAGAAATACCTCAATACTTTAGATTGAAATAAAACTGAGATAATTTAAAATGTCTCTGCCAGAGCAATACGAATGGCAAAACCTTGGCCCAGTGCTTTTTATGGTGGTGCCAGCGATGGCAGAATGAAAGTTTTTGAAAAGCCACCCCAAAACGATATCATCGGGCTGGGCTTGGCCATTTCTTTTTTAAAACATTGGCAAAGCTCTGGCGAAGCAATCAATAAAGTTCTTTCCCAATGATGAAATAAGTGATTTGCCAACCCCAAAATGGGTTTGGCCATTTCTTTTTAAAATCTTCTCAGAGCACTACCAGCTTCAATTTAGGAATTTTGCTCTGAGTTTGGAACCAATAAAAATATTTTTAAAATTCAAATTCGATTTTTAACAATTTTTTTTTTTTAAATTTCCAAGCAATTTGTTAGAATTTAAAAAATTCCAAGTTGTTTTAATTTAAAAAAATTCCATTGTTGATGTCTATTTAAAATTTTTTTGGTTTGTATTTTCAAAACGGGCGTGCGAAAGTGTTTAATAATACAAACAGAATTTTAGTAATTTTTTCTGTGTAACAAATCAAATTATTTACTCTAAAATTTTAAATAAAATTAAAATTTATAAATAGTTAGTTTTTTTTACAGTACTGAGAAATTTTTTTTTGTAATTAGTCTATTATTACACTAGGCAACAGCCATTTTGTTATTTGGTTCTAGCATACTTTTTCTCATGGATTTGGACCTACTGAACACGAAAATGAATTTTAAAAATTTTTCTGTCGATTGGTTTGCGAGATACAAATTTTTTAATTTTTTTTTTTTAATTTTTGGAGGTACACTTACTATTTTGAGCATATCTTTAGTCTTCTTTGACCTATTTTATCCTACTACTACTCAAATTAAAGACAATTGAGCCGTCTACAACTTATTCTCAGAAAATTTTCAAATCGGGTTAGTAGTTTTGATGTTGGCGGCTTAAAAAGGTTAAAAAACTGCGTTTTTTTAGTAAAAATGTGGCTGAAAAATTCATATAAAAATTCATATAAAATGTAAAACGCGATGTTAACAGCGATTTTAATTTTTTTACGTATAGCTGACACTTTTCCAAAGAAAACAAGCCCTTACTTAACAAAATCTGATGACAAATGGCCGACTTATTATTTTTTTGGTAAACGACCGAAATTCCGCTATTTCACGATTTTTTGATTTTCATTATTTGCACAGCTTACCTACCCAACGCAAACGAATAAATACATTTGAACTTAATTTAAAATAAACAAAGTAGTCTTCGTATATTATTTTTTAATTTATTTACAGCACTACATGCTCAATGTATCGCACAATTAGCTAAACTAACGAAATTAAACTAACTAATTAAATTAAGCAAATCAACGCACAAAAAAATGAGTAAAAACAAAGATATAAGTGTACATTTTATGCCATGTGGAAAAACTGCTGACTTCTTCTTTGTTTTTTGTATTCGCTGCAATCGGTCTCACGTATTAGGGTCCAAATATAGTCACCCATCATAGCCGTGTCATAGTTGCCCTGATAGCGTCGTTCCATAGCCTTCAATTCCTGATGAAGGCGCTCGCCGTGTTCGTCGCTCACGTCTCCTAAATTCTCAGGGAAAAAATCCAAATGAGAATCCAGAAAGTGTATTTTAAGTGACATGTGCACTCCCATGGCTTCATAGTTCTTTACCAGATCCTCAACTATGTCCTTATAATTCGGGCTTTTGTTGTTTCCTAAAAAGTTTTCCACAACAAGCCTGAAGGAATTCCATGCTGCGGCTTCGATGGGTGATAACAGCTTTGGGAATTTTTCATCTTTCAACATTTTTTTTATCTCGGGTCCTGCGAAGACTCCTTCTTTAATTTTTGCCAGCGAAAGGTAAGGGAAAATTGACCGTAAATAGGCAAAAGCTTCACCTTCTTTGTCTAATTTTTTGGCAAAATTTTTAATCAAACCCAATTTTATGTGCAGCGGCGGAAGTATTATATTTTCACGGTTCTCTATTAGTGGTTTGCGCTGAACATTCGCTTCTCCAACTACAGGTTTCGTTCGTACCGGCCATTTTTTTTTATATAATGCTGATCATCAGCGCGGCTATTCCAAAGGCACAGAAAACAGCAATGTCGCGTATAGCCTCCTTGGAGTCCACACAGAATGGCCACAACTTTAAGGTCGGCGCATATTTTCCAATTGTATTTCCTATACTCTATGCATTTCAGCAAAATGTCCATAGTTTCATAGTTCTCCTTTGAATGAACCGCATGAGCAATAGGAACAGATGGCTTTTCATTCCCATTATGTAAGAGAACTGCCTTCAAGCTCTCTTTGTTGCTGTCAATAAACAACCTCCATTCGTTGGGGTTGTGAATTTGGTGAAGCTCTTGGAACAAGCCTGAAATGTCGCTGCAAAAACATATTTGGTCTTTCTTTGTATAAAATTTTGCATACTCCTTGTGACGGTTTCTGTACGCTGATACTTTCACTTCTGAAGCCGCAAATCCACACTGTATCATCCGAGACGCAAAAAGTTCGGATTTCTCCTTAGTGAGACCAAAATCGCGCACCCAATCGTTTAGTTCGGCCTGTGACAGTAATTTTCGCTTTGCACCCGGCTCAAATTCGCTTGCATTTGACTCAGACTCTTCTTCTGACGATTCTGCTTTTTGAAGAGATGCACCAGGGCACACTGGATATGGCACATCATGCGAATGTGGTACTGGAAGCGCAAACGATCCCACTTGAGCGTAGTTCCATTTAAAAAATCTTCCTACCCCACTGTTTGTGGTGAGGCAAAAATAACAGTCTGTGGAATGGCATAGCGGCTTTTTCCACATCATTGGTGTATCGAATTTCATATGGCGGCTAAAATTAAAATAAATTACTATATTCGCTATGTATAATGTGTTTAAATAAAAATTCTTACCTTCCGCCAGCTGCCCAGTTGGTTAAGATTATATAGCAAAGATCACACAGCGACTTAGGTGTCCATGGTTCTGTGATATTTGGTGAAATACCAAAATAATTCAAATAGTGCAATTGTACTGCTGGAGTAAACTTGTGTGCGTGATTTTTTTTTATAAACTGGCCACAAACATTGCAGAAATTGTCTGGATCGTTCAAACACTCGAACACACGTAGTCTTTTACTCATTGTCTTCCTTGCGTTTTCTAAATATTAACTTCTTTACACTTTCACAGACAGTTTTGAAATGCAATTGATAACCGTGTCTCCTTATGTTTAAATATGTATGAGCATGTAGTGCTGTAAATAAATTAAAAAAAATATACGAAGACTACTTTGTTTATTTTAAATTAAGTTCAAATGTATTTATTCGTTTGCGTTGGGTAGGTAAGCTGTGCAAATAATGAAAATCAAAAAATCGTGAAATAGCGGAATTTCGGTCGTTTACCAAAAAAATAATAAGTCGGCCATTTGTCATCAGATTTTGTTAAGTAAGGGCTTATTTTCTTTGGAAAAGTGTCAGCTATACGTAAAAAAATTAAAATCGCTGTTAACATCGCGTTTTACATTTTATATGAATTTTTATATGAATTTTTCAGCCACATTTTTACTAAAAAAACGCAGTTTTTTAACCTTTTTAAGCCGCCAACATCAAAACTACTAACCCGATTTGAAAATTTTCTGAGAATAAGTTGTAGACGGCTCAATTGTCTTTAATTTGAGTAGTAGTAGGATAAAATAGGTCAAAGAAGACTAAAGATATGCTCAAAATAGTAAGTGTACCTCCAAAAATTAAAAAAAAAAAATTAAAAAATTTGTATCTCGCAAACCAATCGACAGAAAAATTTTTAAAATTCATTTTCGTGTTCAGTAGGTCCAAATCCATGAGAAAAAGTATGCTAGAAACAAATAACAGACAAAAGTTTGTTATTTGTGACCTAGTGTTATTAGAATAACTTTTCTTTTTAAGATTCTCAGAAGACACTAAATTTTTGTAGCAAATGCATTTAAAAATCACTTTATTTGAGATTTTCCAATGTTTTGAATCTCATGCACCAACATCATTTAAGGCTTAATGTTCTGGAATTAATTTAAGAATATTATTTTTAGAATTTAAAATATCAATTCATCAAGAACCACTCAAAAATATCTATTGCACTCCCAATCAGAAAAATACTTTCGACACAGCGATGGCAAAGCGTTGACGACGATCTGTAAGGTGTTGGCATTACGTTGTATTTTATCTTAACAATATTGTCCTGTAATCCGAATGATAACAGCGGCCAACAGTTGGCATATCAGAAGATATGGGCATTGAAATACCTTAAATTCAATGAAATCTGCAATAATTTTATAAAAAATATCTGACAATAATTTTACAAATTTTTCCCCCATACAAGGTTGGACCGCTCTAATAGCTTTTAACTTAATAATACCCTGGTAATAATTTTTGTCTTTATCTAATAAATGTATGAGTGTGTATGTATGTTTGATTTCCCAATATCCTTTTTTCCTAATATTGTATATCATGTTAAAAATATAAAACAATTGTCTACATATGATATCGTACTGGTCGTATGTCGCGTAGGTGTAATGTCATTTATGGTGCAGTAAGGTTTTCCTATAATAATAATAATACAGTATGTTATTACTTTATCTTTTAGCACAGATCTTTGTAGTTGCAATTTAAAATGTTTTTAAAATATCGTCTATATGAATTAGTATTAGTCTAATACTATCTCATGCGGTGGTGGTCATCAAGGTTTTATTTAGTTGTCCATACTTTGTATATCCTTTTAATACAAAATATTTCATTTTTATTTTAATAGCGTAGCTTTTAGAAGAACATTGCATGCCTAAGTCATATTTTTAACAGCTACGATTATTTGGGGAATGATTTTATTTTGTCATAATGTATGTAACATAGCAAAAATGCTGTTAGTTAAAACGATCCAACGATGTCTGTTCATATTTAGAAGCCTTTACCAATTGAAACTCCAATAGAGTCTAAATGAAAACAGTTTAAAAGCTGTTATTTTTATACTCAAAGAAGTTCTGCAGTTACTTCAAATAGTTGTTTTTAATTGCAATTATAGTTGTTCTACTATGAGAAATCTTAAACAACTATTTCGACAAAATTCAACTAACGAAAAGTAACATTTTAAAAGATTTAATTATTTAAACACTTTGTGATTTTTCTTCTAGACATTTGTAATTGCTTTATAATTCTGACGTCCTTTAAAAATAAAATAGTTTATAGTTTTTTGTCAATTACAAAAACGAACTCATGTAGTTTTTGTAATTGTAAGTGAAGAAAAGTAAATTAGAAAACTAACGTCAGCGTCAATTAAGTCTTAATTAGAAGCTAACGAGACAGTGAGAAAATTAGGCTTAATCTTTTAAAATTCGACTACCCTTGCCAGTTTATTTAACTACATTTGTCAGCTGTTTTTTTTTAGAAATATTTATCAATTTTTTACTGTAAATTTTACTGCAATTTAAGTTGTTTTAACTGAATATGTCAATTGTTTTTACAAATCCAAATAACTGCAATGGTCACTTAATTTACATACAATTGCAGTGGAAACCTTATTAAAATTGTTATTATATAAATTGTAATTTTCAGTTGATTTCGCAGACATAATTCTCTGATATGAGTGTAAGAATAGTTAAGAATAAATAATTCTGATATTTGTATTAAAAAACCAAAAATTTTCAAATAGATTTTCCTTATATACCATCTTGTTTTTATACCCTCCACCATATATGGTGAGGGTATATATCAGTTTGTCATTCCGTTTGTAATATGTCGAAATATAGGTTTAAGACCCCATAAAGTATATATATTCGTGATCCTTATGCAATTTCAAGTCGATTTAGCGATGTCAGTCTGTCTGTCTGTCTGTCTGTTGAAATGGCGATCACGACGCGAAGACGCAAGCGGGGGTTCCTATTTTTACCCAGATTATTGAACATCCTCCCGAGCAGTTTGGTATTTAAAATGAGCAAAATCGGTGAAAATGTGAAGGTACCTCTAAATTTTCCATACAAATTTGTACAATTTTTCTGTCTTACATACTATGAAAATAATATCATTTTAGAGCTATATGTGTGTTACTCTTAATAACTAAGTTAACGTTAAAAGCAACAATGTTAAAGTCGCTAACAGAGCAGACCTCTGTTAAGAACATTACTAAAACTAAATAACAAAAGTTCGTTACATAAATTGACAAAACATATTCATATTGCAGTTCATGCAAAATTTAGTATATACGTATATCATCTTCAGCCCCTATGGTGGAGGGTATTCAAAGACTCGGCACAGCCGAATTTAGCCCTTTTTTACTTGTTTGTTTTTAATTTTATTCTTCATTAAAAAAATCATAAAAGGGGTATCTAAAAAGCGTTATAGCCGAATAAAAAAAATGTTTACTTGTGTTTCGTTTCATTAGATTAATGCCTTGTATTTTTTTTATAGAAAATAAGCAGTAAATTGCATTATACTTACACGAATATGTATTAGTAGAATTATTTTTTTTTATTTAATTTAAATTGCACTTATGGCAATCAGAGGAATTTGTATGAGACCCCACGGTTGGGCGCCAAATAAGTACAGGTTGGGGCAAAAACTATCATCTGATTTTTCTTCGCTATAAATTTTGTTTTAAATAAAAATTCATCTGGTTTTTAACTGATTATGTTTACTCGAACTTAGAAATTTAGTTTGAAATTATTGATGCAAATTTGGCCTCTTTGGATTACATTTTGTATAACTTTGCGCAAAATTT
The DNA here is from genome assembly GCA_949748255.1 of Eustalomyia histrio. NCBI lineage: Eukaryota > Metazoa > Arthropoda > Insecta > Diptera > Anthomyiidae > Eustalomyia > Eustalomyia histrio. The sequence goes on from OX456523.1 coordinate 189,688,196, forward strand.
GTGGTGTCATGTTGTCAATTTTGGGTCGTATGTTTTTCTTTAACTCTTGGAGGAGTTAGAGAACAATATTCGAGTGCGGGGCTTGTTAGGACTTATGCGTATATCGATTCATTTTTATTCATTATGAATTTCGCACGTGTTTGCTTCATAAATGTGCAAATAAAATTGACATACGTTGTCATGCAGCAGCACTTTCCAAATAGGGTGATAATTATTGCCCCATCTTGTATTAACGTGTAAATAAAAGAGAAGGTAGAATATTGCCAAAATATTGTACAAAAATATCAGAAAGAAATAATAATTTATAAATAAATATTGAAAAAAAAAATTCTAAAATGTATTAAATATTAAGAAAAAGTTGTCCATGATATTTAAGAATTATTTCAAATTATTAATAAATTGTTCAGCTAAAAAAAAATTTGAATAAATTAATGTAATTTTTCCACAAATTAAAGAAAAATGTTTGAAGACATTAAGTCTCAAGAAGACTTTTCTAAAAAGTTATTATTCCAATGTAATTGAAATTCAGATATGCTGGTGAGATGGTATCAATATTGATTTTAAGTCAAAGCATAGTAAATTGTTTTTCTCCTGAACAAATTGTACTCGAACTTTAATTGTCGCAAAACATAACTTAAATTGTAAAATTTAATAATTCAAAATATTAATGGTCCTTTATTCTCTAAAAATCGTTTTTTTAAGATTTTTTTAGCTATACGAGTCAAGCTTTTTCTAATTGGTCTACACGTTGGGCACCAATGCGTTAGCTTGTCCAATATATCAGCTGCCTAATAGTTTAATACGTAAATATTATTAAGTTTTCCAAATAATTGATCTAACTTTAATATTATGTCATGGTTGAGAAAAAATCCTTAACATAATCAAGTAAATTTAAATGACGCATTAAAACAAAATTTTTAATAATAAGAAAGAAAAAAATATTCTCACAAGGACCTATTTAAACAAATAATATTGCATGGGAATTTAATATGAAAAAAATATTTAAACAATAAAACTTCCGCTTAAACATGTTAGCAAGAAATGATAAAAAAAAGTAAATCATGCAACAATTGACCCATAGATCACCTCTTTGCCCAGTTGGTGGTTTAAAAAAATCCTTGATGCATAACCAATAATATGCAAGTTCATAAACAGGTAAAATGTACCAAAAACCACCCCACAATACAACGGAATATTACGGAAGCACTCCCCCTTTTAAAACGACTTAAACTAAACCTTTTAACAGGAAAATATATATATTTTTTTTTAATTTCCAAACAACAAAACTGCAAAAGTTGCTGCACATTTACATATTCATGCTGCAATCTAAAAAGAAAAACTAAAATTTAACCATATAGAGGGTGTTATTTCTCACGCTATTACTACAACTTATACTATGAGTAAGGGTAAGGTTCCTTTTTTAAACTAATTTCCTAATAAAATAAAAATTATTATTATAAACATGATTATGATATTATTTTCTCAAGCCTAGTAACTTGTACACATTCGTATACATTTTAATAATTTCCTTTCGTTAATAGGAAACAAAAAATTCCCATACAGTTTCCATAGTATTAGACATTTGTACCAAGAGATAGAATAACATGCAGCATTCACAAGATATTTTATGGATACACTAATATTCTAAAACAAGCTTTATGCAGCTTAAGATGCAATTTACTAGCAGTTATCCCCAAAGAAGATGGTATCGGACATTATACGCACTAATTTGAATTTGTTTAACATATAGTGTTAAATTTTTTCTGGGACACAAATAAATAAAAATAAAAAAATTGGAAAATATTCCCACTGTTATTTATAAATAAATTGTTGGTCTCTAACTATAACATATATTATTTAAATGGTATTACTTAATACTAAGCAAAACTTTAAATTCTACTCTAGTTCCGCATAGATGTAACTAAACAAAAAAAATTACTTTGGTTCCTTTTTTTCCCCTACAGATTCATACTTGGGATTTTTCATTGGCATTGAAATTAGTTCAGTAATGCTAATGCCGAAAAAAAATCTGTTTAATTTAATTAAATGGAATTTTCTGGCATTGATAAGGACTAATCCTACTAATGCTAATAAAATCGTACCAATGTCTTAAAAACTAATTGCAATTGATAAAAAAAACATTTGTTTACAAAAACAAGGATGTTTAAATTGCTGTAAACTCTAAAAAATGTTTGTAAATTTACTACTATAAAACTGGTAAATTTTTATGTAATATAACGCATAGTTGGTAAATATAAACACCAAATGCGTAAAAATATTGTGTACACACTTTCACATACAATAATACGCATACAACGTATAAATAAACACTATGTGTTTATAAATAAACATGTTGTGCCTAAAATAAGTATAGCTTTTGGTAAATTCAAATTTTCAACACAAGTTTGTAAATGTACTATCATATAGTGGTAATTAATATATTGACACTTATAAATTAAAAAAGAAAACGTAAAGAAATTCAAAAAATATTGGAAAGCAACTAAATAACGAATTTTTATGACTGAAAAAATGAAATGCATATAAATCCGATGAAGACAATTAAGATGACCTCACTACTACGTGGGAAATGCTATATTTCGTATCCTACTATCCAAGGAAAATACTCATATTAAGAATGGGAACGAAGTCTCAAGCGATAAGGACACACATGTACACGATCAAGATGTTTATTAAAAACACCATCCAAGGCAGCACGAGTATAACCACCGAAATATACAGGTTGGTTGAAAAGTTCCTGCGCTCACCAAGAGATGGCACTGCTAGCTCCAAACTTTTTTTTTTCTCAAGTTGGTATAACTGTCCTGAGAACACATGCAAAGTTGCAAGTCATTCTGTCAATCTTTCTTTGTTTACAAGCCATTTGAAGTTGACGTGTCATTGATTTTTTTTAATATGGAAAAAATTGAATATCGTGCAGTCATTAGATTCTTTGTTTTGAAGGGTTTAAAAGCAAAGGAAATTTATGAAGAATTGTTAGAAGTGTACTCACCTTCAAAACGCACCGTTGAATTTTGGGCTGGTGAATTTAAACGTGGTCGTACCAGCCTTAAAGACGATCCACGCGAAGGACGACCAAAAACTGCAACCACAGCAGAAATCATTGAGCAGGTACATAATATGGTTAGTGAAGATCCAAGTTTGACTAAGCGTGAAATTGCTAATGCCATAGGCATCTCAGACGAAGGAGTACTCCATATTTTACATGAAGAATTACGTATGAAAAAACTGTTTGGAAAGTTAGTGCCGCACACATTAACAATTCAACAAACACTGGATCAAAAACAAATTTCTCAGCGTAATTTGGAGCGTTTTAAGCCGAATAAAACCGACTTCTTGCGTCGTTTTATAACTATGGATGAGACTTGGATCTTCCACCGTGATCCTAAATTGAAACAAGAACGTTTACAGTGGACTGAAGCTGGTTGTTCAGCTCCAAAGCAGATGAAGTCACAACGATCAGCAAAGAAGGTTGTGGCATCAGTTTTTTGAGATGCAAAAGGAATTTTGTTGATTGATTATCTTCAGAAAGGTAAAGCAATCAACTCTGAATATTATTGCAGCCTTTTGGATCAGCTGGATAAAAAAAATTCGTGAGAAAAGACCTGGTTTAAAGAAGAAAAAATAATTTTTCAACAAGACAATGCACCTGCTCACAAAAGTGTTTTGACGATGGCTAAATTCAAAGAATTAAAGTACGAATTGCTTGAACATCCACCGTATTCACCAGATTTGGCTCCCAGTGACTACTATCTCTTCAGAAACCTTAAACAATTCCTTCGTGGAAAGCATTTTTCGTAGACGGTTATTTTGCAGAGCTTCCGGAAAACCATTATAAGGATCGGATAAAATTATTGGAAGATCATTGGAACAAGTGTATTGAGCTTCTAGGAGATTATATTGAATAAAAAAACAGTTTCTTACCATAAATTTGGTAATTTTAAGCAAAAATTATTTACACTCTAATTAATTTCTGTTGAAATTTACCCAACTTATAATAGGAAACTGTACCCCTACTAAAAGTTGGGTAAATTTACTCTGTGTGCGTAAATGAAAAAAATACACACATTATGCGTAAGTTGATGAACACAAAATTTGTAAAATTACATAAAAAGTGCGTAAAAATTCAATGAAATTTTAAAATTAAAGAGTAAATTCACCAAATTTGTGCGTAAAGAAACACGATTTTTCTGTAAATGTACATAAAAATGCGGAAAAATCCTACAAAAATGCGCACATTTTCTACCATGATATTGAAAATTATAAAGCAAAAAATTTTTTGTTGTGTGTTAAAAAACAATAAATTTATTATTTAGTAATTCACAATAAAAACTATAATTTTATTGTTTGTTAACTCACAGCAAGAATAAAAACAATAAATTTATTGTTTAGAAATTCCAAAAAATTGATAAATTTAAAAAAACTAATGAATCTATTTTATAGGTTTGAAAATTGTATCGTTTTTTTTAATTTCAAAGTGTCATATTTTTTTTTACTACTATAAGTTAGTATATTTACAATCCTTGTGCGTAAAATTTTTATTTAACAAAACAATACTAATTTTAGGCATAATGGATTTAATTGTAAAGAAATAGTGTCTAAAAATACTGCGTGTGTGTATTATTGTATATGAAAGTGTGCACGAAAAAGTTTTACGCATTTGGTGTTTATATTTACCGAATTTTCGTAATATATAAATAAAACTTTGCCTATTTTATAGTAGTAATTTTACAAGGATTTTTTAGAGTGTAGAGTAATATTTTTTAGGATTTATTATATTTTATAAATAAATTTATAAAAATGTTGATTGCTTTTATTTTATAATATAACGCATTTAAAGGGTATATTTACGCGTCAAACGTGTTTCTTTACGCACAAATTTAGTAAATTTACTCTCTAATTTGAACATTTAATTTTTACGCACTTTTAGTGTAATTTTACTAATTTTTTGTTTACCCACTTACGCATAATGTGTGTATTTTTTCATTTACGCACACAAAGTAAATTTACTCAACTTATAGTAGGAGTACAGTTTCCTACTATAAGTTGGGTAAATTTAAACAGAAATTATTTAGAGTGTACATAGGCTGTTTTATAAAAATGTATCCCTCTGAATCTTTCACAGATTTCACATGTCTATAAAGTCTGGAAGGGATCACAAGGGTGACTATTTTTTGTTGTATCAATTTATGTGATAATATGAATTAAAACTCTCCAGTAATTAAAATTTCTTTTCCCGTTGCATTATATTTCGTAAAAAAAATGAGTTACCCTGTGACTGTTTCATAAAAATGGATCTTCCCGGACCTTGCAAATAGATTATCGAAGAGAATTAATTCTTCAAAAATTTTGTCCGTTTTGTCCTATGTAGCTTAGTTTTTGAGATACTGGCCATTTAAAAATAGGTCATTTTAGAAAATGGATAGTTTTTTGAAAACTAAGTAAAACAGCGCAAAAAGGACAAATTTTTACAAGCCTAGGATGTTTACACTCCCATAATATAGATTATGTAGGTCCAGGGAGAATCCCCCCAAAAAAAAAACACTCACAGGGTGACAATAATCTTAAATTAATTTGTGTGCTTATATAAATTAACACACCTTGATAATTAAAATTTCGTTACCCATTCCATTCCCTTTCGTTCGTAAAATAATGAGTCACCCTATGGCTGTTTTACATATATAAATGGATCACTCGGGATGACTGCCGTCATAATTGTATCTCACAGTTTTCGAGCTTCGGGACATTTTACAAAATGGCCATTATTTATACTTATTTATACTTTGAACAATTTATATGATAAACTATCAACTCACTCTCATCATGCAAATTTCGTTTCAGAGTTGCTTAGTGGTTCCTGTGCTTAGTGGTCCAATTTCGCTAGTTCCTCTTTTCTTTCCATTTTTTGTCACCATTATAAATGTGATAAAATGTGTAATGTTAGTTTTAACATACCGCCCCTTTTTTTCTAGTGGGCGAGACATTTAAGATAAATACTGCCAAAATTGACCTTAAATGGGAATTCGTTTTGCAGAATAGGAAAATATTGTTCATGCTTATAAAATTGTCTTTCAAATAATATAAATAATATTTAAATTGAGTCGAAGGACTCAAAACTAACGGCAATTGAATTAAGCATTAAAATTTCATAATTTTGCATATAATGTTATTACCATGCGGGAAAAGGGCCTGTCCCAGGATACGTCACGTGACCGGTTCATTGCATCTCGTGATATGCATTTTCGGAACCGGTTCAGTTTTCACTTATCACGGAACAGATCCCAATTTCCAAATAACCCCTTTTTTAACCACAGGGCAGTTACCGTTAGTATTTATGGACGTGGGTATAATAAAACGAAAATTTATATCATGGCTCAATCAAGACTTTTGAAATTAACAAAATTATAAAAAATGTTAAATTAAAAGTAAACCAGTTTTGAAAATAAAATTCTAATAGTTAATGGTAAAATAATACGATTTTAGTGCTAAGTTTAATACCAGATGTTTTTGAATCTTGCGAGCTAGAGGAAAAGATTTCTATGCCATTCAAAATGAAATTTCATTAGCTTTGTTTGTTATATACATTACTCATATATCTGATCAATATTTCCTATTATTTGGGAGTTTTTATTTTAAAAGCCACGCCCATTGGATAAGAAGGTAGCTTTGCCAAAACAAATATTTAATTTTTTATCTGTGGATCTCTGTTAGAAATCTCAAATGAGTTTAATCAAATTTGAAAAGTTTAAATTTTGCTAAAAATAACACTTTATTTACATTACCATTAAACAATGAAAGCACACAATTAAAATCATTATCATTATATAAAAAAATGGTAATGAAAGTAATTTCATTACATTTTATACCAGTGAAATGCTAATGAAATGAGTTAATTAGTCCGGTCAATTAATCAGTCCCATGTATGTACACACATAAATATGAATGAAAGAAATGATATGTTGACAGTTTTCATTCACTAAAATAAAATTTCATTCATAATTCAGTCATATGTTACAACTCAAAATTGCAGTGGCTTAGGTTAAATGGGGACAAAATTATTACTTAAGAAAAAAGTTTCAAATTTAACATTTATCAAATCATTATTTGCAGTACTCCATAATTGTGAAGATATTTCAAATTCTCTTTTGATGATGAAACTCTCCGAAATGAGAGCTCTCTTAAATTTAAGGTTTTGCCGTTAAGACAAAATAATGATTAATTAGTTTTTCCTTCTTTACCTCATTTTCAATGCTTACGTGGAGGACTATTGCTGTAAGTTGGTTTTTAGTCAGACACTATTAGGGGTGTCAATCGGGATTGACTTTTTGAAATCCCGGTATTCGGTAGTTAAAGATCCAAAAAACGGAATATGGGACTACGAAATTTTTTGCCGTTTCATGTTTATTTTAATTGAAAAAAAATATTTAAAATTTTCTATGATTTACAAAATTTTAAGCATTATTGTTAAATTATGAATTGCATTGAAGCATTTTTGATAAATACAACTAATGGTTTATGAAATATCATTTTTTATTCTGATTTGTAATTGTTAATAACAGAAATACAATTAGAAATGTTGTTAAATAAATTAAAATCAAATCATTATTAACAAAAACCGTCTGCAAAATAGTAACAGGGTTGTATTTTTAAATAAATTACTATGTTATATGTTTAAAGAATAATTAAAGTCCTGGGATATAAGAAAAAATCCAGACTAATTTTTATTGAATAATACCGGGATTAGGATTCCTGATTAGCATCCCTAGACCCCAATCACACACATACAAATATTTTGAAAGTTTCCAACAGAAATTTAATTAATATACACAGAAAAATAAAGTGCCAACCAATATATTCTGTTAGCACAACCAAATTCAAATGTGATTGCCCAATATGTTGTGTGTTGCAACCAAAATTTAGTTGTATTAACCGAATTTTGTGGTTTCCACAATAAAATTAAGTCAATACAACTGAATTTTGCTTGCAACAGCCAAAATATTCAGCAATCACAATTCAGTATGATTGTAATGACCCCATATGTTTTTTGAATAAATGCAATTTAAGGCTTTTAAATGGCAATGTTAACCATTTAAATTTTTAATGAGCTAAACATATTTTGAGGTTAATCTGAACGATTGCTGTATAATTTGGCTGAATTCTTTCATGTACCCTGAACTTTTCGTGCTTTATTCCTGAGATTACAAATTTGAAAAACTACTTAGGAGAATTTTAAATTTAGATGAACTAACACAGTACAGTTTCTGATGTAGTAAGTCCACTATAGACCAAATCCTTGCCTTATGTCAAGTCAGGAATACCTTGATTAGGTTAAAGTGATAGCTGCCCTTTTGAGAGCTAATGTGACTCCTTCAAATAAACGTGATTTCGTTGTGATTTTAAAGATTAAAAGCTATACAAGATACATGAACATAAAAAAGAGATTCGTGCTGACAAACGAATATGTTTTGGTTGAGGCAACTGAATTTATCTGTTTGCATAAAATAAATCAAGTCAGACAATATTAATTTGGCCGTGACAATATAATTTTGGTTACCTCTGAATTAAAATATATCGTAACCATTATTTGCACAACTAATTCGGTTATCAGCACGAATCTGTTTTCTGGTCTGTGGTAACTGGATTAAGATACGATAGTTGGTTAGAATTTAATAAAAAAGTTTGTCGTTGATGTTAAGAAATAATAAGAAATACAATAAGCCTAACAGTCTTAGAAATTGAGCTGGTGGACTTATTCAAGTCGACAAATTTTTGTTTTTCGAAGTCGGCTAAAACTTAAAAAGTTTAATTTTACAAAGTCAGATTGCAGCAAGTTTACCAAGAAAGTATTTTTTCTTACATGTTGGGCGCCATTTCTAATCAAACTTTTGTTTCGATTATTTTGCTAAAACCCTTTAGTAATCTAAAAATCGTGCCATACATTTAAAACTCCTCACATTCATAATACACCCCTGTTTTACAATCTGTTCTTACTATATGGGCTTGTTTAATCTAGTTTTAATAGTTATGTATTGTAGTAGATTTAAGTGCGCCAGCGCATAAGAGGGTTACAAAGTGTATTATTTTTTTTTGTTTGTTTAATATTTCTATATATTTCTGACAAGAAGTGTTAAATCAAAGTGCTTCTCTTCTTAAAACTAAACAGAAAATATACAATTTTTTATTGACTATTTAAGGTTGATTTTTGTACACTCTGGGGTCTGATTAGCATATCCGGCATATAAAAGACAACTTACTGCGTCAAACTGTCTGTGGATTTACACAATGAGGACGATGATTGTCCATCGTTCTTGTCACCCATCATCATTGTCATAATCCATAAATCAACTAATTTTTGTTGTTGTTTATTTTTTTTTTGTAAATTTTATTTATTATGTTTGTCTAAGAAAGTTATTAGTGGCTGGTTTGTATGGATTTTATAAAGATTAGTTAAAACAAATAGAAATGAGACTATATAACATTTATATATATAGATTGATGTCGGGACTGAGTTTAATTAATATTTCATTGTTTTTATTAAGTTGGGAAAATATAAAATATATGATTCTAACGCCATTTGATATAATTGTCTTGAGAAATGTGTGGAAGAGTTGGTTTCATGTTTCACTTATTCTGTGTGAGTTTTTGTAAGACAGGAGAGTTGCTTGAGAGTTGCTTCTATTTATATGAAGTTTTATTTCGGGAAAGAAACTGAATGCTTTGTAGAAATTACATATTAAATGTGTTACAGTAAAAATGGTGCCCAATGTGGGGTGGCGAAATGGGAATTTGTTATTCTGTGTGTCAGATAAATGTCTGGGTCTTGAAAGAGAAAAAGGTACTATCGCAAGAAAATTCCGTTTAAACTTTATATTTAATTTCGCAAATAACCTCATGTTGGGCGCCATATTTGTTATTAACAGTTTCAATTTTATTTATATTATTACGTAGAGTGGCAACATCTTGATTTCCATTCACTAACGTCTGCTACTACAATTAAATATAAATTGTTAAAACTTTTGATGAAGTTAATCACATAATTTTAAAGGCTGGATAATTCTTTCTTATTTCTATCAGTCATTGTCAATAGTTTTTATATCCAATCGTAACAATGCAAATTAGATCAATATTAGCAAAGTTTTGGAGCTCAAGCAAATCGACAAATAAGTTTCCTAAAAGCTGCTCTAAAGTTTTTGAGAAGAATGAAGTTCTTAAGAATTATTGGAAAGTGTTGTCAGATCTCATATATCCTTTGTTTTACTTTAAAATTGTCTACCTTGAATTGTAATATTTATTTTTTTTTGAAAACAGGGTTTAAAAAACGAGATGTTATATGAATATGCACTTTATATTAATTTAATTATTTTGAACAATCTGATAACAGCATACAGTCACACATCTGGGAGTATGTGGATGAATAAATATATTTTCAAAAGTCATGTTCTACTTTTGTCACAGCAGAATGATATGACAACTAATTATTTAATCAAATTGTTTTATACAATAAAACAATAAAAAATTAAATTCTATTAAACAAAAATGTAAAACTTTATCAAAGATTAGTTTTAGGGAATTTAACACAGGCACTGAACAAGATACATAGACATGTGGTATAGAAATATCTTTTAAATAAATCTTGCTAAACACAACACAATATTTTTATTACAAAGCAAATTGAGTTGAACAATTAAATTAAATTGATTTCAATAAACACAATCATCTACACGCAAACTAATAACAGACAAATGAAAACTTTATGAAGACGACTATGAGTAAGTTTGTGGTATGATAAAGAAGTGAGTCAATTGTGTGAAATGAAGAATGACTTGACCATTGCATATTTTTCGATGGCTGTATGTAGATGTAAGATATAAGCATTGAAATGCTACACTACATACACCAGTCCCTTGCAAAATGGAAGTCTAATACCTTCGTTTTGTTTTAAAAATATAATTTTGTTTGTAACACACCATTTTATGTGTCTTCGAACTTATAAAACTTATAGATTCTGGACTCTAAGTCAGTTTCAAGTCAATCTAAAGCGGAAGGATATTTTTTTAAGTTTATAGATTTAGGACAAAAGAAAGAAGACAATAGAATATTGTTAACAAGAAATCCTTAACTTTTAAAGAAGGTGAAATATCTGATTCTGGGAACTAAACTACTTTGGGAAAGCAATACCACGGACAGGATGGAAAATACTTTCTCTATGAGCAAAGTATATAATATATTGGACTTACTCAACTGGTGCGATATATATTTATACCCCATTCATACTGAACCCCAAAATACGTATTTTTAAGGAATTTGAAAATTGAAAACTTGAAAAAAATTAAAATCCGTATTTTGGGGTTCAGTGTGAATTCTGACTTATAAAATCCTAGTGTGTTAAGGATGATGGGCACGAACTGTCATTTCTTCAACCTAGTGAAGGTACAAAAAACTGCTTGTCTGAGAACCACAGAAGTTGCTGGCTTAATACTCCATGCAGATTTTTAAGTATTGATTGTCATTTAGTTGCGTTTCCGTATTCATGGGAGTCGAAACCCATTCATTGGTTACTTTATCCGGTATAAGCTGTTTTCCATACAAGCCTCGTTCAGCTTGCGCCTGCACACCTAAATAATCTTGGATGAGGTGATCGGAAATATAAGTACCTTAAGCGTGGCCTAACTGTCACTACAGATACTGATACTCCTCCGCATGCATATGTTATCGATGATTCAGTTCGCCACATCCAAAATAGGAAAAAACTTTAGCCCCAAAAACTATTACCATTCTGCCAACGGCATAAGAGGACTTGCGCAGATAAAACAGATTCATTGTTGCAACCGAATTCATTGTGAACTGAAAAGTTTGGTTGCAGCGACTGAATTATTCGGTTTTCGCAATTGAAATATATGGATTCAACAGAAATTCTATTGTATTAATCGAATTTCAGTCGCCACAAACAAATATGTCGGTAGCTCCAACCAAACTGTTCGGTTGGCAGGAAATTCGCCACAATGAATCTTTTTTCTCCGTGTGCTTGCACCGTTCAGATATCAACCAGATCTGGTAAAAAAGTATCAGAATAATCCAGAAGTAGTTCAGTTATGTTGTCCAGTCCAGTTGCCCAGGCCATCATGCCATTCAAATGCATTAGAAACATCGGAAAAAATTTCGAAAATCACTCCATGATAAGAGCATGTCCTGCGTTGCAATCCATATGCCAGTTTCAATTTTTTCAGAGTCTGCATATCGATTTCATAGCTTCGACCTATATATGAAGATTTATAGTATTAAGAACGTCACGAGCAGTGGTACTTATAGCATTTGTGATACCCAAAGTAGCAGAATAATGGTTTCCACCATTATTCTAGACCAAAAGACTACAGATGCATATGTCACAACGGATCTGATACTACAAGGTATATTCAGTGCATAAATCCAAAGTCCTTCCAAAACATCATCGTTTCTGCCAGAAAATCTCTAGCCCCTGAGATACAGTTGGAGTGTAACCGGAAGTCAGTTCAAATAGCTATATGTTACACAAGCTGTCCATCAGGTTCACAGCAGTTTGCATTTTCCTACAAACTGTTATTAGTGCTGCGAAATATCACCCCCATAAGCCTGAATGTGCACCTTTCATCTCTGCCTTATACCTGTTCTATAGAAAGTAGGTAGAATTTCCTGAAAAATGAGTCAATCACGTAGAGGTGGGAGTAAACACCCTGGACGGATTAATCTACTGGTTTCAACTGTGACCTTTGTGCCCCATTGACCTTTAGCGGTCTATCGAATTTATGATAGCATAAAGTGAATCCATTTAACAAGAACTGCAACCACTCCATGCGCCTCAGCCGGAACCCTATTCGAGTCAAAAGTAACTTTATCAAAGGCTCCCTCAGTGACAACAAAAACACTCATCGTCTATTCCTTTTTGTTTAAACCCTTTCAATCTCAAAAACAAGATCGTGAAGAGCCGACTTACAGGATCTACATTCGGAAAAATTGTGCTTAGCAAATTTTAATTTTTTAATGAACAATCATAACAAATCGTCATAAATTTATTTCTTAACAAAATGGGGATAGAAGCAGCTGTTGGCCTTAATATCAAGTACTTAAGCACATTAAAAGAATACTTTTTTCGACATTGTCAACCAAATGGTTTAAACTGGAAATGTCCAAATTCTTTTAAGCTACCTTACAATGAGGGTAAGGTGTATTTAAGACAATCATCTACACATATATTGCATTGAAAATGGTATTTACTCTGCAGATTACATGAGTACGGTTATTGTTTATTTTATTTGCTGAAATGCAAATAAATCATGCAAGTGTTTTATGTCGAGCTAGAAAAATATTATAAAATACTTCAATTTATTTTCGTTAAGATTTATTACAACGAAAGTAGCAGCATCAATTCAATTCTAAAGATATTTTACGACAAAGAGATTAAACACTATAATTTGTAAATTCTTATTAAAGTATTTACATGCCCATGTAAAAATCGAAATATTACGGACATATATGATCAAACATTGTGCTGTATATTATGATACATGGGTATGCATGATCATATAGGTCCATGCATATTTCAATATACATGATTTCATATATTTTCAAACAACTTCAGGGTATATGGCCGTATATGATCATGTAATTTAATAAATGCTCGTATATGACCTATATAAGCTCATATATGATGCTATATGACCATATACGATCATACACCATCAAATTTTGAATTCGTTGATATATAAAATTAATATATGAGATCATGTATGATCATATATTGAAATATACATAGACCTATATGATCATGTATACCCATGTATCGAGTATACCTCTCTATCATGATCATATACAGACCAATGTATGATCATGTCTGTTCATAAGATTGTATATAAATTTCATATTTGAATTATTCAATGCAATTTTTAAATATTTAGAATGCTAAATAGCGAGGAGTTTTTGATAGCGTATATTTTTTTTTGTTTGGCGACAAATATTTGAAGGTTTTTTTTTTGAATGATTCATGTATTTAAAAAATATCATAAAAATAAATTAACAATTTTTTATACTTTGTTAAAATTATGTATATTTGATTTAATAAACTTATGGATTAAGCAATTTTTTTTATGAAACACAGTTGTGGGTATAGAGATAGCAGTAAAAATTATGTTCCCAATAAACAGATTTAATTATGACGATTTTTTTTAAGATTACAAGTCAAGTGTTTGAAAATTTTATCATCTCGGGTTTTTTTTTAAATCAAACCCTTTTACTAGGCAAATTGTTCGTTTTACTAAATTCTATCCATATCTGTTAAATTCAATAAAAAATATGTCTGATTGTCTGTCATCTGTTTACATCATCGTCATCATAATTCATATAAATTTATGAATGTTCGTATGTATGACTTATCAAGCGGGTGCTGACTATCATAATATTGACTTGATATATAATAAAACAAGCAGGTTGAACAAAGAAGAATTTATTTTATACTTTTCAAGGCTTTAATGAGTGCGTCCGGTTGGCGAGCTATATAGTATTTAAATGCTCTGGTTGATTGCACTTTCTTTAATTTTTTTCCATTTTTATAACAAAACACATTAATGCTTAGAAGGGACATTAACATTTGGTATACTCGTATAAGTTTTTAACTAAAAATATAAATTTCTTTAGATTTGTTAATTATGTGTGCCGAGCGTATTTTCACCCCCTTAAAATGAGATGGACTATATTAAGGGGTTAGGTCAGATAAGGATAGTTTTTTTTTTGGTAAATTTATAATCCAGGTTTAAAAGGAGAAATGAAAGTTAAGTACTTTTCACAACCGACTCATATCCAAAAATAGGACATACACTCGCTATATATTTTCCGTTACCGACTGTAGTTTATTTAAAAAGTAATACGCAATTGAAATTCATAGAAATATATTTTTTTAACTATTTGAATCAGTCACTCAAAAAACAAATTATAAAAAACGGACTTTCAGTAGAAGTTGATATTTTCAGTTAAAAAAAATTTTTTTTTGTTTTCTGTTTTTAAAAATAGACATTCAAATAATTTATAATCATTTTTTTTATCAAAATAATTTGTTGAAATACAAAATTATTTCAATACAACTAACAAGAAATTTTACCCATATACATACAAATATAGAAAAGAAAAATATGAACGTATGTGTTGTGTCTTGAACATACCAAAAAAACTTTCAATTTGAAAAACCAACTAGAAAAATTGTGTTTTCCTATCGCTTTTTGTCAGTTAAAAATTTATGATTAATTTAAACGACTTTCGATTGTTTTTACTACTGTTGTCGATTAATAAATGATGATTAAAAATAAACAACAAAATGTGTTGAATATAATGAAAAATCCTTAGTCCTCTTTTTGATCATATTTTCGATAAATTTAATAAGTATTTTAGATTGTGTTTAACGAAAATATTGTGGTATGTAGGTTCGAATTTTTCTGAGGATCGGACTACTTCTTTACATTAAATGCCAAATGACTCAAGACAAGATTTCTCAAAAAAACTCCTGGCCCACCTAAGTCTCAAACAAATCTTTAACCAAAGCAGGTAATGGGTTATAAATAATTTTTTTTTTAACTATCAATGATAATACTTCACATCTTCTGCATTATTTTAAAGCAGACAATAATGTATTACCTCACCTTTTACATTTCTTTAAAACATAAAAACGGCGAGAGTAGCCTTCCATTCTTTTCTTTTTTTATAGACCAACACTCAGGGTATGCCTCTACTAGTGCAGTGCATTGGTTTAAATTAGGAATATGGAAGGAGGAGTGGTGTTTACGTATATTTACTTTATATATATTTACGTATATTTACTTTTTTCTGATTTTTTTGGATTTTCCAGTTTTTAGCTTTTTATTAAAAATTTTGAGGTTTAAATTGCTTTTTTCCTCAAAGTGCATTTTTCTAATAAAAACAATAATCGGTTGGACATAAGTGGTGTAAATAGTAAGGAGATTGGATGGAGTGAAATATTTCTTACACCGTTTTCGGAAACAAAGACACTTAAATGCTTCCTTCTACACTTCAAATACGTGCTTATTCCAATGGACATCACACTGAATTTTCATGCACGTCCTGTGAAGTGTTTCTGATTCCTCGATACTGGCACCACCTATATTTACTAAGGACATTGACGACCTCATAGCCCTGAGACAACATACAACATTTCTATTCTTAATTTTGATTTAAGAACATCCCAACCCCTTAATAGTGAAAAAAATGAGCAAACTACTATTAACATCTAACTATTGCTTAATGTGTGTTTAAAATTATGCTTGTCCTATAATAATTATTAATGTTCTCAATGTAATTGTCAGTCGACTGGGACTAATATCAATAAATAATGTTCACTCTTCTTCGTCATAAAAAACACCAGCTAGTCTGTCAAGTCAATTGAAGCAATTTGAATTAGTTTGTTAGACTGGCCTGTCTTTCTTAATGTCCGCAGTTTCTTCTCTATCACAACTGCAAAAGGTGTCGTTGTCGTTGAGCACATTTCCTGCTAAGTGTCATTTGTTAATTTCTTACGCTTTTCAATTGTAACCTGAGATATAATTTAAGATATAAAAGTTGGCATATTTTTGTCTTCTTCTTAGTCGTATTTTCAAAAAATATATCTAGAACAACAATATTGTAAGGAAGTGAATTAACCACTGTGACATTTGTATTGTTTACTTTTTTGGGTTTCTTAAGGCTTATTGGCTAAAATATATTTTTTTTGTTTTTCTTTAACAAAATGCGTTTTTAAGTGTTTCTTTTGTTTTGAGTTGTATTTTTTATACATTTTGTCATTTCTTAGATTTTTTTCCCTCTGTGTTGACCCCTTTTGTTTTTGTATTGTCATTGTTTTTAAGGTTTACGTCTTATTGTACTATTTGTTTGTGGTTCATTTAGGTAAAATGATACAATTTTTAAGACATTTGTATAAGTTTTTTTTTTTAATTTCCCAAGCATATAAATTAACTTTGGGGCATTAAAATTAAAGTGAAAAATTACTTAAGAACTTATTAATATAACATAAAACTCAACTATATTTTGGCAAAGGGACTGTAAAGTATTAGCAAAGCTCAAGAAAAATATATGTAGGAAAGGGAACATATATTTTAAATTTCAGATTTCTAATTAAAGAGATTTCGGCAGGACGTTCAAGTGGAGCCTTTTTTGTTTTGGCTCTTCACCGTAAAAATTCCTAAAATCCCATCTTGTTCGATGCTTACGCTAGAGTAAGCATGCCATATTCAAAGTATCAAGAACCAGCGGTTTGGGCTGTGTGATTAATTTTCCCATTTTAATCCCATTTTTACAAAGTTCTCATTAAATTAGCACATATTTTGAATTACTGATATTTTGAATTACAGATTTCTAGCCAATAGGATTAAAAATCTGGAAATCTGGAGGAGGAATCTATATGCCAAATTTCAAGTGGACACTTTTTCCCTTTTTAACTACGTTATTACCACGTTCTTGTTCGACATTTCAAAAAATTTATCTTTTGTGTATTGGCTCATACTGCTCATACAGGTTGGTTGAAAAGTTCCTGCGCTCGAAATGAAAGAATACTGTTTTTGCTACGAAATATATTTTTTTATACAATATAATCTCCTAGAAGCTCAATACACTTGTTCCAATGATCTTCCAATAATTTTATCCCATCCTTATAATGGTTTTCCGGAAGCTCTGCAAAATAACCGTCTACGGCTGCTATGGCCTCTTCATTCGACGAAAAATGCTTTCCACGAAGGAATTGTTTGATATTTCTGAAGAGATTGTAGTCACTGGGAGCCAAATCTGGTGAATACGGTGGATGTTCAAGCAATTCGTACTTTAATTCTTTGAATTTAGCCATCGTCAAAACACTTTTGTGAGCAGGTGCATTGTCTTGATGAAAAATGATTTTTTTCTTCATTAAACCAGGTCTTTTCTCACGAATTTTTTCATCCAGCTGATCCAAAAGGCTGCAATAATATTCAGAGTTGATTGCTTTACCTTTCTGAAGATAATTAATCAACAAAATTCCTTTCGCATCCCAAAAAACTGATGTCATAACCTTATTTGCTGATCGTCGTGACTTCACCTGCTTTGGAGCTGAACAACCAGCTTCAGTCCACTGTAAATGTTCTTGTTTCAATTTAGGATCATGGTGGTAGATCCAAATCTCATCCATAGTTATAAAACGACGCAAGAAGTCGGTTTTATTTAAAACGCTCCAAATTACGCTGATAAATTTGTTTTCGAACCAGTTTTTGTTGAATTGTTAATGTGTGCGGCACTAACTTTCCAAACAGTTTTTTCATACGTAATTCTTCATGTAAAATATGGAGTACTCGTTCGTCTGAGATGCCTATGGCATTAGCAATTTCACGCTTAGTCAAACTTGGATCTTCACTAACCATATCATGTACCTGCTCAATGATTTCTGCTGTGGTTGCAATTTTTGGTCGTTCTTCGCGTGGATCGCCTTTAAGGCTGGTACGACCACGCTTAAATTCACCAGCGCAAAAAGCAACGGTGCGTTTTGAAGGTGAGGACTCCTTAAACACTTCTAACTATTGTTCATAAATTTCGTTTGCTTTTAAAACCTTCAAAACAAAGAATCTAATGACTGCACGATATTAAATTTTTTCCATATTAAAAAAAAATCAATGACACGTCAACTTCAAATGGCTTGTAAGCAAAGAAAGAATTGACAGAATGACTTGCAACTTTGCATGTGTTCTCAGGACAGTTATACCAACTTGAGAAAAAAAGTTTGGAGCTAGCAGTGCCATCTCTTGGTAAACGCAGGAACTTTTCAAACAACCTGTACGTTAAAGGGGAATCTTCAATCTTTTGAACACCAATTTTTACCACGTCACCTTAGTAGTGACCAATCTAATAATTCAGTGAATAAATATTTTAAATTTCAAATATTGGATGGAATTGATAAATATTACTTAAAACTAATTTCCTTCCGTTTCATTTCCTGTATTTTGTGTTTTAATTTCACTCGTTTCCCATTCCATTCCATCTTGTGCCTCCTTGTCTAGTGTTTCAATTCCACTCATTCCCTGTTCTATTCCATTTCGTTCTCTTTCCTTCCATTTATTTTCCCTTTTCTAGTGTTTCAATTACACTCGTTCCCCGTTCGTTCCTTTTTCATTTCGCTTATTTGTCGTTTCATACCTATCGGTCGCCTTGTCTAAAAAAAAAATTGAACATTTTGTAGCCATTTTTCGTTAGATTTATTAAATTTTCTTTTTTATATATATTTAAACTTTGTCATATTTATTACTACCACCTTAAATGACGCTAACATTTTTTTTCGAACTTGTCAAATGCAAATATCATTTTTTTCGAATTTATCATTTTCCATGAATAAATCACGGAGTTGTATAGACACAATTCAGTGCTGATCACACTTTTTTCGATATGTTTTGAAATTGAACACGTTGTTTGAAATGTTTTGCTCGCATTAAAATATATGGGAAAATATGTACCAAAACACATATTTTGAACAAAACATTTAATTTGGCTCAAAACACGTGTATGGAAATGCAGTATTAGACACTTCTTGGGAAAAAGGAAATTTAATTTTTTGTTTTACATGTATTAGTATTGATATTATAATCAGATAATTTTATTCATACCATTGCAGCATAGACTTCATTAGGTTCTATATATCATTTTGAAAGGAATTTAATAAATAAATTCCAGATTTTGACGGAAACCATTTTATTTGAATATTTACCTGCAAAAAAAAAAGAAAAATGTAAATTAATATATAACAAATATTTAATTAAAATATCCATAGATGGTATTAAAGAAATGCAATTTTAAACATTTAAATTACTTACAGGGTGTTTTTTATAGGTGCAAAAATTTAACTTGAAATAAAATAATGAGATTACATAATTTTAAACTGAAAATTGTCTTTATTGGAAAGATAATTGTATGCCGTTAGTGTTTAAATATAATGTCGGGTATGTGACCGCCGCGGCTTGCAACCATTATTTCAAGCAATAGGAGCCGTATCTCGTCAATGTTTAGCACAATGTTGTCTTCCATGGCATTCAAAGTTGCCGGATTGTACACATAAACCAATTACTTTACGTAAGAGAAATTAACCTAGAGGCGTTAAATCGCATGATCTCGGTGGCCAATTGTCTGGGCCATTTGAGCCACTGACCATTTCAAGCAAATTTGAAATACCTGCCAATTGTGCATAAAAAAAATAAAAAAAATAAACATTGGGTCAAACTAACCGATTTTTAGACGCGCTGTAAAACATGTGGCGCCGTCCTATTGAAAAACATGTCTTCAATTAAGATTCCATGCAATAAGGACACGAAATAATAGGCATTGATAACTCTGTTGGTATATGGTTGAGGGTATCGTTCTCGCTGTTCTCATTTTTAAAGAAATAAGTAACAACGATTCCACCGACCCATAAAACTATCAAAAAGTGTTTTTTTCTTTTTTTTGGCATGCCCATTAAGTCAAAAATGAACCTCATCATTGATTATAATATTTCGATTGTGGATTGACTTCCAGTTAATTTTGAGCCCATTGAGCAAACGTGCTGCGCGAATGGTGATCATTCGGCTTTAATTTAATGAAATGACAAATCAAACTGAGCACAATTTATAATTTGCCATTATAAAGTTAAAAAATTATTATATTTTTCTATTTTTTCCTTATTATTTGTTAAAATTTGTTTAATTCTTTTAAATGTAGTAATTTTTTGATGTTTTTTATTAATTATTTTTCCTTTGCTGTATTTTTTTATAATTGTTAAACGAAAATCACAGCTGAGTTTGACATTTTATCTTAGCAATAATTGTTAATGAATATTGCCGAAAAACTATTAAGACATATATTAGCGGCAATAAATATGTACGCAATCGATTTGTCAACACATAGGATAACATAATTTTTACCTTTGCTTCATATTTATCACCAATCTAGACTGCGGGTTACGGAACATAATAGGATTTCGAAAAAACTTTTTTGTACATAACGGGTGTTTATTTTAGAGGTTAAATTTTCCGGTAAAGATTAAATTGTCAAATTGGCACATTATAAATTGTGCTCAGTTTGGTTTGTCATTTCATTAAATTAGAGCCGAATGATCACTATTCGCTAAATGGGCTTAAAATTAACTGGAAGTCAATCCACAATCGAAATATTATAATCAATGATGAGGTTCATTTTTGACTTAATGGGCATGCCAAAAAACAGAGTTGAAGCATTTGGAGTGAAGGGAATACACGAGAGATTCGTGAGGCACCGTTAAATCCACAAAAACTCACTTTTTGATGGTTTTATGGGTCGGTGGAATCGTTGTTACTTATTTATTTAAAAATGAGAACAGCGAGAACGATACCCTCAACCATGTACCAACAGAGTTATCATTGCCTATTATTTCGTGTCCTTATTGAATGGAATCTTAAAATTTTTGGAAATATGAGCTAACATAAATACATGTTCTCATCCCCTAACATAGGATCGGAAATGAGCAATTTTGGGCCGTAATTCTGTCATTGTATTTTACTTTTTGCTAAGATAGTTATCTTTAATCTAGACCGGTGGTAAGAGGTATGTATGTCCTCTTTACATATTATTTTTGCTGTAGACATAAACAGAAAAGTTTTTTGAATCTTAAATACATAGTTGAGTGGATCTATAGATCTACAGTTCTACTTAAGAACGAACGAACGTATTTACTATTGTAAATGGTGGTTAAATTTTAAGGGCCGATGTTGATTTTGAATAAAACACAAATTTTTTAGGAAATTATTGTCATTTCTTTTTATTATGATAATATGGTATGATGCAATTATGTATGGAACAAAATATCGGAGAAAGGGCCGCCGCGACCTCGGCGGCACACCTCCATCCGATGGTCCAAATTTTCGATGACGCTGAGGCATAATTGAGGTTCTATGCCGTTAATGAGCCGAATTATCTCATCCTTTAGCTCTTGAATTGTTGCTAGCTTATCGAAGTACATCTTTGCTTTCAAACAACACCAAAGAAAGAAGTCCAACGGCGTCAAATCACATGATCTTGGCGGCCAATTGATATCGCCACCACGTGAGATAACACGGCCATTGAATTTGTCGCGCAAAAGAGCCATTGTTTCGTTAGCTGTGTGGCAAGTGGCACAGTCCTGGTGAAACCACATATCATACAGGATCATATCCTCAATTCATGGCCACAATAAGTTCGTTTTCATCTCGCGATAGCGAACACTATTCACGGCAAATTCTTGGCCGAACTGGGCGAGCATGCACAGGTGTTTAAACAGACCCGGTTTGCTGAAATTTGCCCACAGTTCTCCCGATTGTGGACACATTTGGTCGATTATGCTGACCAAAAAAAATCACGAGGTGCACGAAATGCATTTTGAATTAAACGCCCATTTTCATTATAAGCCTTTCCATGGTTCAAATGAAATGCAGAAAAAAACTTGACGTTTAGGAGTGGTTCACATTCAACATCGGTTCTTAAAATTTAACCACTCTATACTATAAAAGCAGCAAAATTAAAAGGGGGGACCTTCTTTTCATTTCTTTAAAAATAATACAATAAATTTGAAAGACATCTGAGTAAATACATAAAATACTTTTAAGACACATTCATTATTACAACAAAGAAGATGCGTTTTAAGATTCAACTCCATAATATCAATATTTTTTTTTGAAGACAAAAACATCTAAAACATATTAATGCAACAGCAAATGAGTTTTATATTCAAAAAAATATTGAATTTAGTCTTAAATAACGAGGGTGTTTTTCTTTACTTAAGGTTGAAATAAATATTTGTATTTTTTACTTATTCTTAAAAAATGAAACTGACTACTGCAACACTTGATTTTGCATATTCCAGCAAAAATCACAATTATAATGAAAAACAAAATTTTGATAAAGCGCAAAATAAAACGAAGAAAAGTTACTGTAAAGCAGCACAAAAAAAATCTTTAAAAATCATTTGGAAACAAAAGAAATTGAAAAAAAAACGACGACGAAAAAAGTGCATAAGAGTAAAGAAAAGCTTAAGAACGTAAAAAATCATAATCATAAAAATTAAATAACAAAAATCAGGGGCGGAACTGAAAATAAAATAAAGTTATGAGGGGAGAACTTTCAGATGAAATGCCTTTTTATTCCCCTTAATTAGTTCAAACATAAACTATGTCGGCCATTCCACGATAAATCTGGCTTCAATCTGAGTTTGGATCATCTGATCTGATTATTTATTTATTTCTTTATTTTACATGCAGAAACTCTATGGACCAACTTTAAGATTGCCTTTCTCGATATTTCAATAATAAAAAACTAAAACTGTATGCTAGTTCCAATTATCATCGGACCATCAACTTATTTGGAATAGTGTACACCCAGAGCTTTAAAAGAATTATTTCAATATTTTAAAATAAATTAAATTTGCCTCCAACTTTTTGCGTCAAGGGGGGGGAGGGGGGAGAATAGGACACAAAAATGTTCGAGACTTTATTTTCTGGATTTTTTAAAAAATTTTATGCATTTTAAGATAATTTGCTCACTTTACTCCGCATTAGAATTATTTGATTTTTTTATATTTTTTGTTTATTTCTTTTAACTAACAAGACAAGTGGGATTGCAACGTTAATTATTTCTTCATTAATCATTATTAAACTAGTAAAACGATTAAAGTATGCCATGCCGGCTACACCAAATATAATATGGGTAATTATATAATATGGGTAATTATACCCATATTATATTTCAAATTTCAGGAAGGATCCTAAACCTTTTTTTATGAAAAGCCCGAAAAATTCAGAGACAAATCTAAACAAAAAGTTAATTTAAGCAAATATTGGGAAGGTGGGCTTAGACAAGGTGCAAATATGATCCAATTTTCTCTTAATGAGAGGCATGCTCTTTTCTATTTTGTTTATTGTGATAACGGTATTTTAAGGATACTCAATTTCTACGATAGACTAGCAGCAGAAATTTATAAATAACGGTAACAGTACGAGTATTATATAAATAACGGTATATAATTTATTCCGGTACCAGTACCAGTACCGGTATTTTAGGTATTATGGTTTTCTGGTAACGGTATTTAAAGTGTAACGGTAGTCAGTTAAAATAATTTTAAATCGATTAAGCATGTATTTTGTTTTTTAAAGAGAAGCAACACTAAGGAATTTTTCCTACTAATTAAATAATAGAGAATAGAATAGAGAATATGGGAGATATGGAAGGTGGTGAAAGATAAAAGCTTCAAATATGGCAGCACTGTAATTGCGTGAGGCAATTAATCTTGGAACAATTGTTGTCCGCCATCTGATGGAGAGTTGGTGAACTTGTTGAATCTTTTTAGTTCATAGTCCCATCATGTTGGCTTACTTCGATGGGATTAAGTGCTCTGGTAACAAGAAACATATGTATGAGTGATAGAAAAATCATACATACTACTTTTCTAAATTGATGTTGCCGTCGCTGGAAATTAAACCCACAACCTGTTATGTAGCAGTCAACGCGCTAAGCATTACACCAAATTGCTCACTTTTCCCCATCGTTACATTTAAGCTGTATTGCTTGCCGACCTTGACTAATATTTTAATAATATAAGTCACTTATAAAGAGAGTTTCTTTGTTTCTTCAAAATAATTTGTATGTAATTATATATAATTAATTATTTCTAACAAACATAAAAAAATAAAAAAAAAATCGAAGTAATCTTGGCCCCTGTTTATAACTTTTAGATGTGATATTGGGCCGCTAAATATATAAAAGTGTTTTCCCTCCCTTCTGTCATATATACAAATTTGTTCTAGAGGCACTCGTAAAGAGACTATCCATGTTAGTTCTGACTACTATATTTGCTTTGTTTGTGAAACAAGATGTTAACAGAAGCATTCACTAAAAACTGATAGCACCCATGTAAAAGAGATTGAGAATAACGTCAATAATTCAACGCGTTGACTCTGACAGGGAACAAATGTCAAACTTATAAGAGTTTTCGAACATAATTTACTGCATAATCACAGCTACTGGCCCTTAGAATATCACATTGTCGGTTTTCATACTAAAACCTATTAAATTTTATGAGTTGTATGCCACATCTCTGCTTTAACAACCCTATATATTGAAGAAAAACAATTCGTTATGAAAGGGTAAAACCTTATAAGACTTTTTAAAACACTTGGAGATGTTAAATCATTTCTTAAGAGCTTTTCTTGTTTTATTTCTATTATTTTACAATACAAAATGCAAATATACACAAGGAAAAAATATAAAAATGAAACAAAAATTAGAATGTAGAAAAAAATTATAAGAAAAAAATCTGCAAGATATGCATAATGAAAAAACGCTACAATACAGGAAAAATACCAAATCCCACAGGCAAATAAATTTTAAATCATAAAATATTTTATAAGAAATTTTTAAGTCTATACTCTTCTTAATAGCTTCAAATATGTCAATGCAGTGATTTCTTTTTACTATAATTTAATTTTTGGTTGCGGGAGTTAAATAGGTAGTAAATAACCGCTAAATTGTGAGGCCGTTTAGCGAGCGTTTGCTGTACTTGCATCTAAATATATTATGACCTTAATTTGTTTAAAATAAGACTTTTAGAATAAAAGTGTTGCACACAGTTTTTTAAGATTTTTTTTAACACAAAATTTCTGTAATTACAAACACAAGCAGTTGATTTCGAAATTTCTTTTGATGCGGTTTTATGCCAACATTTTTTTTTGCCACTACCCTCCTACCAGAAACCATAAATAACTTTGGGTGTCTTATAGCATTAGAAAAAAGAAAAAAAAAAAAAAAACGACAACCTCAAACCTTGTCATCATTAACACTTTTTTCGAATAACTTTTTTATGGATATATACATTTTTTTTCTAAATCTGCATCATCTCCTTCTTTCTCTAGTACCCATATTTACATCATCTTGCTGTTGAGGTTGGTTGCTTTTTCTATTCAAACGATTTTTATCTTATAAAAATTATTTCCACATCTTTAGTAAACATTTTATTTCCTTTTCAACTAACATCAGCGTTTATTATTTCTCATTTTAATATCATGATGTTAAAGTGATTATTATCTTTAAAAAATATTTGTAAAGTTATAGGAATTATGAATTTTTTTTCATCTATATTTTATGTAATGAAAAAACCGTGGAAAATATTTTATCAACTGCTTTTTTTTTGGTTCCTTCCATCAATGCTAAGTTTATTTGCGTGGTTAGTTCTTATGGACTTTAATTTCGATTGGTTGAAAAAAAAGATATATATGAAAATACTTTCTAACTACAACAAGTTTTCTGCATTATTATGAGCAAAAAACTTTAGGGAAAAAATCTTTGAAGATATTTTTATTTAATGAACTTTATTTTTATTTTATTTTTTTTTTTTTGGTTAAATGTACTTATGCAAGGTTTTTTTAATATAATTTATGGTAAAATACACAAAAGTTTTCTTCTAATTATTTGATGATTTGAAGAAGACCATTTATTTTTCTCTAAATATATATTTTCTATTAATGAAAAAGACTTGTTTTTTGTATAGTGAAAAGGTGTACAGCCAGAAAGGCATTAATTAAAGTTAAATGAAATAATAATCATAATTTAACAACTTAATTTTTTCTCTTTTTAAGATATTTAAAATTTAGATAAAAATTTTCAAAATTTAATAACAATATTCCATTTATTCCAAGTTATATATCGCACTTATCGTGATTAGCAATGCTTAGGAGCAGATTTTTTTTCTATCAAAAGATTATAAACTATATAAAATATTTATATAATTTTTTGAGATACACTAATCCTTATTGTAGTAAACAACAAAAAAAAAAATGATGATTAATAAGCACAATAAGTACAAAACAAGGCTGAAAATTACACACACATACTCAAAATAACTGACATATTGAAATTATAAATCATAAAGCTAAGAGCGGTAAAAAGCAATTCCTTTTAATTGAAAACTTATGCGAAAAATATTGCCAACTGTAACAAAACAAAAACAAAAAAAGAAGGATAAATTTCACAAAAAAAAAATATATAATACACAACGTTAAGGAACAATGCGCCACAATGACTTTACTACACCCAGAAAATATATTCGTACTGTCAAGGGAATTTGCAAATGGTTTAGGTAGTCGGTTGGCACTACCGAAAATTCAACCGAAATTCAGTTGTCTCAATCAATTAACTCTTGCCACAATTGATTTCCACAATCAAATCATTTGATTTACTACAAATTCGGTTGCCAACACAAATCCGTTTTATTTGTGTAATATTGAAAACAAATCTAAACTTTTATTGTTTAACTTCATGGATAGAACTGTATAGAAAAGGAATTATTTTATAGGATGTTTGTCACATTCTAATGCCTAGCTCAACACTCAAAATAGTTTATAGTTTAGATTAACTGAAAATGTAATATAAAATAAATGCCAAATTACTTAAGAATCGTCCTACTAACAATTCATTTAAATCAAAAAAGCTTTTCATTTATTTTTAAATGTTAATAAATTAACTTACAATATCCGTAAATAATAAATGATTTTTCATTCATTTTAACTGTTAACAAACTTATCACAAATCTGTAAAAATTAATGATATTTTATTTTTTTATTTCTTTTCCCTGTCAACAAATTAACTACAAAATCCGTAAAAAATAAATGTTGCATATTTTTTTTTAATTATCATACAAATTAAAAACAAAGTTTGTAAAAATAAACCACTTTTCGTTTATTTTTTTTAATTATCAATGAATCAACTATAAACAAATAAAAACCATTTTTTAACTAATCATTTTAACTGAAAATATTAAGTGTAACAGAAAATCCGTATTTATATGTAATTTATTCTTTAAATAACTGTAAAAAAAAGGTTTAAAATTATATTTCTTTGTATTTTAACTATTTAATCATTTAAAAACTAATGTACGGATAACTCTTAAAATAAAATTTGAAGTTACTGTAAAAATATTTTAACTGAATTAAATATAGGATTATAAAAATTTCGAGAATTATCAGAATTATCTTACATTTCGTTAGAATCCCACATTGGACGCCAAAATGTGTTAGCAAAAATTAAAAGTCTCAACGAACTGAAATTTTTGCTTCGTTTTCGAAATCAATATAAAAATATTTTGTATGTGTTTTTAGACCACATACATATCGCAGAGTCCTTCTTCTTTGTTCCTATATCGCTTAACACCTCTGAATTCAAATAGCATACAGAACAATAAATTAAAAAGCTTGTAACAAGTTCGCCAATTCTCCATAAAATGGCGGGCAACAATTGTTCCATTGTTTCCATAATTGGGCAGCTTTCTATTCTATTCTATCAAAGGGTTTCTATTCCGCGGTATTTCCAACGCCGGCTTCGCTAAAAAATGCCTATCTGTGGCTTTACTAATCCGGGGTGACAATACCCCGGGCTTCCTTAAAAAATATTCGCTAAGCTTAAAAAATTCAGTCTTATTCCCCCAATAATTGGCTATAATGTTCATGAGGATTATGATAATTTAGGAAAGAGTTGTAACCCACATTTTTTCGAAAATATTTCGGGCGTAGCCCCCTTTTTTCATTTGGGTGTTATTAGATCTGAAAAATACTAACAAGGAAATAATCTCAGGGGTTACAAAATAAATGCCCACGTCACTGTTTTAGCGGGTCAATCTCAAATTAAGTGGAACAGTTTTTGGTACTTTTTAAGTATTTTTCATACATTCCAATATTAATTATAGGTGAATTGGGTATCATGCTAAAGGTATTAGAGTAGTAACCCACCTTAAAATTGTTTGGAAATTCATTAACAAAAAAGTTTGGGACGTTTTTGTATTCCAGTTCTTCATTTTTAGATTTGTGATTAAGCTGTTGAAAATGTATTTATGTCGTTAGTTTACTCAGATATGCCAATTTCATCAAAATCGGATCAAGAATACCTTCCATGAAAGTTGCCTGTAGGCATCATTTAATTTAAGAAAGCGAAGGTTTAAAAAGCAGTTTCTGATCCATAGTGAATTGATAGATATGCAATGCACTTACAAAAATATATTTAGCTGCATGCATACATACATGCATGCGTCCTTACAAACAAACATGCATATAAGATTAAGTGATGGAGGCAGACAATGAAACAAATGTGTTGCAATAACTTTTTGTGTTATGTGCAACTCTTAGCCAAAATACAAAAACTGCTGAATATAATGCAACTTTTCCTTGTTGTTGTTGTTGGTGTTGTTGTATGCATTTGCTTAAACAACCAAACTTATGCTAATGCTGCTACTGATGATGATGTCTCTAAACTTATGAAAAAATCCAACTAGGCCTTATATGAATTCTTGTTCTGTTTGTTTGAATTTTATATATTTTTAATATGAATAGACGTTATAATAAGGACTTTAGGCATTTTAATGATTGACTTGTAGATTTGAAATCATACCAAACACAACACAAAATCAGTATTTCAACCCAAAATCATGTAACCATTTACTTAACATTACAAAACGCATGCAATATGTACAAATTCATATTGGGGGTTTTATCTAACACACACACACACATATAAACACAGCAGAATAGAAAAAGTTTAATTTTTTTACTATTTACACACACTCATTCATACAAAAATCCATACATACTGACACATCTCTTTATACATTTGTTTGCATAAGTGTTTTATAAGTATAAATCTACGTGTGTATGTATGTATGTATGTATGTATGTATGTATGTATGTATGTATGTATGTATGTATGTATGTATGTATGTATGTATGTATGTATGTATGTATGTATGTATGTATGTATGTGTGGATTTTTATTTGTATTTTTTTGTTGTTTATATTAGTAAAAGATGCATTAAATCCGCAATGCAGCCAATATTGCAATTGCACTTATTTTTGAATTACTAAAATGAGTAGTAGGAAATTTATATCCTTTTTTTTGCTGTTGTTATTTTGTAAATCAAAGTTCTGTTCAAATATATATATATATATAAGCTTACGAAAGTCAAAGTAGGCAACATATACTTGGCACTTACACACACATTGCTTTTATAAACAGAGACGTATAAGTTGGATATTTATGTTTTTGGAATACCAGTTGTCGAATTATTTTCCTGGAGAGTAGAGATGTAACCTTGCGGATCTCTTTTTTATATGGATAATAAAACGTACTGTGGATCCCCACTAAGTTAAAACTTTTTTCTTATAAGTTGACCTGAAATTATCAGCTTCACAACAAGCAAAATTTAATGCACTTCTTTAAATTTAAACACTATTTTGATATGAAAATCCTCAAGAATTGAAATTGTTTGGAGATTATTTCAATTTCATTTCTTATGGTGAGTTATTTCATTTTTGTTGGTGTTTTTTTTTTATTTTGATAAAAGTTAGTTTTTCTCAATATTTGTTTCAATTAAAAGTGGTTTTAATATTTTTTCCCTGTTCGTTTGCTGTGGCATTAGGAAATAAACTCCAATGAAATAACACCTAAAGAAAAAAACTAAATAACCTCTAAAAATTATGTAAGCGTATCTAGGGTTTATTTAATCGTCAAATTTGGATCATATTTCATTGTGAAAAACCCAATGAAATAAACGGTAAAATTTGAATTGTTCACCCAGAAAACAGTATCAGTTGTGGCCACCGAATTTGTTGTCAATCGAATTCTGGCGGTTACGACAACTGATTTCATATTAAATTATATTTTTGTGAAAGCAAGTTGTACAATTTAATATTTATATTCCACAGAAATATTATTACGTTCCACAAAATTTTATATAAAAAAAATTTTAATTTTTATATTTTTCCGGCATCGAACCTAGGCAATCAGGTTCATAGTTCACACTCTTGCTTACTGCACCACAACTAATTTTTATTTTCTTTGATATATTTGGCAATTAAACTTTTGAATATTTTATTTTAATTAAAAAAATTATTTTTTAAATGATTGCCTTTTCCGGGATTTGAACTTGGACATTCGGAGTACTGAGCTACCTCTCTTCCATCACACCACAAACACTTATAGATTTTGATGGCTAATTTTGAATTTAAATAATTTGTAAGGAAAACAAATATTAGTACAAAATTTGTTTATCAATACCAATCATTAGTGACGTCTATTATCAATACAATCCACAATTCGGTTGCTTCTACTGAAACGCTAATTAAATGATATATTTGATTAGAATAGCCGTTATTGTGGTTACCACTATTGAATATCGACAATTTTTTAATAAATTTGATAGATTGTACCAAATATCTAATATATTTACTTAATAAATGGTTGCTTCCACCGCACACAAGTACTAAATTTTATTTTTAAAGATGATTGAAAATACTAATAATTGAATAATAGGATTGATTTTTAGTTTCTTTCCCCTTTTTTTTAATTCCCAATGGAAAGTTTTTGCTTTATTAATGAATTTTAGGTTATTCTAAATAAAATTAAATCTTCACAATTAAATGTTAATGGTTTTGATCGAATTGCAACCAATCTTTTCTCTGGGTGTTTGGAGATCAATTTTCATTTCTTTTTTGGGTGTTATTTCATTTTTGCAATATTTGTTATAATTAAAAGAGGTTTTAATATTTTTCGTTTGCTTTTGGACATTTTAAGCAACTGCAATTGGATATTTCTTTTTCTGCGTTGCCTTTTTCAACTAGATGCTTATAAAATCATTGAAATTATTCTCAAGTTGCTTTCATTTTTCACTGGGTAATTAAAATAAATAACATTTTGGGACTTATTTATTTTTTTTTTTTTGCGAATATTTTATTGTGGGTTATTTCTTATTTTATTTCTTTCTTTGGGAGTTATTTCATTATGAAACGAACTCCAACTGTTGGAGGTATTTAATTTTATTTTTTTGAAATATTTTTATTACTTTTGGGTATTATTTAATTTTTTCCCTATAAATCATTGTATTTTTGGGCTTTATTTCATTGGGGGATATATCATTTTATTGTTTGGGTTTTATTTCATTTTCAAATTATTTTGTAGAACCAAGCACATCCAAATCGAAAATTTTAAAGATTTAATTAATTTTTGTATTTAAATATTGTCAACCGATTTAATTATTTAAAAGTTATTATTCCGTGTTTTAGGTGCGTAAGAAAAAGAAACTAATTTAAAAAATTGCAGTGGGAAAATATTTGGTTTACTGTTATGGAGAATGAGAACAAGTTCAGAATATTATAACCTAAATTATAATGATTATATTCTAAACAGGAACCGTAAATGTTATGACTTTTATCAAAAAGGCAAGAAAAAAAAAGGTATTTTTTAAAAAGTCAAAAAATAACTTTTAATTTTGACTTTTATTTTTTAAGGCAAAAATTAAAAGTTATTTTTGACATTTATTATTTTACTCAAAAAATAAAAGTTATTTTTTAACTTTTAATTTTTTAAGGCAAAAATAAAAGTCTTGAATTAAATATAGCATTGAAAGCAACTTTTATTTTTGCCTTAAAATATTAAAAGTTAAATAATAACTTTTATTTTTGAGTAAAATAATAAAAGTCAAAAATAACTTTTAATTTTTGCCATTAAAAATAAAAGTCAAATTTAAAAGTCATACAAAAATTTGAATGTACATCACCTATGTATCATAATGATAAGAACCAAAATTTTCTACCGTCATTTTTTATGTGTGCTTTTTTGATGTAAATTTTTAAAAATAACAGTTATTTTCTGTCCCTGATTCTAAAAATTATAATAAATTTTATGTAACAATTCTCGTGTCCCCACCGAGGTCAAAGTTCAAGATTATTTGGAGTATTTTGGAGTTTTCTTGAAACTATATCAAAATATTTTTTTAGTTTTTAATCAGCTATTCTCCAAAGTCTTAAATTGTAATATTTTATGCAAACATATAAATTGACCCTTTTATGGACTTGGGGTCAAAATTACCCAAATTTTTCCATAAAAAAATTTAAAAACTGTTTTATTATAGTTTTTTAAGAAAACCTCGAAATTAACCTTATTATGCAATTAGTGTTTCCCAAATGCATTTAAAGTGGTTAATTTCGAAAGTCAAAATCTAAAAACTTTTTAGCTTTATTATACAGATATTTTTTTGATCAAACTGGGTATTTTAACATTTTAAAAATATAAATTTCGGACGTCATAACCAAATATAATATCATAAACCAAATTTCTTTAAAATCTGTCAAAAAACAAAAATATTGCGATCAAGTTTTTTTGAAAATTCCTAAATGTCCAAAAAATGTAAATTTTGAAATTATAATTTAAAAAAAATCTAAAATAAGTAGGTTTTTTGACTTAAAAACACTAATCAAATTTTCAATCTTAATCCAAGAGAAGTAGAAAATTTCATATCTGTAATTTATATGTATATTTATTTCAAAATTTATTTTAAAAATTATACATCATTGAATATCTTTACGGTAAAACCCCAATAAAATAAAACACATAATATTTATTAAGTCCAAAGGAGAAAAAAATGCCCAAAAGGAAAATATTCGAAAATAGAAAATAAATAATGAAGAGAAATAACGCCCAAATGAAAAAATCTCCAGAAAATATAATAAGTCCCAAAATTTATTTCTTAAATTTTATATGTATGTGGTATTAATCTTTTGGACTTTATTTCATTTCGGCTTTTTTATTATAAAGTTATCTTAAATTTTGAAGTGAAAAAATACCTTACAAAAAGTTTTTGTTCTGCAGATATTTTTTTCGCACTTATTCTAGTGTAGTCAACCTTTGGTACAATAATTACAAGAATCTTACTAGCGGTAAAAACAGAATCTTCTATAAAATTATGAAAATATGCTTCTATGTATTATTAATATATTAAACCCTGTTTTGTTATATCCTTTCTACATCCCTGTCTTATTAGCCATCATGGTCTGTTAGTACAGATAAAAGTAATAATAAGGGTTAGGAAGTTTATCTAAGGACAGACTGATACATAAACTAAAAAATTTTAAAAATCGAAAAAAATTTTAATAAAATGACATTTAGTTGAAAGTTCAGATTTTTGTATAAATATATTTTGAATATTTTTTAATATTAATACAAAAACAAAATTATAAATAAATAAAATATAGACACCTCGAAGTTGCTGAATTGCAATTTTACATATTTAAACAACTTTCTAAGACAAAAATACAAAAATTAAGTTTTGATTAGGAAAGTGGACAGTAGATTTTGGGATAAAGTAGAAAATATGTTTTCTAACGCGTTTTATTACTGTTTTTTTTTTTTGGTATGTACATAGTATAGGAACATTGCAGCAAAAGTATATCAGAAAAGATACGTTTAACTGTTTTTATTATAATTTTCTAACTTTCGTTTCTGTTGTTTTTTTTTTCTTTTCTCATATTTATTTTCTCATTTTCTTGTTAATAAAGACACAATGCGGTTATAATTAGTATTTTTTATTTTAGTATAGGAAGTTAGACTAATAAACACTGTTCAAAAAAACCTATTAAACTATTAAAAACGGTGAAAAGTGGTGGCGATTTTTTGTTTTTTCCCTTTTTTTTTTTAATGTTTGGATGTAGTTTTGTTTCGATTTCCGAAATTTTTGGACCATGTTCTAGGTCTTGTTCCTTGGACCCAAGGGCGTATGTCCCATAGGAATCCCGGAAATGGGATGGTACCCCTATTCCCTATTTTTCGCTTTTTTTAGTGTCTTTTCTGCCCCCCAGTGCGTAATTTTAATTCGATTCCCTAGGTTCTAGGTCTCGGTTAAAACTCTATTTCGTTCCTTGGGCGTAAGGGCATACCTCCCATAGAGGACTTGGAAATTAGGGGTACTCCTAATCCGAATTGGTTGTTTCTGTTAACTAGAAAAAAATTAACCTACTTCACCTCGCCTTGCCTCGCACTAAAAATCGTTGAAATAATTCAATAGTAAATGCATATTTCTTTAATTGTAATACATATTTTACGTTGTATTAAAAATATTATTGAACTTCCGAAGTCTAGTATATGCTAATAGTACTAAAAGTAGTGGCAGTGCATAAATATTATAAAGACTTGGGTTGTTTTTTTTTTTTTTAAATATCAGTTTGATTTGTAAAATTGCACTGCATCCACTGCAAATCCTTACAAAAAGTTGATTTTTGTTATATCCTATTTTTTGTTGTTTTTGTAACGTATGAGTATTTACAAATGCATATAATATGCATTTGATTTGGTTTTTGTTTTTTTTTTTGTGAATATGCACATATTATAAGTATGCATATCTTATGCATTTCAATATATTTCAATTGCAGTCTTGTAACAGTGAGTGTGTATTTGGATTACTTATCTACTCCTTCCTTAATACTCAAACTTTTGATTTTTGTTGTTGTTACAAACTCGTTATGTTTGGCTGGCCATTATCCTTATACGAACCTCCAACTTTTTATTTGTTTGTATTGTAACAGTAAAGCGTCAAGATGATATGAAGGATTACTGAATGTTCGTTATAACAATTTAGGGGATTTTCTATTTTTCGATAAATTGAACAAAAAGCTATTAAAGTTTTGGTGACATGAAACAACATTATTAGTTTCGTAACTGGTAGGTCTGATATCAGTGTAGTGTTCTGTTAAAAATTTATAGTACTTTGCCCTTCAAAATACCATATACAAATAAATATCTTCGAAATATTAATGAACATTTTTACATTTTATGCATTTACAAATAAGTTCAGTCTTAGTTACAAATTTTCAAATTTGATTTTGTTGTTCATAATTTATTGTCCTCTTACTGTATGGTTAGTATGTGCATGATTGTTTGCCAAATGCATTGTATTGTAAAAAAAGAACTGCAGTTACTGCATTGTCAATGTTCTACTTCAGACATTCAGTTCTTTTTTTCAGTTTTTTTTCTGTTGTTGGTTTTTTGAGGTTATATTTGGTGTGAGTCTTCAAAATACAAACTTATTTTTTGATTGCATTTTTATTTTCGTTATATTTCAGTTGCTTGATATTTCGTTTTTGAGTTTATAATTACATTTTGCCTCTGGAGTACATACAACATACATATTTAGATATAAAAGAAACATGCGAATTTGAGGGGGATGGCGGTGGGTATTGTGGGTTGAAAAAGAAAATTAAATTCTATAAAGAAAATTTCCAAAAGAATTAAAATGCAATAAAAGTGCCTTAAGATTCTAGCTTTATATACCTACATAAGATTTTGAAATGCGATTTTATGTCGATTTTTTATTGAAGTTCTTATTTGAAGTTCATTATTTGAAGTTCTTATTTTTTAAAATATTTAAAATTTTGTAAGAGGATCTTTCTAATCATAAATCTAATAAAGAAAAATAATATTGGGACCTTGAATTAATATTAAGTTTGTTTTTTAGAAAGTTACGGATTTATTGTGCAAAAATATTTACAAATATAGCGATGTCTGGAGAATATTGCGGGAGGAATAGGACTTCGCATTTCAGTATTTCCAAGTAGAGAGCATAAGTTTCATGCCATGAATATTAGGCTTTGCGACGGATGTTGATGGTGTCCTGGCAAAACCCATGACATTTTGGGCTTTGGGTTGTCCACTTTTCATGATGCGATACATTGTGGCTGGTAAGGAGCTGTTCACAAGCGAAAAAGCGCCCTTCGCCCCAGTTTTTGCTTTTTAATCGATCCCACTTTTAGACATTTGCTGTCAGCTGTAGCATCCACGCTCGATGATTCTCGTCTTCAAACTTTTTGGGTTGATCCGGCCGTTGCTTGTTTTCGAACTCAAAATCACCAACACGTTTATTTAGATAGATCATGCTAGTCGTAAACTTCCACTAAGATTCGATGAAAAAGAACGAAATTCGACATGGTCCAGGCAATATTTAGTATTGTTGTTTACGTTTCAGTCAAATGACACAAGCTGCCAAAGACACTCATGTACTCATGTAAATTTTAGATCTTACGTTTACGTAGTATTTATTCCAAAATTGTGTATTCCGGAAAAAAGTTCTGTTAATTAATTAGAATAAATAATGACTTTCTAAGATCAACTATTGGCTTAGTAACGACAGCACTTAAAACAAAAGTGGCGCTTGCCACTACTCTACATAATTGGAGACTACTCATTATAATTGGATACTACTGAGGTGTATCGGTGTTATCTCTTGAGAAAGTTTCATTGTTAGATATTATTCTTATAGAAAAGTTATCAGGTTTAACTATCCAGCAACAAGTTCGCTCCAACAAACGGTTGTCCACTACAATCCTGTTATGCGGAAAATTCTGTCAAGATTGTTCATCCTACGTTATGCCAACGCAACCAGCCAACGCTTAGCCGACACTGTGCCGATTACATATTTCTGCATGCGCGTTTATGTAAATAGTTTTCACAGAATGTATTACATAAAATCTTATTTAGGTTCATCCAACGTAGTATAAATGATATTGAAACTTAGACTGTTAAATTTTTTATGTGTATAAGAACGAAACACAAAAACCTGGCCGATCGGTTCATTGAAGTTGTAGCATAACATATAGATTTTGAAATCAATTAACTAATGAAATCTCTGAAATGGGCTTATTTGATATGGACTCGTTTTCAGATCATATCTTTAATGCTCTCACATCCATAACTGGAGCCCACTTTGTTACGAGATAAAACCAAAAGGAACTGACCTCGATTTAGATTTAATTAACAGGCGCATCTTAGAAGCCCACATGTGATTTTTAGGTTTGTAAATATTCTTACAATAGTCATCAAGTTGAATCTGAGAAATCAAGCCCGCTCTGATTGTGGCGATACTACTGAGAGGAAGAGATCCGATTTATTTATGCAGGAGTGTCTCCAGGGCACTCGAATTATCTTATAACATAGATAAAACAGAGGTTTGTCTGTTCAATAGGAACGAGGTTACGATTACACCTTCTACTTTGGCTTGAACCAAAGTATGAGCTTATGGCTTTACGCAAGTGTGGACGGACCAATAATAACATATGTGTGGTGGCTTTCAATTTAAAGAAATGTCATAAAAGACAACTTTAGAGGAGGTCAATGTTGGCAATGCTCTCCATTGACCCAATAGATGATTAAGTTAATAAGAGTTAGCGATTGGGGTGGCGTACTCAGCATCGGAAGACCTCGAAGATCTGACAGTCTATCACATCTTGGTGACGCAACAGCATGTATTGGCAAATTTTGATATTCTTCTTCCGAACAGGGAGATGTTATGGAGGAAATTATTGACTTATTATTAAATTGCTGACAAAAAGGTTGTTCATAAGGGGTCAACTAAGTGTTGCAGCTTACTATTAAAAACATAGTTGTTTATATGTAACAATAGATGATAGTACGATACAACATTTGTACCTGTGTTGTGATTGTGCTAACAAATAAAAAAAAACCCAACAGAAAATCGTCGTTGTAGATAAATGAAAATTTTAACAACTCTGTTTCCTTTAACACGACGATAGAAGAAAACACCACTTATTACACCTTGAGAACGTATAATATATTAATAATTTAATGGAAAATAAATATTTAAAAATAATTTTTTCTGGTTTTTACAATTATTGGGAATAATGTTTCTCGCCTTTGGTAAATTAAAAAAAGGTTCAATGTACATTTTATGTTTGTTGGGCATTTTATTTATCGTTTTTCTTGTCATCACAATTTTTTTTTTGAAAAAAAAGTTATTTTATAAAGTTCAATAATTTAAAAATAATAAATCTGCATTAAAATGCAAAATCAACCATTTAAATTAACTAAACATTTTCGCCATCAAGAAGAGTTTGCCTTCTTGAAAGCTGAAGTACCCTGGACTAAAGAAATATTAAATGTTGAAGGTGGTACTGTTTTAGGACGTACACCTTTACGCTGGCTCTTGCTAATAATCTTTTATGTAGTCTTTTTTGGGAGCATTATGTTATTATGGTACTTTTGTTATTGGATATTTGACAAAACTTTGACAATGAAAACACCACGATGGTTTTTGCAACAGCCAGGATTTAGTATTGAGCCGTCTGCAACTATGGAACATAATTATTTGAATATCGTATATTCTGAACATGTGGAAGATGAAATTTATTTGTATGTTGATCGTGTTGATGTGGCTTTAAAAAAATATGGCAGTGTGAAGGAGAATTATTTTGGGCCATGTCACAAAGACAACGAATATGGTTATAAAACTCGTAATCCATGTTTCTTTTTAAAAATTAATCGTATAATTGGTTTTAATTCTCAAACCATAGAAAATATTGATGAATTGCCACCAGATGCTGCTACTGAATTGAAAATGTATATGCAGGAGTTGTTAGAAGATAATCGCAAGAATCGTATATGGATTTCATGTGAATCACGACCCGTTTTAGAACTAAAATTCTATCCTCATCCCTTTTACAATACATCTGATGTAGATATTAAAACTTCAATAACCCATGATGCCACCGTGGAGCATATTAATGAATTCGGTCCAGAAAATTCACGATTTTATACTAATGAAGATTTTAAACGTATAATTGCCGTTCAAATTACAGCTATTCCTACAAATGTTAAACATCACATACATTGCTATTTATGGGCTAAAAATATTCAGCGTGATTTGAAGGGTAGAATGGGTTGCGGCTTAGTACGTTTTAGTATTGAAGTTAAATCATAAATAAAAAAATATTTATAAATAATGCATTAATAGTTTTTATTTTTACTTGATAATCACTCAAATAAATGAAATGAATTATTAAATAAAACGGAAGATAATGGAAATGCAATTGCACAGTGGGTAGGTGAGTAACAAATGGGGAAATTTTAAAAAGTGAAATGAAATATACTGGAAATGCAATTCAAGTTAATGGAATAACAATTAAAATGACCCCACAGGCGTAAGGTATTATTGGCAATATTTTTCAAGTTCAAGTTATTCAAAAATTAAATTTGGCGATTGATTTACACAAATTTAAAAACAATATTGAGCATTAGACCGTACCACCCTTATAGCCAAAAAAAAAGTTCACCGTACACCCTCAAATATAAAGTATTTTAACAAGAAAATTTCGAAAATTATTATTTTTTTTTTGGCCGAACGTAGGGGTCGCCATTTTATATTTTTCGTTATATCTTCACCATTTGCCATTAATAATATGGGTTGTTAATTTCTAATCCATAATATTGATTGTTTGCTCTTAAAGTACTTAAAATCTATTTGGTGATCAATATTATTGATATAGTTTGGGATAATAAGCCATAAATTAAAAAAAAAAAGTTTGTACTTTGTTTTATACACATCGATATTTTGTTGTTATTTTTGTATATTTATAACAAAATTTTACCCTTGGTATATTTAAAAGAAAAAAGAAACAGATACATGTATTTCGATCTGACAGAAGATATCATCAGATCCCAGTATAGTGCCAGTTAGGAAAACAACATTACCACGTATTTGATTGCTAAGAAGACAAGAATGTAGCGAAAGATATTTTCATATATATTTAATTTTAGCTCTGCCTATTTAATTTTATTTATTTATTTAGTTTTTCAGTACCACAGGATTGAATCTTATTATTATAGTACATGAATAAAATATCCAAATTGATTCACAATGATTAAAATAATATAACTAAAAAAAATTAAAAACTTAGTTTTGAAAACAATATTAATAAAAATAATTTAAAAAACATTTAAATATTAAAAAGATTTAAAACATTAAAGTTATTCAAAAAAAGTTATACAGTAGTTTTTTGAAGTGCGTTGCGTTGCTGGTTTTTTGTGTGTTGTGTGGTAATAAATTCCAAAGACGAACAGAGGTTACATGAAATTGATATTCAGAAACAAGCGAATAATGTCTAGGGAGCATTAACTTTTTTCTCCTAGCTCTTCCAAAACTTTGGATTCTGAGGAAATCTTTTGCCAGATCGAAATATATGTATGAACTTAGCTAAAAAAATTATTGTAAATGTACAGAGGTTATAAGCTTGTTATAAATAAACCAAAATTAAAAAGTTTGATTTCACTATTTTTTTATTAATATTGTTCGTATAAAAGGGCCTTTAGTGATACTTTAAAATATAATCTTTGAAATAATATAATAATATTGATTGTATATGGACCCCCATAGTACTGTTCAATAAAATCTTAAGTTTTAGTTAATTTTCAGAAAAATATTTTATTTTTTATCACATCAAACATCTAAGAACTTTCATTCCATACCACTGTACATATGTATATTCACTTGTTAATATACAATTCATAAATGCATTGGTAATATCCAACAAAGTCTTCAGGCTTATAAACAATTAAAGTCATTATTTAGTTAGATGGGATGGAGGTTTTGTGTTTTCCGTAATTTTTGCATAACAAGTGCATTTTTCAATTAAACCTCAAGCTCTTATACATTCTCTAACGCATAAGGAAGGTAGGCTTTTCATTAAATTCTGTTATTTACTTTTAGAATATACTCCATGGATTTCCGTTAGCCGCCTCCCTCCGCCATCGTCCTTCGTCTCTTGGCCATCGTTAATGCTAATGAAAACAAAACATAAACAAATAAAACTCATTTTGAAAATAATAATAGAGTTCATGTAGCTTTTTCTCAACTCTCATGCCAGCCACTTCCTTCTTCTTCCTTTTTATTATTTTGATTTTGTTTTTCACAGTGTCCGTTTTAAACTGGCCAGTATAAATGACTGTAGTAGTAGTAGTAGTAGTAGAAAGTCCTTGTTGCTTTTTTATGTATTTAATGCAATTTGTTTTTCTCTAAATGGGGGTTTTTCTTATTTCATTATTATACGAGTACTCCCCAATATTTTCTATTTGTTTAATATATACACATTTTTTTATTAGGGGTTCCTTTTTCTTAGTAATTAACCCTTTAACATACAGTCATGCTAATATGGAACGATTTATGCTACAAAATAGAAATGCTATTAATTAAGAATTCAGCAAAAACTTTTTTCACTACTAGTTATTTTTGATAGATGCAGTTGTTTTTGAAGGAGTAAAGCTAACGCGTGACTTATTTGAATTAACCGATTCTAACCAAATTCTATCAGTTAGAACCGGGAGACTAACGAATTGTAAAATTTCTTAAAAAATATATAAATTTGAATTTATATTTTGGCTTATTATCCCCGAGGTCAAACGGGTTCGGGTTCACATACATCTGTGTGTGTTGTGTTTTGTAAAATTACAAACAAATAAAAAAAAATCCGGCAAACCACAAAAATCGTTCTTTTCTACGTTTTGTCAGTTAAAAGTTGATGGTTATTTTAAACGACTTTCGATTGATTTTACTACTTCTGTCGATTATTATATAATGATTAAAAATAAACAACAAAATGGGCTGAATGTAAAGAAAAATCAGTAGTCCCCTTTTTGATTGTATTTTCGATTAATTTAATATATATTTTAGATTATATTTAACGAAATAATATTGTAAGTATGCTGTTCATGACGTGAGAAATGCCTGTTAGAAAAACTATAAAAAAAACCTTTCATTTATTGCATTACAATTTGCAGTGCTAGACCTTCTTTCAAGCATTGCAGAGCTATTTGCAAAAAATTGCGAACATCAAAAATTCCTTCTTTAGATAAAAAGCTTAACTTGAAAAAAACCTTATTACGAGGGCGGATCAATAAGTCCGTTACTTTTCGAATTTCCCTCGTAGTTATATGAAATGCAACACTGCTCCCATCAAGTACCACCTTTTAACAGACTACTGTCAAATTTTGAGTCTGAAGCAAAGTTCTAGATATTGAATAGGAGAAAAAAAAAGTGGAACAAACCTACCGGAAAATAGTGCATCCAGTACCTTAAAAATCGCAAAAATGCCCATATTCCCCCATTTTTCGCCTTTTTTGTTCAATAACTGGATTACAAATACACAAATATGCTATTTTTATCACTCAATTGGTTTGGCTATTTTGTGTTTTGCTTTACTCAGTAACTTGTTTTTACATACATACATATATACTTCGCTTGACACTCACGCGCTACTGTCTCCGTTACATACAAATGTATTTTGTTAGTGCCTTTTTTCATTATTCATTCGGCTTTTGGAAACCGGGGAAAAAACAACCCATTTGTTCGTTGTAAATTACATTTTAAAACCATCCCAAAATTGGATGATTTTTGTTACGTTTGTGGTCATATCGTCCCAAAAACAGGCAAACAGGATCGATAAAACAGTATATTGTCATTATTTTGATGAAACAGATTTAAGTGGTGCAAATTTTACGAAGAAAACAGTGTGTAAAAGTTGTTATAACACCCTTATAATGTGGAAACATGGAAAAGGTGTACAGTTTTGTTTTATGAATCCAGTAATTTGGGTGCAAGACCTAACTGGACATGATGAATCCAGGTGCTACGCATGCATAAATTCCGGTTATGGATTGAACAGAAAAAAATTGAAAAGAAAAGTATACATTTCCGCTTTTACTGTGACACTACCAGTAGAACGCGCTGCCGTTACCGATCCACCTAAATCTAACTCGGATGATGATGCAGACTCAGAACCTACGTAGAAAACAAAGATCATCAGAACCACAAGGGTCAACTTCAACGAAGATGGATATTGACAATAATTGAATATGTTCTAAATTTTGTTTCCATGCATAGATAACAAATAAAAACCTTATATTTTATTTGTGAGAATAGCTGTAATATGAATCGGAGTTTTTATTTTCATGCAAAATAAAGCTTATAAAGCAAAAAAAATAGCATATTTGTGGATTTGTAATCCAGTTATTGAGCAAAAAAGGTAAAAATGGAAATTTTTGCGACTTGTAAGCCACTGGATGCACTTTTTTCGGGTAGTTTTGTTCCGTTTTTTCCTATTCAATATCAACAACAAAAGACACAAAAGAGATAATCCGTACGGTATGCCGAGATACAACCGTGTTTAAATGTAG
This sequence comes from Eustalomyia histrio, assembly GCA_949748255.1. NCBI lineage: Eukaryota > Metazoa > Arthropoda > Insecta > Diptera > Anthomyiidae > Eustalomyia > Eustalomyia histrio. The sequence goes on from OX456523.1 coordinate 189,732,062, forward strand.
AAAAAGTGATAAAAATCCAGCTTGAGCAAAAAAAAATCGTATGGACCTTAAATTATTAATGCAGCCAACTTGACAAAATGAATGATGTAGAAGGTCTTATTTTTGGGGCTACTTTCACGTGCAATTCTCAGAATTGAGTCCAAAATCAATGAGCTGAAAAATCTTGTACTCTGTTATATAGGGTTTTCCAATAAGGGCGAGGAGATGTTATTGTGGTGTCCGTTGAGTGGTACGTAGCGCCGTTCTGCTGAAACCACCAGTCGTCTACGTCCATATCGTTCAATTTGGGTCAAAAAAAAAAAAAAAACAGTTGTTATCGTTTTGTAGAGCTCGCCATTGAAGGCGTTTTCCAAAAAGTACGGACCAATAACACCAGCGACGCAAATCCGCAACAAATAGTAACTTTTTGTGGATGCATTGGTACTGGGTGAACTTCGTGTGGGTTGTCGTTGTCTCATATACGACGATCTTCCTTGTTAATATAGCCGTTCATCCATTGGTTTTAATTTTTATATTTTTCACTTGAACGTGCTGCTCAATCTTGTAACTTGTCAAAGTGCTTTGGCATCATAAACTGAATAATACACAACACATTAGACAGATGCTACCAAAATAACATGGAGGTCACAGGCCGCCAATATCCACCCTCGCCAATTCAAAAACTCTTTATATAGGTTTACAATAATGCAAGAAATGCAAAAAAAAAAATAAATAAAAATTCGAAAATTGAATCGATTTTTACCACCATTCTTTGAATCTTAGAATATTTATTTCTACAAAATATTTGATCATTTTATTGAATAAATCCTTGCATTTTGCCGCACATAATTAGTTATAAATTTAAAATTTATACATGGATTCTCCTAAACTATATACCGTTTTTTTCGCTATAAGCTCCAGTCTATTTTTTATTAAATTTTCTGAACATCTTAAATATTTACACTTAAAGGTTAAATAAAATTTGGGCTGTTGTGGCCAAAACTCATACCTTTGCCAAAAAAAATAATAATTGTATGTATAAAAAAGAAAACAATTTGCATCCGTTGCATTTATTTATTTGTTTTTTTTTTCCTGCTCATCTCAGTTTAAACAAGATTTTTTTCTGTTTAAAAGTTATTTTCCCTTCCATCTTAAAACTTGCATAGAAGAAGTCATCTTTGAACTTTTCTACAGTTTTTTTTGTATTATTTTGCCGTTTTTGTTTTGTTTTTAATTAATTAATGTACTGACGCTGGTACTGCTGGTACTATATATGAACTTCCAGTGCTACTTGCTGCCTGCCAACCGACTTACAAAAAAAAAAAAAAAAAATGTTGCCAACTCTTGGATAGGCACAATTCTTGTTCTTTACATAATTTAAGTAGAATGTTTTTTGTATATTTTTTTTTTGTAAAAAACAACTGTGTACCTACCTGTATTTACCTTTTAAGTTTTATTTTTTGGATGGAAGAAGGTGTTGGTGGGGTCCTTTTTAGTTGTTTCAAAAATTTGAGCAATGTTTTTTTTTATATTGGTTAAACTTATGTAAGTTAGTGGTAACCAAAGAGGTGGTAAAAAGATGAAGATGATGATGAAGTAGAATAAGAACTTTAGTTTATTTAAATGGAAGTTGCAACTTTTTGGCTGGTGTTATGTATTTTAATTCTCGTTTTGTTTTGCAAAAAAGGAAACACAAAAATGTTTTGTTTTTAAATTTATAAGTTTTCTTAAAACGATATTTACAAGGAAGGTTTACCAAGCTAAAGTCTTTGATATGATTTCATTTTATTTCGTATCGAAATTTATTTTCTGATATTATTCATCAAACATAAGAGTGCCAACTTTCATAGAAATACCTTTATAATTGCGACATATAGATTTCCAACAAAGAGACAATATGTATTTTTATATGCTTTATATGCTTTATATGGTGTGATAATTTTAGAAGTTTTTTTTAATATTACGCGTACCTGGTGTCATACTGTCATCTTATTTTTAGACAATTCATCATGGGAGGACTCACACCGCCACAACGCTTTCAAATTATTCAGCTGTATCCAAAAAATCAGCACCCCTAGGTACACATAGCGCACTAAGATTAGATTATTACTGGACTGGTCGCCTAGATCGTGTAATATATTTTCCTTGTGATTATGTGAAATCAAGTCTTCGGCCAACTATGATTCAAGACTTGAAAGCCAATATAACTTGCGTAATTTTCAGATAACGGTAGCAATGCTGAAAGCAGAAATGCGTAGTCACGGCCAATATTTGAAAAAAATTATGGTTAAAAAGTAAATGTCCAATTTTATCAATTCTAGGGTGGCCTTTATCAAAATCAACACGCTCCGTACTTGGGACAATATGAGTCGGTGTATTAAATTTCAGTGATTATAGAACATCTTCGGTGTAGACATCCGTGTAAAGTCTTCGCTTTAACCCTCCGGCGGGTGAGAAGGTCCCTGGGGACCTTTTTCATTTTCAAACTGAAATTACTCCATGATGGTCCATGGGAAGTATACCCGACCCCCACATGTATTACAAGGAAATTTTATCTTAAATCGTTTAAAAAAAATTTCAAACGATCCGACCAATAGTTTAGTTTCTATTGAGATTTAAATGTGTTTAGTACGGGAACGTTTGAAAAGGTTCGCTGGGACCTTGTACTGAAATTTCAAGAAATCGTTAATAAATGCACTGTCTTTTGGCTTGTTTTATTGTTAGAACACATCACAAACGTGTTCCTTGAATTTTAGTTACTTTTTGGATTATTTTATTGTGCCTTTCCTTGAAACATAATAAACTTTTCAGCAAGCAAGTGACAATTACTTCATTTCCAAAGATGGCACCAAATAGACTAAAAATACACCACCGACTTCTCGTACTCGTGCTCATAACGTGGTCGGCTACACAAGGAGGAATCCGGAACCAGTAGGAACCACATATGATCCCTTTACCATATTCCGCTCGCTCATCATCGAAGACATGACATACATCATAATACGCGAATCAAATCGGAAAGGCAGGAAAGTGAACGCTGCATGGAGTTTGGCAAATCCAACTAACACAAAGGAATGGAAACCAATCACTTTGAAAGAGTTCGATGCTTTTTGGCTGTTATTTTGTATGCTGGACTCACTAAATCGAATAGTGAACCTCTTTAAGAGTTATGGGGCCCAACGCGCTGTCCAATATATAAAGCTGCATTATCATTAGATCGTATGAAGTGCATAAAACAATGCCTTAGATTCGACAATGGAAATACGTGACAGCAGCGACTAATCAACAGCAAAACTGCGGCCATTGAAGATATTTGGCAAATGTTGCAGTCTAACTTGGCAGCAGCTTACACTCCTCATAATGCAGTGATCGTTGTGAAGCAGTTATTCCCATACAGAGGCCGCACCCGCTTCACACAATACATTCCATCGAAGCCTGCCAAGTATGGTATACAGATATGGTGGTTGTGCGACTCAAAATCATTTAATCCTGTCAAAGGAATGATTTACTCTGGGAAATTGCCTGACGAGGCACGAGAGGTGAATCAAGGGCAGAATGTTGTACTTCAACTTTCGGAGAGATATTTGAATACAGGCCGCACAATTTATGCCGACAATTTTTTCACAACTTTGGATTTGGCGCGTACTTTGATCAGAAAGAAAACCGCATATGTTGGAACAGTGCGCTCGAATAAGACATGTGTGCCTCGGGAATTCCAAAAAAATCATACGTGTCCTGTCAATAGCACATTGTTCGGCTTCAACGAAGGCGATATAGAACTATGTTCATATGTGCCCAAGAAGAACAAAGCGGTAATTTTGCTGTCGACACAACATTATACTTGCGGAGTGGACATGCAAACTGAAAAGAAGAAGCCGTTTGCTATTTTGGATTACAATGCCAACAAATCGGGCGTTGATACAATAGACCAGATGCTTAGCACATATACATGCAAGCGCTCAACAAACCGCTGGCCATTGGCCATGTTTTTTAATATGGTGGACATTGCTGCATTTATTTCATACAACGAGATGAAGCCAATAAAAAGAAGTGACAGACGATGGTCATTCCTACTGATGCTGACAAAACAATTGGCACTACCAAACATAGAGGAACGAGCGCTGAACAACCGCATAACCGCATATCCAAGGATACGGAACGCAATGAAAGCATTTGATGTAAAAGTAAGAAAAAACAATTCTAATGTTCAAAAGCAGAATAGCTACATAATTTTGTTCTTTTTAGATATTATCAAGACCGGCAGAAGGAGCTGCACCGTCGTTTGCGTCTAGAACGAACAGACCGTCATGTCGCCTATGCCGTTCTGAGTACGGATGGCAGCGAAAAACAAGGGCCTATTGCCATTCCTGTAACAATCCAGTTTGTGCAGAGCATTCAACACTTATGCAGCGATGCTACACTTGCAAAGAAAATATGTTGGACGAGGGACAATCTACACAACAATAGTTTTTAAGGCTTAGGCTGATATACATATATAAAAACAAATTTTTTTCTAACATTCATTATATATGTATAATTAGTATATAATAATAAATCAAAACAAAAAAATGTAAAAAATGCGTTTTCATATAAAATTCCATACAAATAGAAATAGGTTCTTGTGGGCCTTATACTTCGTATAAGGGCAACGGATGACTCAACCGTCGGAGGGTTAACTGCCTATTGAAACCGTTTTGAATAGACACCTGAAATCTAAAATATTTTAACAAACCAATTGTTCCATTATCGTACCGTTTTCGGTCCATCATAAACGAAATCTAACTCCGTTTACGTCCCGTTTCTAAATACGAATACGCACCAAAAAACGGATTTTAAGGAACATCGAACCTGATTCGAATCCGTTGAATCTGTTCAATGGTTAATTTACCGATAAGGTATTTTCTATGGTGAAGAGCGAAAAAAGTCTCCATTTAAACGGTCAATCCAAACGCTTGTGGCTAGAAGACTGAAATTTAAAATATGTATTCCTCAGACTATTTATCAGGAACGTAGTACAAATGTAATGAGATCGTATGTCAGTTTTGGTAGACACGTGCGAAATTTATTGTGAATCACAGTAAATCACAATGAAAATTGATCATGAGCAAAGAGACTCATTTTGGTCTCGATTCGGGGGAACGGAAAATCTGGATGTAATTTATGAAGCACCATATCACCCCCTGAAAGTCACCGTGTGGTATGCAGTTACTTGGGGAAAGGTGATCGTACATTATTGTTTTGAAGGAGCAATTGGAAACCGCTATAGAGCCATGCTGTTTGAAGTTGAAGATACAATTTGGAGGACTAGTCAATCTGCACGCGACACAAAGCGTATAATCTCGCACTTCTGTGATATTTGCAGTCATTGGTGTTTAAAAAACAACATTCGAGCCAAAATTAACAACGTCATACCATAAATACCGCGCACAGTTATGCAATATTTTATCAAAAGAGACAAATTTGCATCAAAGCATTTTTCGAACATAGTTTTCCACAATTAATGGAAACAAAATTTATAAATGCGAATAAACATAATCAGTTAAAATACCTTTTCCAATAATATGCAAGGCGATAAAAAGTAAAAATTTAAAGAGGGCTCATAGTTGAACCCAATTTTGGCCACTGGGATATTCAAAGTATACCGTGGTATTTAAAGCATTATTAAAGCATTATTAAAAGCATTGTGCATGTTCGAAAAAAATTTCTTTTGCTGAACAATTTTTCCACTAATATCGCTATTTTCTTTATGGTGAAGTATTATGTATATTTCCAAGAAAGCTTTTAGAGCTAACTATATTATACTTTTGCTAGCTTAAGCAAATGTGCGAATACATGTAATCAAATGTGTATGACTATATTGTACTTAACAAACTTTTCGTTAAGTTTCGTCAAGTGTCATTTGCTTAAGCAAACAGCGAAACTGTGTTTTAAGAAAAACTGTTTATGAAAAAAAAAAAATAAATTGCAATGTACGCGGAAAACATTTTTATAGAAAATTTAATTGAAAATTTTAAAAAATAAACGTGCATGTATAACAAAAGGGGTGCGTTTTGTGTTTGTTTTTCGATTGAGATGCAAGCACTGTTGCATTTTTTAGTACTTTTTTATTTATGTTGTCATTTGATTCTTTAAATTATTTAAAATTAATATAGATTTACTTGTTAATTGTAAAATATTTATTAATTGCATACATTAAATAATATTTTTCGAAAAGATACATATATTTTGGAAATATAAGAAGAAAACAGTTTTTGCAAAAGTACAAATATTTGCAACTAAGTGTAGTAAGTATTTAAGTTTAAAAAGTACATTGAAGCCACCCAAAAGTCTTCAATAAGTTGATTGAGCATTTGACAGACTTTTCGTTAATTTTTGACAGTAGCTTAAGTTAGCAAAAGTATAATATAGTTAGCCCTTTTATTTTAAGAACTTGTTTTTTTTTTTAATTAATAGCTTTATGAATATAAATCATTTTTAATTAAACAATTTAATTAAAATTATACATTTAATGAATTCTATTGTTTACGCCCTTTTCAATTTGAAGTTTAAATTATTTGATGAACGAAAACCGCGTAATGCACAAATTATAAAATGAAATAAAATCATATTTTGCAATTTCTTTATTTCTGCATATAAATTATAAAATATAAGACCATATCTAGAATTCAAAGAAAATACTAAAATTCGTTTATTTTATGAATAAATACAGATGAGTAAATAAAAATAGCAGTTACTATCATTCGAAATACAAAATTTTTAAATTTCGCAAAATTAACAATCATAATTGTTTTATCTGGCACTAAATTTCTTATGAAATAAGAGTACTTTGTAAAGCGGTTAATTAAATGAAAGATGTGTCATATAAAAAAAAAATATGTTGTTCCATTTCTATTAAAAATTTGCTTTCAGCCATTAATGCTGCACTTTATTTCACGTGTGTTATTACTGATTTTACACTCATCTGTAGATTCGGTTTCTTTTTTTATCGTTTTTTCTTTAGAATTACAGTTTCTTTTGTCTTCCTTACAAGGCCCAACGAAAGACATTTCAATTTATGCCAGTTTTTTTTTGGAGCAAAAACGTCAAGGGGAAGACAGCATAAATATATTTTATTCATAAATTCTAGGTTTTTGGGGTTGCACACTGCTACCACGATGTTGTTAATAATGATGGTGATGACGACGAAGAGTAACAAATGTGCATATGCTACCTTAACAAAAAATACAAAGACTGAATTGATTTTTTAGAAATAATTTAAACTTTAGATAACTTATTTATTTTTTTGAATTTTCAATATGATAAGAATTGTTTCCTTTACAAAATTTGGTAGGAATATGCATCTTTGATTCATTATAAAATTTTATATCAAGATATATTTTAAGAAAATCCAAGGATAAATTCCAGAGTTATGGCTAATTTTCAGTAACGAAATCTTAGTTTTTATCCACCTATTTAGTTATACTATACCATAGTTGGGATTAAAGCATTATATGACAGATATTTGTTGTAGCAGCTGTAGTTTTTTTTAACTGCAATTGCAGTTGTTTTACTTAAGTAAACAAAATTAAATGATTCCAGGTAATAAGTATTCAAGCTTAAGGTCTATTTTATACAAAATTATTAAAATTAAAAAAACAAAAAATCCCTGAAGAAGCTATCCATTGAGATAGCGAAATATTGGATAACAAATAAATAATTTTGTATAAAATAGACCTTAAGCTTGAATACTTATTACCTGGAATTTGTATTAAAAAGGTCGAAGAAATTGAACTGAATTATTTACAAAATTAAATGATTTGTACAGTTATTTTTTTAAACACCCTACAAAAAACTACTGCATTTTGGTACGAGTAGCATTTGAAATATGGAGTTGCTTGAACATTTTTAAGTAATTCCTTTTATTTTCGGGGATTTTATTACTTTACAATTCCTGTTTTCTTTTTTGTAAAATAGTTTACGTTTAGGGAATATCTCTATCTCGAGGGCGGATCAATAACTCCGTGACTTTTAGAAAGAAACACAGTTTTTTTGCAAAAAAAAAAATCATTTTTTTAACATAATCTCCTTTTAGATCAATACGCTTAGTCCAACGTTTCTCCAATTTTTGTATCCCTTCCGAAAAATAGGATTTTTCGAGGTGCATAAAATAGACATTTGTTTGACCAATAATTTTAGTGTTGGAGCTAAATCTTTTTCCACCGAGCCATTTCTTTAGGTTTGGAAATAGGAAATAGTCACTGGGGGCTAAATCCGAAGAATATGGCGGATGAGGTACCAATTCGTAGCCCAATTAATGGAATTTTGCCATTGAGACTACACACGTTACACGATGACGTTTCTTAAATCCAACTGAAAAACGAAACCACACTGCCATATGAAATGCCTATGGCATCAACAATCTCACGCAGTTTTACTCTTCGGTCGGCCAATACCATATTGTGGATTTTTTCGGCATTTTCGGGTGTATTGACCTCAGTTGGCCGTCCAGAACGTTCAGCGTCATTTGTACTTGTCCGACTACAACGAAAGTCAGTAAACCACTTTTTTACTATTGAAATCGATGGTGCAGAGTTACCATAGTATTTATCAAGCTTTTTCTTGGTTTGATTGATGTTGCAAAAAATAATGTTTAATGAGAACTCGAAATTCACTTTTTTCCATTTTTAAAAAATCCACGAGGTTGTATGTTTTGAACAGCTGTTAAACGCATAGTAAATAATGGAATGTGCTCAAAATTTGACAGTTGTCTATGTGGTACTTGATGGGTGCAGTGTTGCATTTCATATAACTACGAGGGAAGTTCGAAAAGTCATGGACTTATTGATAAATATATGAATTTTGAGTTGAAAAGTCAAGTGTAAAAAATTAAATTAACCTCATATTTAGTTGTTTTTAACTAAATTGGTAATATTTTTTATCAACATTTTTTTAATAAATCTGATCCAAAAAATGTATTTCTGTAAAAATATATTGTACTTAAAAGGTACTTCTGAAAAGCAATAACTATGACAAACGAACACAGAGGATCCCTCCAGACCTCGATGCAATTAATGTGTGATGGAGAAGAGAAAACTGAAAAATTTTCGGTATTAATTTTGTTTTTATTATATCCTAATATCCTAACCGATCACTAGCAACGAAGGCTATCGGATCGTTGTAGCATAAACAGACCAGAGCCTCTGGTAGGAATCGAACCCACGACCCCGCACTGGCAAGCTAGCACACTACCAACTAGCCTACCGGGAGCTCAATTTTTTCACTATTTAACATATTGGCCGAAGTTAATATTTGGATGATAAAAATTTATGCAAAGTTTTTTGCTTGAAAAGTTTTAAATTCTTTTTAAAGTCTATTAGATAGATGCTCAAATAGCTTTTATTTGCAAACATGAAATAAACTCCAAAAGGGAATAACGTCCGGCCCAACTCACGTTTTAACCCTTAATTATATGTGTTTTTTCAGTCCTCTCTATCAAATAAATTTAAAATTTCACTCAAATCCACACAGCAGGTTTTCCTTGACAAAGTTTTTCTATAGAAAATATTATCTGAACCAGAGTTTTCTTATTGAAAATTATTAAAATATATAACTTCTACAAATTTTAAATATTTAGTTTTGTTTAAGGATTATTTATTAAATTAAACTCACATCTCAGAAAGTACCAAAAAACATATATGTTTTTCTACTGCATTTTTAAAAAAGAAATTCGAGAGATCTAAATTCTATTATTTTAGCCAAATTGGATAACCAACCTAAAGTTTTTTTGCAATAAACATGAGCTTTTTTAAACCTGTTGTTCATTTTCGAATTTATGTAACTTTTTCTTGACAATACGCCACTTACTTTTCTTTTATTTTAATAGGATTTTAAGCTTAAAACAAAACTTGGTTTTCCGAGGAAAATAAACCGAAATTTAGGATTTTCAGTTAGCAGGTTAGCAAATAAACAAAATTATCGTAATATCTGGGCTTATCTCAATATCTAGGTAGTTGCTTTAAATTACAATTGTAATAGTTATTTGTTGTAGCGGTTGTAGTTATTTTAACTGCAATTGCAGTTGTTTTACTTAGGTAAACAAAATTAAATGATTTGTACAGTTATTTTTTTGAACACCCTACGAAAAACTACTGCATTTTTGCCTCAATAAAGCCTCTTGTATAATTGTTTTTAAGTTTTTGTGTAAATAAAGATTTGCTATTCAAAATTTTATTATTTGCAATATAAAAAGAACTTAATTTATTTAAAGAAAATAAATCAACGATTTTAAAAGTTTAAATTTGGTTAGTTATTGATTTAAAGATTGGATTTGTTCAAAACTCTGACCTTCACGTCAGTCCGTTTGACTAACTGCCACATCTTGCATATACCTCTATATATGCATGTATGTGTGTGTGTTTATATTAATGTATGCAATGCACTTGTTGTCAAAGCTTAATTGAAGGCATCAAGATTTCTGTATACTTTTACAAACGACTTGGCATAAAAAAACAAGATGCAGTCGCTGCTGCAGCAGCAACATCACGTAGTCTCAGCCTCAAATGTAATACACATACATACATAGAACATTCGTTCATTTGCTCAAACCTTTTCGTATGCATTGCCATAATTCATAGTAGAAGTAATCTTTTTATATAGAAATTTTTCTTTTTATGAATCTTTTGTTTTCCTTTCTTTGAATATTATTTCGTTTTTGTATTTGTGCATAAATGCACAAATAAGAGCTTTTTTGTGTTGTGTGTAATGTTGTTCTTGTTGCCTTTGCAACATTTTTTGTTGTTTTTATTTTCTCGTTTTGTATTTTTGTTGTTGATGTTGTTCCTGCCGCTTTTCTCTGAAGACAATTCTAAGGTAAAGTACTTGAAATTAAGTAACGTCAAATTTGTAGTTGGTTACATTTGATGTAGGTTTGTGTGTGTGTGTGTATGTGTGTGTGGGAGGAGGTATGAGTGTACCTTATGGGTTTTAAGTAACGAATGCAATTAAGTCTCAAGTTATTAACTTAAACAGAATAGAATATAAAGACATTTAATCAAGAGGAGGAAATAAACGAAGATGAAGGCTTGATACACTGATATAAAATTAGTACTTTTAATACAAAAAAGGTACCAATCAGGTATTATTTTTGGAGAAAAAGAGAAATTTCTTAATTATTTAAGAAAAAGGAAACTTATTTTATTATGTATTTTAACCCAACAAACAATACGTTCCGTTTACGTACCGTTTTCGGTCCCTTATAAACGAAATCCAACACCATTTATGTACCGTTTTCTGGATATGTATCCGGACCAGAAAACGGATTTTAAGGAACATCGAAACTAATTCGAATCCCTTTAAATTCCGTCAATGACGGATCCGATATATCGGATGAAAAACCTAGTTTTCCGTTAAAATTCCGTCAATGACAAATCCTTTACGGGCCGATATATCGGATGAAAAATAGAGTTGTCCGTTGAAAGTCCATCAACGACGGATCCGTGTCCGGTCCGTTTTCGTACGGTTTTTTCAACAAAAAACGGACTTATGTAAATGCTAAAATTTTTTTAATTTTAAATAACAAATGATAGGTTTTTCTTTAAATTTATTTATAAAGATATTGAATAAAATAAAATAACAAAACTCTTACAAATTTAGTTAAATGAAATGTTCATCTCCAGCAGAAAGAGCATCTCTATCCATCACTACGGTTTTTGGCCCATTGAATATGATGAATAAATAAAACAATACATTAATAATTTAATTGTTGGCGTATACGTAATGATGTAGCATACAACGCAAATTTGCACATTTTTTAACAAAATCTATTATAAACTGTCAAAATTGTATAAATTTGCACAGATCACAGTAAAACTTGTTTTAAATTTCATAAATATTTACCTCATAGATATCACTTAAATTTATTTTCGGTGTGAGATGTAAGAGAGCTTACTCAAAATATGCATCTGTTTTTCTAAACTTTAGCGCGCGACCCGTATAATGATCACAGACATGTTTTAATTATTCGTTTTTGACACCAAAATTAATTCAAAATCAACGGAAGAAAAACTAATGAAAATCGAGAAAGTACGTATTTGACGGTACAGCAACGGATACACCAAAACGGAGTCAAAACGTATTGTTTTTAAAAATTCAATTATATGGTCCGTTCATGTTCCGTTTACGTACAAGCTTTGAGGGATACGTATTTACATAAACGTACAATGAAACGTACAATGAAAGCCGGATTCATGAATTATTATTATAGTTATTATTATAATTATAGTATAATTTTCTTATAAAAAAGTATCAATTTAGTATGTTCTTCAGGAAACAAGTTCTCTTTATGTATTTTTTCACGAACAGCTACTTTAGACAACTTTAGAACGTTTTCATAAAAAATATTTTATTGTTTTTTTAACAAAAATAAATCAAATTGCTACTGTGTTTTTTCTTAAAAATTAACTAATGATTAATAATTGTAGGTTTTGTTGGGTACCGGAGAACAAAGAGACGGTGGAGCATATTATGTGCTATTGCGCAGTACAAGGCATGTTGCTTGGGACATTATCTATTCCACAATCTGGAGGAAATCTCATGAAACGGAATTCTAAGACTATTGGCATTTGCTAAGGGAGTGTGGGGCATCCTGTGTGCTTTCACATCTGACTGATCTTATTATGCGGGTTATCGTTTCTATCTGGTACCACTAGGGTCCAAATTGGCAAATGAGAGGTCTTTGACCAGCCAGTTCAACCTAACCTAAAATAATGGGTACAAAATGTTCTTGAAAAATATATAGTGGGTACAAAATGTTATAAAAAAATCAAATGGATCATATTTGGGAATTTTTCATTACCATTGAAATTTCATTACCTTTAGTTGGCACTAATGCAACTTCATTACTTATGGTAAGGAAATATCACAAAAGCATAAGAAAACTAATTATAATTGATTGAAATATCATTTGTTTACAAAAAAGTTTATAGGATTTGAAAATTATCAAAGTGGCTTTTTATGGAAAATAATAAAACATAATATCAAATATAAAAATGTTATCCCGCATAAATAAATATTAACATAAATATTAACACATAAAATAACGACTAATAATGCTAATTGTTTCTTTTAATTTATGCAATAGTAATGGTAATGAAATTCAAACACACTGTCATTGATCAATGAAATCAGATCCTTATATCCTTATATCATTATGCAATTTTTTTCATTACCATTGTTATCAATGTAATGGTAATGAAATTATCAATTAATTAGTCCATTCACTGCCTCAGTCCCATGTATGACATGGATACTAAAATTTCTAAAAAAATATGCAATGAGTACTTTTTTCTTAAAGAACCCAATAGGTAAATTTCTGAATCAGTCCAATTCAATGATTATTCAGATAAAAGTACCAATTTGATACATTTTAAGCAAAAGTACCTAGTTTCCAGTATACAAAAAAGTAACATTAAAATACTTTCTTTTCAAATAAGAATTTTCTTATAGAAAAGGTACCAGTTTAGTACATTTTTCCAAAATATATTTCCCCAACTCTAACCTGAGCGCCCCGGTAGGCTAGTTTGTAGCGTGCTAGCTTATCAGTGCGGGGGTCGTGGGTTCGATTCCCACCAGAGGCTCTGGTCTGTTTTCGCTACAACGAGCTAAAGGCCTTCGTTGCTAGTGCTCGGTTAGGGTATTTAAATATAATTTGTAATTATATGTTTAATAAAATAAAAAAAAATCTCTAACCTTCTTAATTTTATATCCTTGATATTTTTTAATTGCATTTTTTTAAACTACGTCTTTAAAATTATATCCATCCCTAGATTCAAAACCCCTAACGTTTGTGTTTTTTCTTCTTCTTCTAGTATTTCAAAAAGAAATATAAATACCTGGAAAAATCAACATTATCATGCCGTTCACTTAAACACACAAGTGACATTTGCCAAGATTTGAGGAAGGGGAAGTAGTTATATACGAATTAAGCTTTAGCTAAAGAACAAGATATCTACTATTTGCACATATGAGGTCAATAGATTTCACAAGGATGTCTAAAAGTTTTCATATGTGTGTAAGTATTGTATATGCATTTCTACAAGATTTATCATGAACATTTTCTAAATAAAGTACATCAACATCATCATCATCGTATTTGTTTAGCAAATAAATGTTAAATGCATGAGTTGGTATTTGAGTGTTTTGAGTGTATTCTTAGAAAATGAAAGAAAAATGAAGAAAAAAGAAAATGCTTTGTATGCATATTCTACTTGTGTGTAAATGAAGAAAAGTTTCCTAAGCATATAAAAAAAAAATTTCCTCTAGAAAAAGCACACATACTCGTAGATTTAACAAGAAAACTTTTATATATTTAAATGTATGTGTAGATATGTAATTGTATAATAAAATATGCATGCAATTTTCGTAAGATAAGTCTAACGACTTTATATATATAACTTATTTATATACAGGTATTCCTTGTAGAAGTGTGTGTAATTTTAAATACAACTCATGTGTGTCAGACTATGGGCCACCATTCAATCTTTGGTTTATAATTTAAGATGATATTTGGTGAAAATAATGGTGAAACTAAAGCATGAACAATAGGAAGGTTTCAACCCACTTTTTTAATTTAAGAGTTTTAAAATAAAAGATTTTATCATTGTTTGTAATAGTTAATGCAGATAAGACCTTTAGCAACATTTGGGTATCAAATTTGGTTAATAAATGCACAGCTTTAGCAAGTAAATTCGCAGTTTAACTCAGTTTTTACTATATTTTACTATTTTTTTTTCACAATTTTTGCATTTCATTTCGAAATTATCAAAAAGACAAATCTTAACAACTACTTCGTGTAAAGAACAAATAAAATGCGGCAAAATGTATAAAGGGCTCGGCTTCAGACATTTCACTAAGGGAAAAAACCTGTAAACTCGCTTTGCTAAGCGAAGACGGCGTCGGACAAACCATATATTAATAAAACCCCTGAAAACACGGAGGCCTGCTACGCTGAAAAACTTTACTGGAATTATGGCAATCCAACGATTACGAGTTTCATCATATTGATGAAACTGTTTCATAAATCGTTTGTTATCATAAATAGTTTTTATAAAAATGAAGACAGTTTCATACAGATATTGGCAAATGTTTCCATAAATCTTAATCATTTCATAAAAATTTCAAAAATCTCTTAAAATTATTTTTTTTCTGTTACAAAACGCTGCTGTTTGTAACTCTCATTAAGTTTGTATTTTAATTTATATAAGTTTGTATTTTAATTTACATAAAATTAGAGAAAACCCCATCATATTGATGAAACTTCTACATAAATATAAAGAAAATTCTTTATAAATATTGATGAAACATTTTCATAAATATTAAAAATCTTTATC
This sequence comes from Eustalomyia histrio, assembly GCA_949748255.1. NCBI lineage: Eukaryota > Metazoa > Arthropoda > Insecta > Diptera > Anthomyiidae > Eustalomyia > Eustalomyia histrio. Next base: position 189,747,406 of record OX456523.1, read on the forward strand.
AATTTGCATTTTTACGAAACAGCTTCTTTATATTTATGAAGTGTTAAATTGGACCAAAACCTATAAAGTTCTTCATTGTATTAATTAATTTTTTCATAAATGTGATGAAATTGTTTCCCTAAGTGTATCCACAAAAAAAAAAAAAAAATAAATTGTAGTAATTCTGTGGCTAAAACTTTTTTTATTGCTTCCCAAACTTCAGTAAACATTCTTTTATGATTTTCTGGTGTTATTCTAAGGAACTTTCAAAATTACTCATTTGTTCATATTTCAAATGTAGTGATTTGTATATAAACCCGATGCATATTTTAAAAAATCACTCTTCATTGCTTCTAAAGCAGAAGTTATAGTACATCGTATATTTTCTGAATCTAAAGCATTTATTCAAAATATTGTTTTCTGATCATTCAAAATCAAAAATTTCAATGAGAAAATAGTTCCGATAAACTTTATATTTTTTTATTAAATCATTTATAATATTTTTTTTTTAAATTTCATGCAGGTTAGAATTTTTACAGTTTTGCAATTTTTAATAAGAGTTTTAAAAAATCAAGTAAAACAGATTTCTTTAACCTTTAATTGAAACTAGTTGAATTTTTTCCAATTGTGTAAAAATTATTTCAAATTACCCAAAATTGTCAAAGAATTATTTAAAATTGTTCAAAAATATTTAAAAATTGTCTAAAAATGTTTCGAAATTGTCCAACCAGTTTTAAAATTATCCAAAAATATTTTAAATCGTCTAAAAATTCATTAAATTTTTGAAAAATATTTCAAAGGTGCTCAAAAATGCTTTTTCACATTTGTATATCAGTGCATAAAATTCGCTTCTTTTAACTTATTTTTATGCATTTGAATTAAATTTTCATCAAAGCTTTAGTACTACAAAGTATATGAACATTTTCCACTCATGCATCAGAATACCTAATTATTATTGTATTATCATTGCTTCCTAAGAGTAAAGTGTAAGTAATGGTAGTAGCTACTTTTTAATACTTCCATCCTATGACACGCCAATGTTAAACTCATCGATGAAACCATCAGAAAAGAAGTGATGTCTTTGCCATACTAGTGATGCTTTTATTGCTTCTTTGGCAGCTTCATTTTTGCTGGATACTTTTAAAAAAAGATATTTATGCCCATGGGGTATGGGCCATTTTTAAATAAGGATTATGTTCAAAATCATGTTGGTCATAATACCCAAATCAGAAATGATTACAATGTCCACAGCTGTTATCACATGTCACCGTCTTCGTATATTCACTTATAAACCACTCGATCGTTTTACTCAATTTAATTTCCAAACTAATTAATTAATTAATTAAGGTTGGGCACTATTTTTATGTAGCCAGTTCAAATCATAAAAATTCATTAATTATTAATTTTTTCTTTAAGATTTTAGATTTTTTAACCCATAGTGCTGGCAAGTTTATTACTTGCATTTTTATTTTTGCTGTTATATCTCTTTAGAATTGCATTAGATGATGCACATTTGAGAACATCCACAAATTTTTTTTTGTTATATTTTTTTCTTTTCTATATATTTCAACATTTGCTTATGTATGCATCATTAAAATTTCTTGCTTTTGTAAGTTTTCTTCATTTGGATACAAAAAATATATTTATACGAAACGAAACTAAAGGTGGCAGTGGCAGCAGCGGTAGTAGAAAGTAGGTTTTGATTGCAAAATGCCAGTTTCAGTTTATTTTAGTATGTGTATATGTGAGGAAATGGGTTTGTTTTTTTTTTTCTTTTCTATAACATGGTGGTTATATGCTACAAAAACAAAAAAAAATCCAAGTTGAAAGAAGTCACCTTAACAAGAAGATTTATCTGCAGAATTTTCTTTTTAATGGCTTAGTTTTTATACAGAATTGTATAAAGGATATAAATATGTACTAAAATACTTGGTTTATGACACACATACAGAGTGATATAGTGGAAATTTCTATGGCGAAGAGTGTTTTCGGTAATGATGCTGCATAGGAAACCGGAAATTTTATACAGTAAATTTAATATTCTGGTAGAAAAGATATTAAAATAAAAACACAAACTAAAGAAATAAATTTCTTAGAAAAAAATTGCAATTAGAAGATGAAGAATGTTAAAATATTAGATTTGTTTTTTGTTATAGGATTATTAAATCTAAAAATTGCTTAAAACTTTGAGGACATCGTAACAACTACTACTGAAAACTTTTAAAATATTAAAATCAAGTTTAAATTTTAAAGATTCAGAACTAATAGATATATAAATATTTTTTAATATTTCCCCTTCCTCTTAATGTTATTATGCTGTTTCAAAAAAGTAGTTGAAACAAGTTCATCTATTTATATTCATTTTTAAAAATTTTGTGCCAAAAAATCAATAATTTTTTTTAAAGATTCTACAAAGATTACCGCCTACATATTAAAACAATACCTAAAGGATTAGTAGCCTAAAATAATATATTCAAAAATTGTTTCCATAATGAATGAAAATAAAAAATAGAGAAATACCAGCACAACAAATTACCTTAAAGGTGTTTATATCCAACTGTTAAATCTATGTGATTTGTCTAAAACCAAAATGTAACAAACTGATTAAAAAACGCAGCAGGTAGTTTTTGGTATCAATTGTCTTTTATTTTAACATTTCATTCAAAAAAAGTAACAAACTAAATATATGCAATCAATAACAATAGCAAATTTATAATCCTTAAGATAAATGAAAGACAATAAATCAATGAATTGTTTTGAGACTACGACAAATGACAATAACATAAATTTTGCACACATGAGTGAAAGGTTTAAATCACCGTAAATGCTTGAAGAAGCAAATGCAAAATAAGATCGAAAATAGGTGAACATATATTTTAGAAATGTGGACTTACGTTTCACATTTTATTAAAAGTCATGATATTTTGTGAAAGGGAAGAGAAATATTATATGAATGTGTTTCTTTTTTTTGGTTCACCTTGTGAATTTAGAGAGTAAAAAATAGATTTAAATATTTTTCAAAGAATAACACAAAAATTGGATTAATGTAACTCCATTCCATTTCGTTTCATGGGTTTAACTTGTTTCTCTTTCCATTCCATTTTGTTGTCATTGTTTAGTCTTCCATTCCATTTCGATCAATGTTTAAATTCCACTCGTTCCCCTTACTTTCAATTTCAGTTCCCGTATTTGGTGTTTCAATTCCGCTCGCTGGCTATTCCATTTTGTTTCCTAATTTTAGTACTTCAATTCAACTCATTCTTTATACTTCATGTTTCTAGCCAAAGCGGTTTAGGCAGGCGTTAATCACGGCATTTTTTCCCTTTTAAAACCCCCTCTCAGAAATTTTTACTACTAATTAATGTGTTGCTTTCTTTGGAAAAAAGATAAAGGATGGATGACAGGTGGTCAATGATAAAGGACTTCAAATATGATATCACTGCACACAAAAAGAAATTTGTCCAATTTCCAACTGAAATTTCGTTTCAACAACTGAGTATTGGTTTCCACAACAAAATTCGGCTAATTTAACTGAATTTTGTTTACAACTCCCAAAATATTCAGTAATCGCATTTGAATTTGGTTGTGCTAACCGAATTTGTAGGCTGTCGCTACCAAGAAATACTTTTCAATTTGGTTGACAATTATTTTTCTGTGTGTGTAATTGTGCTAGAAAATTAATTTTAGAACAGTTGTTGCCCGCCATCTGATAGAGGGTTGGCGAATTTTTTGAAGTTTTTTAGTTTATATCTCTTGTTATTTCTTTTCGGTGGGGTTAGGTGCTATGGGAAGACCAATTGAGAGTGCTGCGATAATTGATTGCTAATCAAACCCACAACTTTTTGTCTAACAGTTTTGCCAAGTCTCTGGCGAAAATTCTGAAAATAATCTAAACATTGAATTAGCCCATACTTAAGAGAACACATTCCAGCAAAAGAAGAGAAAAAGAAACGGTAATTTTATTTCCGGTGTTGTGAAAATTTGGTTCGGAACCAATGATTTTTACATAGGGGTGTTACAGGGTGGAAGTTTTCCTTTATGATCCTTTTTTCATTGCATCTAAAACAGTTCTTAGGGACTTGTGAAAAGTGGGATCGATTGATGTTATTTTAATTTTAGCAGGACATCCGATTACTGATGGATTAGCCTCATTTTCACAATGTCCCGGTAGCTTTAACCTGGGAATTTAACTGACACATTTGTTGTTGCTGTTGTTTGAGTTTGACTGTTGGATAAATTGTAACGGGACATTCATTAATCGGGCCTTATTTGTTAATTTACTTCCTTCGAAACTCTTGCAATTTTTACTATAATGAATATTTTACATTTTGTATGATAACTACGATTTTAAGAATTTAAAATCTGGTAAATTGTAACTTAAACCTGATAACCATAGTTATAAATATCAAATTTATATAGAAATATCTATGATTAATGTTTAACCTTGGTTATTTTTAAAATAAGTTACTCGTCATAGATTTGAAAAGAGTTAGTGTCATTAAAAAGAACTGTTTTAAAAGAGGAAAATCAGAACAAAATGATACATTGGAATCAATGAAAAATTGATTCCCTAAGTATCACCACCATTTATTTTTGCTGGGAACGTTTTTAATACTAATGAAAATTGCATCATAATTAAAGCCAAACAAAATTTTAATTGATTGAATTAAAATTTCTTTAGATATAAAAAATCGTCAGGTGCAAATTCAATTAATTTTTTTATTGCATCAAAGTTTTTTTATGAAAGTTTTAAATTAAAAATCTCTTAAATTTCTCCAATTAAAAATTTTGTTGAATCACAAAATCATATTGAATCAATTTTGTAATTGATTCAATTAAAAAACTGAGCAATGATGATTATTAATTATTTTAATAATTACAAAACTAATTGATCAGAGGATATTTAAGAGATTTTTATTAGGATAATTCAAGAGATATGTTTAGTGTGTGTTCGTTTTAAAGTTCAAATAATTTAGAATTGTGGATTATGTCTGACAAAATGATTTTCTTGATGCACACAAAAAAAATCTGTTAAATTCCTTTATTATAAAATGTCGTTGAATAAGAAGGACAAAATCAATAAATTTTGTAATAGGTTCATTAAAAAAGTGACCAAAATTAAAACTTTTTAGATTGATAATTTTTTTAATGAAATCAATTTTAAAATCATTTTTAATATGACTTTGTTATTCAACAAATTTTTATGTATAGGTCATCATTTTTTCAGATAAGCTATAATAATGTTGACTACTTTAAAATTGTAAATTATATTATCTAAAAATAAATGCAACCCTTATGATATTTTACTAAATATTCATGCAAAAACAATTTTACAATGAAAATAATAAAAACAATAAATTCGAAACTATATTAAAGAAATTTGCTAAAACCTTGTGAAAATTTTATAAATTTTTGCATTCAAGTGTTTTTCATAATGTGCCAGAAATAAAGGATTTATTATCCTTTCTTTTTGTTTTAGTTGCTACAAACAGAAAAAATTCCTTGCCATTGCAATCATATAAGGGTTTTATTTACTTTTTCATCTTCTATTGGCTCTATCTTCTTCTTCTTCATTAAACAATTGATATGTGAATGTATCATCTCATCCAGCATTTAAATGACATATTGTGTGGGTTGTACGGTGCTACAAATGTCATTCATTTAGTTTTTCTTGGCCTTAATTGTTGTTGACATTTGATGATCAAAATGCATCTGCTTATAAAACATACAATAAAAATGCATCTTTTGCTTTAAATAAAGTATAAAAACAAAGAAAGAGTTTTTGATTTCTTTACTTTTTGACATTTTCTAAGTTAAGGGTTTAATTATGTATGGTTTTCTTTATGTGTATTCTTTAAATTTTGCATTGTTGTTTTATAAGGGTTGCCAATAATTAAAGTTTTAACTTCTGTTTTCAAAATTTTAGTTCATTTTGTAAATATATTTTTCTGCCTTTTAATTTTTGTTCAGTGTTTTGTATCTGTTTTTATCTTTTTGTCAACTAGTTTCCTTTTAAACGTTTCTTGCCCTCTACAAATCTTAACTAACAAGGAGCAAAACTTAATTCCTAGCAAAGTTAAAAATAAATGTCATTGCAAATTTCTTTTCATTACATTTACTTAAACTTTTAAGTATCACTAAAAATAATTATCATAATGAATTTTTCTAGCAGTTTTAGTATTTACGTGAAAATTCCCCTACAATTTTAGTTTTCTTTTCTAATGTCCCCTTTTTATCCTTGATGGACTTGTACTTGAAGTTTTGTTGTAAGCACTTAGAGAGATGGACATTTTTAATTTTGTTGTTATTTTTTCTACTTATTTATTAAGTGCAATACAATTTCTATAGAATTGTTTGGTTTTTATCATAATAAATTAAGATTTCTGTGCTAAAGTTTTAACTAAACGGAAGGGTTACTATTTATTCTGTTCTGCTAAGGACACAATCTAAAGTCATTGATTTTATGCTTTAGTGAAATTTGAATATAAAGATTTAATATGCCATAAATAATGTAGTTAGTAACAAGTTATTATTATTATTATGTATTTTATATTTTAATTGCTAGGGGAAAGTTCTTCCTGACATTATTTTTAGTTTTATCTCAATTAAAGGACAGAAGCAATTATTGAAGATAGTTAAGCTGAAGTTATTTCTTAATAACTCTTTTAAAGAAAAGGGTTTTATTCGCAAAATTTTTTGATTTTTTTTTGAAATACTCGTATATATATTTTTTTTTTTGGAAAATTTCTTCACTGTCCCGAATATTACCAAAATTAGAGCTGAAATAGATATTAATTTTTGGAAAAAGTAAGAAACCAAAAATTCGTTATTCTTTTGATACCTTTTACATTTAAAAACCTAACAAATATTTTTAAGACACATTTGTACACTCAGAAAAAAAGTTAGTGAAAAAATTTGTAAACGGTTTTCAATCCCACTTTACCATTTTTGTACTGATTTTTAGTAAAAAAATTATTATTTAACAAATCTTTTTGCTATTTACATTTTACAAATTACAGAGTTTTTACAGAATATTTACAAGTTTTGGTTGCTAATTTCAGAAATCATTTTACAATTTTTTGAGAACCGATGGCTAAAATTAGCAAAAAAAAAAAAAAAATACTAATTTTATATAAGAGGATATTGAAGGAAATTTCTAATTAAAACTTACACCTACAAACTTAAATTGCCTGAAAATGTTACATAGATCAAAAAAGGGATACGGAAGTGAAGATACCGACTCATGTCTGAAATAGGACATCCACTTTTAATAGCACTAAAAAGTTTTGCTAGTTCTAAAAATCAGCCCTAAAACAATTAAAATTTGACCTTAAAATTAAAAAAAAAAATATTGACTAAAATATTTTTCAAAACAGAAATTAACAAATAAAAACAAAATGATTAATTCGTTTATGTTTTAACAATTTTTTAGATTTTTAAGCCTTTGATTTTGTTTTTATTTATTTTTTTTTTTTTTTGATATTTTTGGAAAAAGTAAATAAAATAAAAAAATTGATGCTCGATAAAAAAATAAATTTAAGATTTTGTACTAATATTCACAATATTTAGTAATTTTTTTGGCTGATTTTAGCAAACCGGTTTTAAATTCCCCTTTACAAAAAGTTTACTAAAATTTAGTAGCGGGTACTAATTTTTCTACTAATTTCATTGTGCTACACGTCAGCAGGCATGTGTTGCTAAGATTAGCAAAAAGTACCGCTGGGTTCAAATTAGCAAAATTTCCCGTAATAACAGCAAAATTTTCAGTTGCCATTACTAGAATTTTTTTGGTGAGTGTAGTCATATGTATTGAAAATATCCAGTGTGAATAGTGTCATTTTCATGAATTTCTTCTTTTATTCCAACAAAATATTTGAAATTAATAAATCATAAGTCATCATCAGCAAAACAGAAGACATCTGATATTCAAAGTAGTTAAAACAGCCAAAGAAATATAAAAAGTTAAACAAAAATATAAAATTTTTAATCAATCTTTCTGATTGTATTCTTAAATATAAAGATAAAACAAAGCTGACCACAAGCAACAAAACAAGAATCAGTTGTATTTCTCATATTATTATTATTTTTTTTGGTGGGTTTCCAACAGACAAGACATATAAAACGCCCACAATTTGTATGCTTTCGGTTAAAAAAAAGAAGAAAAAAAAATCAAGTGATGATGCATTAAATAACAAAAAAAAAAACATAATATAAAGAAGCTACATAAAAAAAATTAAATGCTTCAAGAAATTGCAGTTACTGCCACAAAAGATATAATTTTATAGTACCTAAAAAATACTCGTAATAAATAAACAAAAGACAAAGCTTTGGTTAAAATAAAACAAATAAATTACAACAATATTTTACAAATATTAATAAAAGAATATTTGTTTTTATTTTTTGATGAAAATAAAAAGAAAATTGTCACTGATTATTTGGTATTTCAATGTTTAAACGCCTTTTTGATTGTTCTCATATTCAGCTGTTTTTCTTTTGAATTAAACAAAACTCTATTAATATCAAGATATAACTACAAATTAACCCTTACGGAATGGTAAACTGTATTGTGAATTAAATATACAAGAAATCAAATTAAGACTTAGTTGAAATTAGCTTCAGGACTGAATTCTTTTTTTTTTTAATTGGCCAAAAACTCAGAAAATATATATTTAAAAAAATCAAAAAAAAAAAATCAATCAAAGCTGGTTTGGAGTTTAGTGGTGTAGAAGTTTAGTAGTGTAGTAGTTTAGCAGCTAAGTAGTTTAGTAGCTTAGTAGTTTAGAAATTTAGTAGTTAAAGGTGACTAAGGTAGTTAAAATATCGCAATATTTGTTTTTTGAAGGACTAATACTAATATCAGGAAAATAGTCTATAGGAAGAATTAAGTGTTAAGCGATTATCTGTACAATCGATAAAAAAAACGGATGTGCTCTATTAGGCAAGTAAGTATTCCAACCAAAAACCGGACTCTAGTTATCTCAGCAAAACACTTCTTATAGTAATAAAGATATATAGTAAAGAGATCCGATGAATTAAAGTATTTCTTGCACTTCAAAATCCTTTTTATTTCATTAGACTTTACATTAAATTAAATTATTATGCCCACAACGGTAAATGCCCAACTATGTTCAGTGAAGTTAAATTTATGAAAACAGCGCTACTATACAAACACATTGAAGTAACCATTTCTAGCTTCAGTTAACTTTTGAAAAGTTCCAACTCTATTTATTCAGTTATTTTACAAGCTAAACTCATGTAAAAACATGTCATAAGAATTGTATAGAAATAAAAAATAATAATTAAAAAATAAAGCAAAACAAACTACAATTCAAGAAATTTAAAAAAACACCTCAGATTCAGTTAACCATTATCTCCTTAACTTTCGAGAGTCCAGAGCATTTTGTAGTTGGGCGCTAATCTTTAAGGTAGGTTTCCGCATCCTTCTTAGGGATTGGTTAATCACCGGCAATCTTTCAGCATACAAAGGTTTGCCAATAAGAGCACTATTTTAGTACCATTGTGTGTATAACGTCTGCCCGGGGACTTATTGATCTTAAAGAAAAATCTTAGGCGTGGTATAAGAGTTCGCGCAGTGGGTCGTTTCTTTCCGACAAGAAAGAATTTCTTGAAAACAAACCCGCAGAAAAGTTGGTCTCATCAACCGAATCAGTGAATACCTCCCATTCATTAGAGGATATAAGAAATATAGAAACTAGCATGTTGCATAACTCTTAGAACTAAAGCATAAAGAACTTTAGCCGGAAGACGCAGTTCCTGAAGAAGACTTTTACTTCTGACAAGGAAAGTACTTTAAGATAAATGCACTAATTTCGATGAAAATTTATTATGTTCTAAGATCGGCATGCCTTCGCATTTCGGCCACCTCAGAAGCTTATGTGGTCAAAAATGGAACTAAAAACTTGTCTCTTTTTTCCGATTTTTATGGCATTTCATCTAAAGGAACTGTGGTATCCTACAAACGTAATAAAAGGATATTCCCTGTTAATTTTTTAGGCATTTTTGTTTTGCTTTTTTTTAAGTTGTTGTTATAAAAAATATATAAATTCTTGGGAACTTTGTATGGATAAGTATTCTCTTATAACTAAGGAATTTACATTTTTCTTTTTTTGATATGAAGTAGTGCTTCGTTTTGGCCACTTTTTGCAAAACTTAGAAATTCTGTGCTAAATAGATATTACCAGGGCAAGGAAGTTCATGCATTAAAAATCGCGGTTTTAGCGCTAAAAATATGTATCAAAAATTAAAAAATATGCAGTAAAAATTAAAAAAATATGCATTTAACAATTGATTTATTTTAATATTTATTCATAAAAAAACGTAAAAAGCATAAATTCAGTCTCATTTTGTAAAATATTTATATGTGCGTGTAAAAAAGGCAAAAAATAATTTTTTTTTTAAATTGTCAAATGTAAAACTAGTTCTGTTTGGTCTCAAAAAAGATATGTACTTTGAAAATGAGCGTTGGACGTCGACGGAAGTAATAGGTGCCTATTCATTTTGTATTGTGCTACTTTCAGTGGAACATAACGGAAAAATGCCACTAATATTTTTCAAAGTTTTAAATCGATTGTTTTTTTTAACAGAATCCAGCTTGATTTAATTTTCTCACCGATTTGACCTTCCTCTGCATTAGTTTTAACCACAGCGTCATCTATTAGTTTGACTTTTGTGCTCAATGATTTAAATCCCTGAATTTTAGTGATTGTCTCAACGATAAATCCATTATTTGAATTTACATATACTACACTCTAATAAATTTTTGTCGAAATTTACCCAACTTATAATAAGAAACTGTACTCCTAAATTTACTCTGTGTGCGTAAATGAAAAAAGTACACACATTATGCGTAAGTTGGTACACACATTGAAAGTGTGTAAAAAATAAATGAAATTTTAAAATATCTATATGCGTAAACTGCAGAAAAATATATATATATATATATATATATATATATATATATATATATATATATATATTTTTTTTTTTAAAGAATAAATTTATTTTATGTACGAGTATGTATGTTTTAATAATAGTGAATTATAAATATAATACATAATATATTTCGAATGGGTATTTGCTGTGATGATGGTCATTTTGAATTTAAATTCACAATATTCACAGATATTATATTTATAAACTTTTTGAAAATTAATTTTCGTTTTTAGTTTTTTTTATTTTTTTTTTAATATTTAACAATTTCCAACTGTCAAAATATCCATTCTAAGTTAGTATATTTTCAAAATTTGTGCTTAAAATTTTAATTAAACAAAATAATACTAATTATAGACATAAAGTGTTTGTCTAAAAATACTTTTTGTGTGTATTATTGTATATGAAAGTGTGTACAAAACATTTTTAGGCATTTTTTTTTTATATTTACCGAAATTTACAAACATTTTTTAGAGTGTAGTTGAGCTTTAATGTTTGGTATATTCACAATATCTTTGACTTTTTTAATTGCAATGGAATCATTTTCGTTAAAACACAGCACCACATTTTTAAATTCGTCAAAATTCTTCGCAGAGAAGCCAACTGCATCCAAACATGCACCCCATCTGGTTATTTTTTTTATACGTTGCAACACGCAAAAGTGCTTTAAGGAATATATCTTTGCCGAAATATATCAACAAATCAATGTTCTCAAGTTGATTCCTTATTTCTTCTGCCACACGGTGCGGTGCATTGCACCATTTTTGGGTAAAACACTTTTGAAAAATTGGCAGACTTAACCATGCACGGCGCAGCATCATTCAAATACAAAAGAACTTGATTTTTAATAAAGTTTTCGAATAATGCACGAGCAATTGAAGCATGGTCTACTTTTTCCAATTGCATAACGTTCTGTAACATTTTTTGTTGTCTTTTTTCCAGGGTTGGCAGGCAATACCGCTAAAATACCGTTATCGATTCAATACCCTTTTAACTGACTATCGTAACCCCTAAAATAGCGTTACCAAAATAACTGAAAAAATCGTTATCCTTAAAATACATTTACCGAAATAATAGAAAATACCGTTATCGCTAAAATACTGATACCGAAATAACTGAAAAAATTATTATCCCTAAAATATCGTTACCGAAATAACTGAAAAAATCGTTATCCTTAAATACCGTTACCGAAATAACTGAAAAAATAGTTATTCTTAAAACCGTAGCACGGTCACACAAATTAATGTGTTTCTGACTCTTTAGGTGCTGTCTTCTTGGAATTTTGTAGCAAAAGAAATAAAGTACTTTTTGCTGCAACTTAAAATCATTAATGAACTTAAAACATCACAATATTCAAAACAAAATATGCAAAAACATGCATTTTCATTAAAATATGCAAAAATATGTACTAACAAATCAATGCCATTTTTAAAAAAATTTGATGATTCGCGAAGATAATTACTTTTTGTTGTGCTCAGGCTAACGACAACAAACATGTATTTACATGAACCCCCTTGCCCTGGATATTACACACCTTAACTTCCTCTTTTAAAAAATATAATATTGTAGTTATATTTTTTTTTTTGGCAAAATTTATTAGTTTTCGACATGTTGCCGAATAAAAAAATAGTATCAATAATGGATGATATCCTTCACCCTATTTTATTCTTAAAATTATCTTTTGACTTCCTAAGGAAATTTATAAATTTAATGCCCATGTATGATCATATACAAGCCCATGTATGATCATATTTGCTCATATATATTTCGATTTTTAGATGGGTAGTTCATTATTAAATAAACCATAATGCCCATGTTTGTTAATGAAATTTTATGAACCTTCTAGGAAATACGAATTAACAAAATTCAAAAATGGCACAATGTGTTATTTATAAAGCGACAGGAAAGTTTTTGTCTGCAAATATAGAACACACTTGAGGATATTTAAACCTCAGCGCTCAGAGTTATTAATAAAAATTATTTCCTTAATTAAAAAAAAACATCCTGCAAAACAGCTACATACAATAAGATAAAAAAAATTTAGCTTATTCCACAAATCTTGTCCTTTTTCTTTTAGGACACAAAACCATATGTTACTTGTATTTATAAGCACGCGCTATTATCTAACACCTGATATGAGTTAACATTATAACAGATCGGAAGATATTAAAACCTGAATAGGTTTTGATACAAATTTTCGAAAAGCAGATGATAACAATGACTGCCTTTATTGATGATTAATATCACAACAATACAAAATATCTATAAGATTTTCTGTGATCAGATGGTAGAAATCAAAGATTTCTTTAAAAAAAATTCAAACACAACACCACCAAAAGTTAACAGAAGGTTAAGAGCAAAACAAGAAATAGAAACCTGAAAATATAGAATTCACAAAAAAATCAATGCATGAACAACATTTGCACATTTGTCAGAGCAGCAGATGAAAATTGTTTCTTCCTTTTGATTTTATATGATATACAAGCATAAGATACATTTGTTGTTTTGAAATGGAGATCAAGAATTTTGAAATTCAAGAAATGTGCAATATGCTGGTGATATTGATTACAGCATAAACATAAACACGTTCCATGTTTTCGTAGGTTTTCTTTAAATCATTTTGCTCTTTTTTTTGCACCTTTTTTTTGGAAAAAGATTAAAATTTTTCAAAATCTAAATACGTGTCAATTAATATCTTAAATGGCTTAAAACAAACATTGTCATTGACTTTTTGTTATACAAAAGATTAGAGGTAAGATCAAACGATTTTCAAATGAATTTTGATATATTGAATATAAAATAAAATTTAAAATTGTTCAACATATTTCTGAGAAAACGCTTATATGTAGTAATGTCGCGCATTAATTACGCTTCAATGAATATTAAGTTTTATTTTCCATTTTAAGAAAAATTGTTAATAAAAGAAATTATTTTCTACCTTAACCTTTGTGAGAATTTTCTTTTTTCATGCCATATGTTGTTTGAGAATATAAAAATTCGTTAAAAATGATCAATTAACGTTTAAGACTACAATCTGGACATGTTAACTTATCCTACAAATAACCAAAGTTTAAAATTTATATTGAAATATCCATGATTAACATTTAACTTTAGTTATTTTGAAATAAGTTACTTACCCTTAGAATTTTAAAAATATTTTAATGATCAAATACCTTGTAGTAATTAGTTTTTTCTTAGAGGGTTGTTAAAGGTTTTTAAAACTCTATAAAACTGTAACAAAACTTTAATTTTTATTATGTTTACCTTGTCTTAATTATTTCTTAATATTATAAAATTTTGTGAAATTAAATTTATTTCTTTTTCTAGGGCTTTTGTTTTGTTTGCATAGAAAATCACCCGCTTTTTTACAATTTGTGTTTTTCTATACACTGCTCTACTTTTTGATATTTCTTCATCATTGAGTTATTTAGTTTTATATAAAAGTTTCTCAATTATAAAGCAACTTGCATAACTATATGTTAATGAGTTTTTATGCAAAAATTGCATTAAATTCTGTTAAGTGACATGTGATTATCAATACATTTTATTACAGCCAATTTCAAAAACTTAAGTACCCGCACATTTTATCAAAAAAACTTCAACGATACTTATAAAAAGAAAATTGTTAATTGGAACACCAAAAGATATTAGGTATAAAAACCTTGAATCATTTTTTAAATTATATATATGAAAAAGTTTTTTAACGGAAAATATTTAAAAGTAGTTCTAGAACAAGACCTACTGCCACCATTTTGAACTAACAAATTGTTTGGTATGTTGGGTATTGAGGTTTTTTTTGGTATGAATTTCTCTTCTTTATAAATTGAAGCTGAGGTTCCTCTCCTCTTTTTCTTATTTCAATTTCTCGTTTTCTCTTCTTTCTCCACAATGAATAATTTTTTATCTGAGCGCCCCTATGCTTGTCTAACTCAACACAGGTCTGATGAAATTATATCTCTCGATGAATGCAAAAAGTCATATCATTTGAGTTTCACTAATACCTTTTAGATTCTCATACAAATTTAATCCAAACATCTTATTAGCAATAAATTATATTCCTTGCCTGCCCTCTAGTACTTCAAAGAACCTTTAATAATCAATTGTCACCAACACGCTCTCTTGACAAGTACTGCAGTTCAAAAGTATCCCGCTGATAGCCGTAGAGAAAATACAAATTTCTTCGATTTTGAATCATAAATCCTCCACTCGGTCATTACTATTAACAATTCTACACTAACAATAGAGTGACACGTGAGTTTACCGATTTTAAAAAACATTAGAGTCCAGTCATTCACAGGTTGTACGAGAATAAAGTGGAATGAAAAGGTATTTACAATGTCTTGAATTATATGTGGTCCTGTGCACTAGAAAAGCTTATTGATTATGATGTAGTTTACAACTTTTCTTATCGAGTCTTGCCGGAAATCGAATATCGGGTTTCATCAAACTAGTTTCAGCTTTGTCCATTCCATTCTCTTTCGCTGTATTTTTTCTCTTTCGAATTTAATCGGCGGCGAGTGTTACAGAGCCACGAGTCTTGAAGAACTGGACTGACAGGATAAGCTACTGCAAAGCGAGCCGCGGCAGCTACATGAATGAAATCGTGTTCGATAAAAGATGAGAATACTTGTTATATCTACTGCAGTCAAAGCCCGGTATAACGAATGATATACTGTCAGGCCATTCGTTATAGCAAAATATTCGTTATATCGCAACACGTTTTTGTATGAATTTTACTTAATCTTCAGCATTTTTAAAAATTTTTGAGATTAATACAAATTTAAAAAAGGACTGAAATAATGATACACGCTTACACTAGAAAAAATTATCTAAATTTTTACTTATATTGATTTTTTTATTATTTGTTTAAACTTTTTTCTATGTTGTTTTACCAATTATTCGTTACATCTTCAGAAATATTCGTGATATAAGGTATTAGTGCAAACAATTAGCGTTTGCGTTATACCGAGTATACGTTATACCGGGGTTCGACAGTCCAAATATACCAAAATAAATAAGGTTTAGTTAATTTTATTTAAATTTTAAAAAGATACCTGTACTTGGATCACCCTTTATACGTCTGGGTGGTAACGATAGCGAGGAATAGGTCACTTCTTATATTCCGATATCGGAAGTTTTCATTCTTAATACTCGCTAATCTATAAGAGCACATACGTTGAAAAATGGTTAAAATTTACCAGAATATGAGTGTTGAAAAGTTTTATTCACAACAAAAATCTTTAAAAATTTTATTAAATCGACTTTTTGGAGGCATCTACTGTTTATTTAAAAAAATTATAAAAACCCCCAAAAACATAGACAGGATTCTTTCAATTATCCTGAACAAAGAGTTTCTAAGCCAATGCAGTAGACTTAACTTAATATTTCACAAAAAAGCAGCCCTTTGTGTTCATATTTATAAAGAAATACATTTATTTAGGTTATAGATTTTAATGTAATAGGTTCTGGTGAAATCAATTGTAGATTCCAGTGGAACTAATTGTAGCTGTGGTTGGGAACCCATTGTCAAAAATAGAGTAATCGATTGGCGTTAAACAGAGGAAATAGTTTTTTTTTGCCCATCGTATAAATCGGTTTTGATAATCAAAGATTTCCGTTGCGACATCAGAAAATCAATTGGGATAATAAAATTCGGTTATGGTAATCAAATTTTTATATTGTTATAATAGAATAGCAATTATAGATTGGTATTCAGTTGTTGTAACTAAACTGGTTGTTTAACTGAATTTTATCTGTCAACTGTGAGGATTTCGTGGTTTATAAGGAATCTGAATATTTCGAATAGAAAATGTTTACGCAATCTAATGATTCAATTTTATAGACAGAGTCCTTCCCATCAGAAAATGGTAAACTTTTCTCAGCATGTTTTGGTTATTTTGGTCAGAAACTCGTATTTAAAATCTAAGAAGAATAATGCATTGTTTTTTGGTAAAAGTCATACTACTTATACGGTATTAAAATAAGCTTTAAAAATATCCAGTTTTCTTAACTTTTGCAAAAACTCTTTGAGTCCATCTGGTGTATTGTATTTTTATTCCAACTATATCCAATCGAAAATAGATTAAATTAAATGAAGGCCGGAGCTTTAAGATTCCTCAGTGTTAGACAAAATAATCACCTACTGCTGTCATTTACTTTTTAGCCAATAGTGTAATCCCAATAGGAATCCAATCAGAACACATTAAACTACCTAAAAACCATTTAGGTCTATATATACCCAAGAAACCAACTGCGGCAAAGAAACCTAATACAAAGAACAAAAATAAGGAGAAATTCCAAAAATATATAAGAAAACTCACACCACGTTATAAGACACACGAGTAGAACACGAGTAAACTAAACTCAAACCACTACCACCACAGTAGACCTCAACTAACTTCTTTCTACTTTATATAAATTCGCCGCATTTGTCTCTTTTTTATTATTTTCTTTGCAATTGAACAAAAGAACTTCCTTACACTACCCCTTACTCTAAATAATATTATAAGAAATTTTGAGAATTCTTAAAAAATTAACTCTAAGTAACAAAGGGAACGAAGAAGAGTACTTGAGCAGTACATCAGAGACTCTAGTAATGACGAGACGACTTATAGTCTACTGTTTAGGAATTTTAGTCAACAGTTGGTTACGAAATGTCTTCAAGTCTACAACTTTTAAAAACGTTCTTACTACTGCTCTTTAGAAATTGGTGTTGTGACTGTCAGTGTCGTTATGGCAGCAACCTTAATACCGGAAAAAATAATAAAATTTCTTAGATAAACATTTGTCTTCGTTGTGGTATTTTGAGTAACGTGTGAACATCTTAAGTGTCTCATTGGGATTAAGCGACTGCCATGGATGGTTGTTACTTATTGTTGTTGTTTATGTTTTTTCTTTGTTGTTGTTGTGGGTAAGTTAAATGTTGCGTTTATAAATTAAATGGTGTTACATTACTTTATCTTCTCAACAAATGATTGTTATATTCTTGTGTATCTTTCCAGATGGCTGTTTGCTGTCTCTGGCCATTCGTGTGGATAAATTCTTGTGTCTTATCACTTGTTTTTATTTCTTATAGACAAGTGGGCGTTTGTGTTTAATGTGTTTATAAGTGAGATGATGTTTATAATGATGATGTTATACTCTTGATACGAACAATTGAAGGCGTTTAAGATTAGTAATTAAATTAATTATACCATTAGGGGATTTCCTTTTAATATGCCTTTTTTTAAAGAAATGATTATTTCAGAACTTTTATGTGTAATTCTACATCATTTCAAATATTTACTGTAAAATTGAGTGAGTTTTTTTTTTTTCTTTCATTGAGAACCACCAAGGGATAACTTGCCAAGGGATAACTTGCAAGGAGTTATTTAAGGTTTACAAACACTTTATATAATAACTTAAAGCGCTGATAGCCAGCTGTCAGTAAGTTTTGGACACCCTATTGCTCAACTTTAAAAATATGTTTTTTTTTTGCCTGGCATAATGTTGTTTGAAAATCTTCTTACATGAAGTCAAAATTCCCATGCGGGGAATGTCAAAATTACTCACACAAACATTTTTCGTAATACACTGAAATAAGTGTGTTTATTTGGTATTCTAAGTATGTAGAATCTGATTCAAATGTGAACAATTTTCTTAGAATTTTACTGTTTTTAAGCCTTTTATAAAATTTTTCCAATGTCCAAAATCATTTTTTTTTAAATTTTTGTTTGCGAATAAACAACTTTTTCGGGTTCTAAAATCCGTTAGTTTATAATTCCTTAAAAAGGGAGCGTGAACCAATTTTGCTTCCCCCGCAAGCTGTGGGGAACGCATATCGGGCTTCGATTTTATATAAGGTTTTCATGCTCTATCACATATCGAAGTTTCATTAAGATCACCAAGGTTCAATTGATAGCCAAAGTAAACTTTCCCTGGCAGCTCTACAGGCGCGGATCCAGAACAAGGTATTGCGGAGAAAATTAAGGGTATTTTTATTATACTCTCTTTTATATTTTTGTATTGAAAAATTTATTTTGGAGAAACGAGTGTATGATTTATGATTCTTATTTAATGACCTTATGTTATTGAATTACTGGTAAAATTCAAAGAAATCACTTGTAAAATATTATTTATTCTTGTATTCAATCAAAATTTCTCCGATTTATCTAACTAAATCCAAAAATTATTTAAAAATAATCTGGCATATAGTTTTTTAATTCTAAATTCATATGCCTTTTTTAAAGATCTGAAAAATTCCCTTCACACAGAAAAAAATATATTTTAAAATCAAGTAGAAACAATAGTAAATTAAAAAGTAACAGCTTTAAAATCAAATATCATTTTACTTATTTTTAAAATGTGAAAAGCAAATCTAAAATATTGACGTTTTAAATTAAATAAAAATAATATTTTTTTTAACTAGAATCATATTCACTTTAATAAGATTCATACTTAATTTAAAAGTGTTCTCAGCCCTTCTGTGTTGGACTAAATATTAATCGAATTTAATCATTTTGAGAAGTCATATGTGCTCCAATATCGCGATGAATTTAAAAAATCCATTCTACACTTTCGTGAATTCTTGCGTAAATGCAATGAAATTGAACTTTTATCATAATCTTTAAGTTAATTCAAGATTTTTTTTTTTAATTTTGTGAATAATATAATTTTGTGTCTTAAATGTCACTTTGAATCATTGAAAACTTTTCAATAAAAATTATTAGTTTCATAAAAAGTATTAAAACTTTCACTTATTTACTGAAAAATTTAATTATTTTTCGACCAATAAATTTCTCCAAAAATTTTAATTTTTTCTCCTAAATTTTAAGCCATTGGAAAATCTTGAAACAAGGAAAATGCTTAAAGGTAAACCCTTTATTAGAGAGAACAAAACTAATAAACATGCGTACGTGTCAGTGGTAAAATCTCACTTTTCACACAGAAAAGGACATCAGGTTATGGTAGTTTAAATCATAGTTATCATAATATGATCCTAATGATCACAATTGAATCAGATGATGGAAAAATTGACCTTACAAGGAAGTTCCATTGATGGGTTTCCACCGATTGCAAGTGAATTTGGATATGTTATAAAGGAGAAAAACAATCTATTTCTAACACAGTTTTTTATATAAATAATGAGCTGAAGATATCTTCGCAAAATTTCAACTTTGGTTGCCAATAAATATATCCAGTGGAGGGCATTGCTTGACAAAATAAAATATCTTATTTCTATTATTAATTCTTAATTCATCCTTTGCCTTGCTAAAATTTTGGTTCCTTAAACAATGTCGTAAGGCTTATAATAATTTGCATATTTTGGGTTATAAATTTAAATTTCTTAACAGCCATTATTTTTACATCTCAATGGCAAATGACTTCTTGATATTAAAAGTGAGACCTTTAAGTGAGGTGGGCCACTTAAAATTTTAAATTTGAATCGGGTATAAGAAAAGTACTGATTATTTTTTTTAAATTTCTGTTTTTTTTGGAAAGGTTGAACTTTGTCATTTAAGAATGGAACACAATATCATTCATATGACTACCACGACTGGCTCGGCAATACCTCATCCGGTCAACCCAATTTTTCAGTACATTTTCGATTGTTTCGGCTCGAATCTCTTCAATGGCAACTTCGGTTTTATGGTTTGCGTAGCATTTATCCTTATTGGCTCCCCAAAGAAAATAATAGAAAGGGCTTCGAGGCGGTCAATTGACATCACAATTTCGGCTGATTATTCGATTTTAAAAATATCGATGATTTGTGTTGGCTGTGTGTCATGTGGCCTCGTCATGTTAAAACCATACGTCGTCCATGTCATTATCTTGAGTTTTTGGAAACAAAAATTCGTTGAGCATGGCACGGTAACGCTCACCGTGGACAGTATCGGCGGCTCCTTGATCATTTTGAAAGAAAAATGGCCCAGTCGTGGTAGCCATATGAATGATATTGTGTGTCATTCTTAAATGACAAAGTTAAACCTTTCCAATAAAACCAGAAAGTTGATCAAAATAATCAGTACTTTTTTTTATAGCCGATTCAAATTTAAAATTTTAAATGGTCCACCCTATAGAACTGCAAAGTAAGCTTTTTATTTTAAAAAGAAAACAAAATTATTTCTTGAAATAAATTTTATGGATGTCCACAGAAAATGCATTTCTCTCCATTAGTATCCTTCAACTTAAAGTTATCCTTATATTTAAACAATTATAACTTTATAAACCATGACCCAAAAAAGTAAATGGAGTTAATTTTGGTTTTATGTCTTCAAATATAGGTTAAATGTATGCTATTAAAAGGAAATATTCTTTATTTTTTTTTTGTTATACACTTTTGCAAAAATTCTTCTATATTCTATTCCACAAACACCCTTCTTCGCCAAATTTTGAAAATTTTATATCCATATGTGTAACAATTATTTTGAAAAAAGGGATTTTTTACTTTTAGCAATAACAATAACTACACATATTTGTTGTCGTTGTTGCTGTTTGGCATATATACATTTTCTTGTTATAACAATATCCTGTTTTCTAGCTGTTTAAGGATAACAAAAGGACTCACATCAACAAAACAAACGAAAACAATTCCTCATGTTCAGGGAACATACGAGAAGCAACAACAACAAGATGCATACAAAAAGAAGTAAGAACAAAAATTGTACGAAAAAAATATTTTTCAAAGTCGTTTGGTAGGTTGAAAATGAATCGGGTAGTAGTAGCACTCGTAATAGTAGGTACAGGAGGTACTACTATTAGTTGAGTAAGTAAGTGAGGTATGATTAAAGGTAAAAAGCCAAAAGAGGCAGCTGCAATTGAATTATTTCATTCGTAATGACGACGACGACGATGACTGTGATGATGATGATGATGATGATGGCAAAACAATACATTTTTATAAATGCTTGTGGCAAAAAAAAAGAATACAGAATCGTATTAACATTTGCTTAAAGCAAATGTGACGATAATTCTGATGCTGTGTTCCAGTAATGCAAAGAATTAATTCTCTAGACCTGAATTGGTGCTTTATATAAATTTTTAACAAAATTTTAATTTTTAGTTTCTGTCGGCAGTTTGCTATTGGAAATAAGCTAAGGCCGTAGAACGAAGTTTCGAAAAAATATAGAGTTTTTTTAGCTGACCAAAATAAAGTTAGAAATACAAAGTCGTGTTATGACCTAGGTGAGTATATCTACTCTTAAAAGTAAAGAAGGCGTAATATGGGGGTAATGTTGCTATATGCAGTAGGGTGACTTGATTTGAGGTACTTCCTGTCAGGGACGCTTGAAACATGTTAAGAAGACGCGGGATCTACCTAGAAATTTGCTACTTGAATTTTTTGGGTTACTAAACTCGGAAATGGCATTCGATTTTCAAAATTCAAAGTGGCAGATCAAATTGGCGGATGATTTTTAAACTCTTCGGAAATCGCTTTGAATATGAAACTACCATATGATTTTTAAAATTAAAAAAGGCGAATGCAATATGGCGATATTTTGTCGAAAAATTTTGGTGGCCGGTGGATACGAATCAAATATCATATTTTCAAAACTCAAAATGGCGAATCTAAAAAAGAGCATTTTCTTTATAAAAAATGAAAAGTTTCGTTATACATCGTAAAATTTTTGGGGAGTCACTAAATATCAATGATATCAGTTCTATTTGAACTGACAATGGCGGATTCAATATGGAAAATAATTTTATAAAATGAAATCGAATATGTTTGAAATTTTTTACTTGGAATTTTTGCGAGTGAATAAGAAAATGACATCAGATTTTTTATACCTAAAATGGCAGTTCAAATATGGCAGACGATTTTAGTTTTAAGTGATTGATTTCTTTCAAAGTTATTTATACGCAAGAGTCTCAAATACAAATTTTCTTTATTAAAACTACACCCAGAAAACAGATTCGTGCTGAAAACCGAATTTGTAGCCAATCGAATGGTTCGGTTGTGGTAACCGAATTTTTCGTTTGTGACAACTGAAAACCAATTGAGACATGAGTAATTTGACTCTTACAACAGTACATTGGTTGCCTCAAAAACAATTCGGTAGTCACGATTCGGTCCTGCAACTGAATCATTCTATTGGGAACAAATTCGGTTGTCAGCACGAATCTGTTTTCTGGGTGTAGCAGATCATTTTATTATGCCCGTAATTTCAAGCAATAGATACCTACCAGTGCTTAGATACCTACCGTGTAGCCGAAATTACGGGCATTAGAGTAATAACTGTAAGTGTTAAAATGTCAAATATGATTACTCCTTATTTTGAACGGTTAACATTTTAATATGTGCTACACCCATAATTCTCAACGCAGCTAAAATATTAAAAATATTATGTCATATTGTTAAGTAGCGATCCCCGTAGAAACACAGTAAATAAATAATTAATAATAATTGATCATGTAAATAATATTAAAAGAAATCCATCACTTCAAATAAAATCATCCACCGTATTAAGTTTAAAAAATTGACTCTCAAAAATTCCCATATTATTAGTTCCGCAATTTTTAATTTCATAGAATTGATATCAGATTCGTAGTAAGCGATTCTAAAATCTTTCAAAAGAAATATCAGATACAATTCCGATTACTGTTTTAAAATATCATTCACAATATTGCATGTGCTATTTTGAATTTAGGATTCGTATTCAGCGTTCCCAAAAACTATAAAGTATCAGTTTTAAGGCGAATTCTAAAAAACGTATTACTTTTTAAAATTATCTGCCATTTTGAATTTTAAATATTTAATATCAGATAAAGTATTAAATTCAAAGCAAATTTCTTATCTTCTCAAAACCTTTCGCCATATTGGTTTTAACGTTTTGAATTTCAAGAAGCTGATGCCAGATTAGAGTTCTGCGACCCAAAAAGCCCCCGCATAACAAGAAGATCCCGTCTGAATGTAGTATTTCAGTTTCCGTCTCCGTTTTGGCTCCACCATACTTGCCTCCATATTGCGCCACTTGCCTTTGGATGTAGGGAAACTCATTTTTATTTTATGTCATGTTACAACTCTGAACGTCAATCATTTTGGACAGCCTGTGAAAAAATCGCATAATTAATTTCCACTAAAAACATCATCGAATATTTGTAAAATAAATTTTTATTTGCAAAAATATTTAAAAAAATTATGTTTCAAAAATTTTTTGCTAAAGATAAATTGCGATTTAGCTATTTTTTAATTTTAAAATGGTGCAAAACCTATATAGGCTCCCAGAGCCTATTTCGATACAAACGAAATCAGAAACTGGGATGGATGATTGAAAAAGTAGTTTGTAATTTTACAGAAAGTGTTTTTGATTTTTGGTCTAAAAACAAAATCTACTGAAATTAACAATTTTTTAGTTCAAAATTGATCATTTTCAAATTTTTAAATAAAATTTTACTAAGGTTAAAGTGTTGGCAGAGTTCTATTAAAAATCCGTTAACATTTTGTTGTCCTACTGAGTAATTTCAACAGAAAATTTTGGTTTATTCCAAAGTAATTTTTTACTTTTCTCCCCGATTATTTAATGTCCAATTATAATTTAACCAACAGTTTTACATGGGAAACAATAACAAATGTGTCAGTTAAAGTGCCAGTTAGTGGCTAACGGAATATTGTAAAAATGAGGCTAAGTCAGACTAAATTTTTTTTGAAAAGTTTTTAAAAATTTTGAATTAATTCCTTTGATGAACTGTAACTTTGCCACAGAAGTATAAAGTAACGAAAAAAGGTACGAAAATTTACTCATACACGTGCAATATTACTATTTAACGATGGTAGACAGGATCAAGGACGAAATTAAGAGACATGAATACAAAAAAAAAACAAGATGTGGAATAAAAGAATGTTGTACACAGAGAACCCAAAAACACACACAATTAAAAGTAGAGAATAAGCAAAGGTGTTTGCTTTAAATGCATACACGCTTTGGCAAAAAATGTAGGGGTAGGCTTAGGAAGAATGCAATAAGGATATAGATTTTATATTATTATACAAAGATTAAATAATAGGCAAAATTAGATTTTTTTAATTTCAAAGAGGGTTATTTATTTCGAAAAATAAAAACTCGGGTTTTTGTTTTAAAATTATTATTTTTGAATAAAAAAGATTTAACCATTTAAATAGATTTTTACCAGGATATGCAACTGTATAAAGTACAATAAAAAATGTTTAAACATACATATAACAATCAACTTTATTTTTGAACCTAAAAATGTTGATTTATACACGTAAAACTAGGTAATATTTTTGTACAGTTTTTTTCTTTTTAAGAGGCTTTAAATTTTTAAGGATACACTAGTGAATTTTTTAAGGATTAAAAGGACATTTACTACTTAATTTTGTTCCGACCGAAACAAACAAAAATTTTCTCGAGAAGCCAATATTCTTTTAGTACTTGAAAGACCGACATACTTCTTTTTGGTGTCCTCTTTACCATATATGCAAGTTTAAATCCAATCAGACTGAACTACAACTCAGAGCTTCCTTTCATACAAATCACAGCGAACATCTTGGAAATTTATTGTGAGAGAATTGTCGTCATAATATTAATGAATATTTTCATAAATGATATAAAAAAAAAAATTTCCTTCATTTAATGAAAAAGTTTTATTAATAAACAATTTTTATACAATTTAATTATCTTTTGTTTTTTTATTTAAATGGCAAAAGTGAAGAAAACACAAGTATAAACAAAATATTTCATTATACTTCTCCTACTTTAATAGTAATAAACCCCTCTTAGTTAAATCAATTAAAATTTCAGAATATTTCAATTCCATAAAAATATACAGCAGATGTTTCCCTTGAAGTCAACAAACTCTTGAAATAATATTTACGAGTACACATAAAACAGCAAGACGCACCTTTTGTAGTTCTTCCAATACTCGTCGTCATAACGATCGTCAATGATCGCCAAAAAATATACAGTAATGTTCATAATCAAAAGCAAATAACAACAACTACAAAAGATCAAATTTAAAAGGACTCGTGCCACTATCAACATTAAAAGTATTATAAAAAGAATTTCAAACTTTAGGGGTTGTAAAATTTTCTCCCGAGTCATAGTGGAACAAATTGTTTGAGTTGTTGTATTTTCTTTCATAAAGAAACGAACTTTCGTATTAGAAAAACACAATTCAATGTGGTTGTGCTTAACATGCCAAAACAAAACAACTCCTTACCCAGCTGGGGTTGAAACACTAAAAACCATTATGGTGTTTTTTTGTTGTAATTTTCAAAACTCAAAATAGTTCTTATCTTGCAGAAAATTTTCATTATCGTAACTGGTTGTAGACCCCTCGTGAAGATCAATTGTATGTTTGATAAAAATTTCTACAAAATATATAAAAGAAAAGCTTGTAATATATGACAGATGTCCTTTTGAATTCATTCAGGCGCTTAGAAATTCCTTTTTGTTGTAGTTCTAGCACACACAAAAGTAACCGTCTCTTCTGCCTGTAAGTAATGAGTTTTAAAAGGGGTGGCGAAATTTTACAAGAAAAATGTTATAGAAATTTTTGATACGCGTGCGCGGCATGTGTCAAAAATATAAATTTAAATATTTTTTACTTGAATGTGACTGGGCAGAGAGCAGTGGGGAGACTCGTAATGGATACTCACTTTCCGAAATGCACTGAATTGTTTACTCTAAGGAAAACGCTTGATTATCCGTATGATAATAATAACGATGGCGACATAATCTTTCATAAGATAGAGTGGAATGTGCTATCGACTCAATTTATACATACAAATCACCGGAGCCAGGTGAAGCTTCAAAATAACAGACATCGTTTGGTAATAGGTTGATAAAGATATTTAGGGTTTGTCTGAGGCTGAATTATGTGCCTTTATCTTGGAGGACTGCAGAGGTTCTATTTTTTTCCGAAATAAGTTATTTGTATTTCAAAGATTGCAAATCCGTCAGCCTTACTTCATTCCTCCTGAATACATTAGAGAGGACATTGGATTTCCATAATAAGGACAGCATGGAACGGACTTTTCTTTGTGTTAAGCAGCATGTTTATACGAGGGCGGATCAAAAAGTCCGTGACTTTTTGAACTTACCTCGTAGTTATATGAACTGCAACACTGCTCCCATCAAGTATCACCTGTTAATAGAGTACTGTCAAATTTTGAGCAAGTTCCGTCATTTACTTTGCGTTTAACAGCTCTTAAAAACATACAACCTCGTAGATTTTTTTAAAAATGGAAAAAAGTAAATTTCGTGTGCTCATTACACATCAATCAAACCAAGGAAAAGCTTAATAAATACTATGGGGACTCTGCACCATCGATTTCAATGGTAAAAAGTGACTTACTGACTTTCAATGTGGCCTTACAAGCACGGAAAATGCCGAACGTTCTGGATGCACAGTTAAGGTCTCTACACCCAAAACAATTGAAAAAATTCACGATATGGTGTTGGCCGATCGGAGATTGAATGTGCGATAGATTGTGGAAGACATAGGCATCTCACATGGCTCAGTGGTTTCAATTTTAAACGATCACTTGGGTATGAAAAAGTTTTCCGCATGATGGCTGCCGCGCTTGCTCACAAAAATCCATGAAGTAGAGTACGAATTTCCCCCTCATTCGCCTTATTCTCCGGCTTTAGCCCCCAGTGACTATTTCCTATTTCCAAACCTAAAGAAATGGCTCGGGGGAAAGAGATTTTGCTCCAACGATAAAATTATTTATCAAACAAATGCCTCGAAAAATCCTATTTTTTGGTAGGGATACAAAAATTGGAGAAACGTTGGACCAAGTGTATTGCGCGACAAGGAAATTATGTTGAAAAAGAATTTTTTTTTGTAAAAAAACTGTGTTTCATTCAAGAATTCACCGACTTATTGATCCGCCCTCGTACAAGGGGCTAATCCGTTGAGGCAGCGCACTTTGGGGTGGACGGTACCAAAAACGAGGATTAATTCCAAAAATGAAGTTTGTTTTTCGTATAAGTATTTGGTACAATATAAAAGTAGATACAAAATTCAACACCAATAACTGTAAAGATTATGGATCTGTGTTGTTTACTTTTTTGTTATACCCTCTCAAATTTGAATAGTATTTGCTATTTTGGCATTATTTGTTAAAAAGCGAAAATCAAGATATTTTAATTGCGATTTGTGCGAATTCTTTCTTAGAAAACACTATTTCTTAAAATGGACCATCAACTACAGGTATTTGACTAATTAATTAATAAATTTTTGTAAAGAAGATTATTGCGGAAATATTTTTAAACTTAAAATTTAAAAAAATTAGTTTTTTTTAAATGTTGATATTCAAAATATTTGTGAGAATACTTGGGCAAAACTTTTTATATACATATTAAAATATGGTATTTCAGCTTGCATTTGAAAATATTTGAGATTTTGTGAAACCCATTAACATAAATTTGTTTTTTCTGCTTTGTTTTGTTTCGTTGCAATTGTAATAAAAAAAATTCAATTACATGTAATTGTTGTTTCCTGTGGTCACAAGATTCACATTTCGCGACTTTACCCATAAAACCGCAAATCGTTTCGTAAAACTTTGCCCATGGTTTTATTTGCCTCTCACTTTACACAAATTTTTGATTTATGGACCCGAAATAGTATCCCATGCTCTCCCTATTGCCAATAGGCCAACTTTCTGAATCAAGGCACATTCATTGCTAAAACATGGAATTGTTTAAAAAAAATTTATATATATTTATTATATGTATACAATCAGAGGCTTTCTTAAAAGTGATTTTTAAAATTAAAAACTACAAATATTTGTAAAATTTTAATATATTATTTAGAAATATAAATTCCAAAAAAAATTAAAACTTATTTAAAAAACTTATATTATAAATTAAAGCTTGATAGCGTGGTAATATTTGAAATGGTTCAAAAAAATTACATAGTTTTTTTTAGTTTTTAGTTTATTTAATAAAATAAAATTAAAATTCCACTAAAATTTTCCAACAAAAGTTTTTTTAGTAATCAATATACACAGATCCAAAATCCTCGTTTTGCATATGTTTCACCCCACTGTGCAGCGTTTCAATTGTCTTACAAATCAAGAAAGCTTCCCAGTTTTGGGGGATTATCTTGCAAGTCGGATGCAATATTAGATAGCGTACACTCAGAATATTATGTAGTTAACTGTTTGTAGTTTAAAAAAAAATTTTCCGTTCCATTTAAAAATATAAATATATAATACATTATATATATATTATATATATACATTAACTCGAAATAACTTACTATCATTTACCGATTCTTTTCAGTTTCATTTATTTTTTTCATTTGTTTGAAATTTAATAAAAATTTACCCACAAAACGGAAACTTGTTGTTTATTTGAGGCCGCAAAAGTTGTTACAAATTTAAATTTCGTTTGCTGTCTGTTTAAAAAAAATATTCAAAAAATTTCAGTTTGTTTTTTTATTTAAATTCAATACAAATTACAAGAGCTTCATAAACACCACATACATACACAAACACGTTCGCACAAAAAGTGTCTATAGCTATGCATACATACATTTTGTATTGTACGAGTATATTAAAAAAACAAAAGATATAAAAAGGGAAACAATTTCAAATAAATGAAAAAAAACATTTATTTTTTAAGGATTGGTAGGTAAAATGTTGACATTTATTTTAACTAATTTATCATTTGTTTCTTACGGATGTGTCAGTTGATTAATCAACATTTAAAAATAAATAACAAAAGGCATTTAATTTAAATGAAAATGAAGTAGACCGGTTTTTAAATGAAATAACATTTCTTTTAAATGATATTTTCAGTTATTTTAACTTACAAACGTACAAAGAATGGGTGCATCTTGAGTTGCAGAATAGGGTTACAGCAAATTGTCGACAACTGTCGACAATTGT
Source organism: Eustalomyia histrio (assembly GCA_949748255.1). Classification (NCBI taxonomy): domain Eukaryota; kingdom Metazoa; phylum Arthropoda; class Insecta; order Diptera; family Anthomyiidae; genus Eustalomyia; species Eustalomyia histrio. The sequence goes on from OX456523.1 coordinate 189,777,170, forward strand.
TGTTCATGAGCTTAGGGGCGGTTAGGATAACTATGTATGAAAAGTACATGGATACTATTCGTTTTGTGATAGCGACTACACTGGGGGTAATAAATAGTTGGGTGGCTAGAGAGAGCCTAGATTTATACAGTAGTTACTAGACCAATTCTGCTTTATAAAGGAACTTGTTTGGTGGTCTGTATTGAAGAGAAGAGGCTACTACAGCAGGGACTTGCTGGACTATGTATCGCCGACGCGCTACATAGTATGCCAACTGCGGCGTTGGATGTAATAATGAATCCGCAACTGATTAACCGATTGTAAGCGTTGTGGTTTAATGGTTAGCGTGTTTGACTATCACACATGAGTTTGCGGGTTCGATCACCAGCGACAGCAACATCAGGTTATAAAAATAATATGTGAGTTTTTCACTTAACAGCAAAGAAGAAAATAATATAAAAAGGGCTATGAACTGAAAAGCTTCAACATGTTTGCCAACTCTTCTTCATATGGCAAAATTACAATGTTGCTATATTTAAAGTCCTTCATCTTTCACCAGCTTTTATCTCTCCTCTATCTCTTTTCCAAGAAAAGAAGCATGTTATTAGTTGGAAGAATTTCCTGAGTATGGCTTCTCTTACACAAAAAAAGTAAATACAGTGGCGGAAGGTGTCTTCTTGAAGTTAGCCATTTGCTTGGGGACTACATCTTATGATCACGGAAAGGTCATTGGGGATGCAAATTATCCCAAGCTTGGGAGAGACTACACGCCAATATGAGGGAACATGGATGATTGGCAGGTCATCGCTCTGACCAAAGAACCATTTATTTCTTCACAGGTTCATCTAAGATGGGAGAGGGAGTCGGAGCTGCGGTTTTCTGTCGAGAGTTGGATATCGATGAGTCGTATAAACTTCTCGATGATTGCAGAATGTTTCTGGGTGTAAATCCTGCCGTTCAAAATGTTTGTTTACCTTGCTAACGTACTTATTGTTAGTCCAGAAGTGCAAAGATTTTTTAGGTGGATTTTATGCCAACAGGAGAGTACAAATCCATTTGGTTCTTGGACAACGAGGCACTGTGAGTAACGAGATTGGAGACTACCTGGTGAAGTTGGGATCCAGCTGCCTGGGGAAAGGGCAAAAGACATTCGTGTGTAAAATCTACTATAGTAAGAGTGTAGAAAATCCTATGGCGACGGAACTTCTTTTATCCTTCTTTAGACTTCTGGTGGGGATAGAGTTCTGGTGTGGATTCCGACGGGTAGCTGCTCAACTACAGTTCTTGCCAAGAGAGTTGGAAGCTTGCGTGTGATGCTGGGGGATAGAGACCAAATTGGTCTATGTGAGGTCTTACACCAGCGAGCTCAACCTAGCCTAACATGACTTTGGTTTTAGTATGGAAAAAAGTAATAAGTTTTTAAAGTAGTATGGACAAAAGTAGTAAGTTTTCAATCAAAGTTAGTAAAACAAAACTCCTAATTTTTTTGAAACAATATAACTTTTATTATAATGTTTACAATAGAAAATTACAGATTTCAGAAGCTTTTAAACACCTTGAAATAGTACATCGACTATAAGAATTTTGGCTCTTGTAACTTTAAATAAATTTTGGATATTGAAAACTAACCTGTCTAACAGTCTCGATGACTAACAAACGTGCTGGAGCTAAATATAAAAAACTCACAAGATATGAGAAAAATATTCCTCTTTTTTGAACGTTCTCTCATGGAATGGAGACAAAAAGTTTTTCATCTAAAGAAAAACTTAAACATTCCTAACAAAAAGATTTTGAAAAAAAAATGTTTACAACAAAACTTCTTGTTTAACTTCCCGTTCATATTAAAAACCATAAAATTTATTTCTTGTTTATGACCATACTGTAACCTTTACTAACAATAAATAAAATAATACAAACAAACTAAATAATTTGGGGGTTGATGATGGTAATAATCAAGATTGCAACGATGATTTCATAAACATTTCTCAAAAAAAATAAAAAAAATATAAGAAAAGAAAATCAACAACCAGTAAAGATTTTCTACAAGCACGTGTATTAACAACTTTTACCAAAACAAGTAGAAAATATTTCAAGACAAGTGTCTTTTTGCAACGCCTTAAGTGTGGCTAGGCAAATGCTTGAGGCCACCCACAATTATGACAATAATTTTAGGATAAAAAAACAAACTAACCAGGAATCATAAGAAAAAACACCCGTAAAAACTCTCAACATAAAACTTATTGTTTTGGTTTATTTGCCATCATATACAAAAAGTCCTTTCTTTGAATGTTTCTTAAGATAGTATGAGTGATATAGTCTCAAAACTTTGCGTACATTGTGTAAGAAAGGATGTTAAAAAACGAAAACATTACTGTTGATTTTAAGGACATTTAAACATTAGTCTTTTCATATTTTTCGAAAAGTTTTTACCGTTATTTGTTTTTGTATTACTTAAGGTAATGAGAGACAGATTTCTTTCAATAAGTAACCAAAAGTTTTTTCTTATAGTATTGTATTATATTTTGCTTGTTTTTTTTTTTTAAGAAAGACCTTTGTAAAGCCTTAAGTTAAAGGACTCTACACAAGCAATACACCCTTTATAACTTATACAAATTTTTTATAGCTTTGATTGAAGGGTCGAAAATGATTATGTTATTAAGTACAAATCTTGAAAATGCAAGGCGTTAATTACCAGCCAAAGGGCAAAAGAATTCAAAAAGTTAATTAAATTCTATTTTTTCAAGAAAAAAAAAAAAAACTCAAATCATTTTTAGTATTTATAGCAACATTTTTTTGTATATATTTTACATTTAAAATTCTTTTGGATTTATTTAAATTGCTCATACTTTCTTCATGTGCTTTGTTTTAGATCTTGTTTTTCTACAATAGTTTTGGAAACTATTTTATCTAATTTTATGCTTGATTTAATGTTTTAATAGTTTTTAGTTTACATTTTTTTTGTTATCCTTATCCTTGTATCAGTTACGTTGGTTTGTTGGGGTTTTTTTTCTAGCTTCTTTAGTTTTTCTTGTCCATGTTCTTATATTTCCAATCTATTGTTTTTAGTTCTTGCTTTTTTGTTTGCATGCAGCTTGTTTTTTTTTTGCATAGAAAGGTTTATTGTGTTAATCAAAAAGTTTTTTTTAATACATTCTCTGTCATGAGACTATGTATAAGAAAAACTTTTAATTAAGAAAACCTTCAAGTGATTTATCGATTACAGCAAGAGTGAACAGTGTTTAACAGTTAAGACCTAAAATTTTAATATAATGTTTATGTCTTGCTCAGAATTAAAAACTGTTTTAATATTTTAGAAAAAAAATTTAATGGTTTTTATAACTAGAAACTATTTCTACCGATTTTATGGCGCTAGTTCTAGAACAGTTCGATTAGACAAATAAAATACAACACGAGGAGAAAAGATATGGCTGCCACATTGATCACGCCTATTAAACTACTCGTATGTTTCTAACCGCTTGGTTTTTGCAATCATATTGATATTAAGTCATATTGATAAGTCATTTTATAATTTAAATCTCTAATTTCTTTCAGTTATCATATATACTTCTCTCGTCTACAACCATTATTATCAGGATAATTCTTTCTTTCTCTCTTCTAAATAGAATCATATTATTAACTGAATTGATAGTGATCATTAAGGTGTCCAAAATAAAAAAAGTTCGAATTAACGAGCTCCATAACCCTCCAAATATGCCATTATGGAAAAAAAATATGGTCAGCCAAAGAAACTTAAAAAAAATTATTTCGAGGTATCATGTCGCCATTGAAGTTTCAAAGTTGTACTTGTTCTTTTATTTGAAATAAATTAAAAATTGAGAAAAATTAAACATAATTATTAGGATCGCGACACATCAAATCTAATATGTTTTTTGGTGTACATTCCCAGCAAAAACACGCCTTATCAAATAATGAGTCTAGTAATCTAAACTCCAAGGTTTTCACGTATTACCCTTTATGTTACAATTCTAACTTTTTTTTATATGGGATGTCCCAAAAGGTAAGGTGTTTTGCTTACGAAAAAATAAAGAGTAATGGGTTACGCGTATGCATATTAATAACTTGTTACTAATAATCAATTATTATTTATTTTTCTGTAAGAAATTGAGTAACGCATTATTTTTTAACTCCTAGTAACTTTGAGTAAGCGACAAGGTTATGCGATGCAGTATTGTAAATCTCAATTTGTAAACCGCTTTTCTTCCAAAAAGGAAGTATATAAATTAACCCTTAACGGCCAATGGTCGATAAATGACCCATTATTAGTTTTTGTCGCATTTGGACCATTTTTTAACCGATTTCCTTAAATGTGGCTTGATCGACAGATGATAGTTGTTGTTTTCACACAATACAAACCATTGGGATCAATATGGTCTTGGAGCCAATAGGATCACCACAAATTTATAAAAAAATATATATTTTTGCATAATTTTTGGAACACATTTTCTCGAATCTTATTGCACAATACGGGTGATCAATATTTTGGTAGGACATGTTCAATTCCTTTAGTTTTTAGAAACATCGAGATATTTGGAATTGGTTCACATGATACTGATACAATTTGGGACATACATATGTATGTATTTCATGGGTCGTCAAAGGTCAAAAAGAGAAAGTTTTAACGCAGTTTAAAACATTTTTTATTCGCATTGAAATTCAAGTAATTTTTATTTGATTTTTATAGGTTTCTTCTTCTGATTTCAAATTTGGTTTCCAAAATTTTCAATCTCTGCAATTTTCAAAAACTACAGTTAAAACTCGATTTTTTCCCTAAGATGTTTTAAATTTTTTGTCATATTCGTGATCATTCAGATCAAAATTTAAGATGTGTCATAACACAAATAAGTTAAAATAAATTAACTCGACACTACTCTAAACTAATTTGCAGGCTTTTTACTGTTCACTTACATGATAATTGGTTTATAAAACACTTTTAGTTTATAAATTAATAAAATACAAATTAATAAATAAAGTTATTTAAACAAGTAACAATGACTCATTATTATTTATATTAAAATAATAGAAAAGGTTAGCCATTACAGGCAACTTATTATTATTTAATTCAAAATAATAAAATAAGTAACATATTAAAGGTAATACATTATTTTTATTTTGAAAATAATGCTGAATATAAGGAGTACTCATTACAAAGTAATGTATAAAGAAATGATACATTATTACCATGTTTTTGCTGGGTTACGAATATAAAATCAAAATTTAATTCGGTGTCGCGTATTTCGAGAAAATTTCATACAAGAAATTTGCTTATAACTATTTGCCTCTGCGCAAAATTCTTTTTGGAATGATTATATTTTCAGGGAATACCTTCTTATGTTAGACAGGATTTTTGTTAACAATTTAATTTTAATACCCTAAATAATAACGAGAAACTAAAACAAGTCAAATTTTACGTTCAGTTATGAGGATAACTATTATCCTTTCAAAAACAAAAACCAATGTCATACCTAATGAAAGTCCTTGGTAAGTAGATTAAAAAAGTATAAGAATTTGGATTTTTCGGTAACATCGAATTTTGTTGAGTTTTCAAAAAGCGCAAATAATTTAAAAACCACAAATTTGATTTTAAATTTGATTTAGTATTCGTAATCTTCATAAAAATTTAGATCAGATTTGAGAAACTTGTACATAATTATAATGTGTTAGCAAGTTGAATTTTTACTTACATCTTTTCGGAACAGTTTTATATATTGATTAAAATATGTATTTTTACGTTTGAATTTAAAAAACTCGCGAACTAATTAAAAGTTATTTTTATTTTTTTTTTAATTTTTATTCCATATTCCCTTTAGGAACATTAATTTAGACTGTATTGGATAATTTGGTTAAATTATAGCGTATGGTTTAAAAAATAATTTAATTTAAAGTCAATCCCATTTTTTGTATAAATTACTCTAACGACAAATAACGATTTCTTAAAAGGTATCTTTTTGTGCTATCTCTAAATATAAACGAATTTAGCTAAAAATGGCACAGAGAGTTTTTAGGCATTAAGGAATTGGGGCAACATTGTGGAGATTGCAATTTTAAAATTTGATGTTTGTTTTGGACTACTCTAGTGATCATATTAATAATAATTGAGTTTGTAATTTAATGTAACAAATATCTCTAGAAATTCTAAAACCGTCGCACAGTGCTTTGTCCCCATATAGTGAATCGGCAAAATTAGAGGAGTTGTCGCAGAAACTTGAAATTTGGTATGCTGGCTCAGAATATCTAAATTAAGAAAAATTTGAAGTTTCGAAAAAATCGGCCCAAGGGCACGCCTACTTCCGATACATCCTTAAATTTAAAAGTTTAATTCCAGCTACTGTTATGAGCAGAATGAAGCAAAAATTGGTTAATCTCTGTTAAATTATATCATTTAGCTAAGTGCTTAATTTTGTTTCATTCGGAGCAAGGACATAACAACCTCCCATATGTCCTTTTTCTTAAAATCTACATTTTGGCTACATTAATGATAAGAATACAGTAAGAATTCGGAATAGTTGATGAAATTATACTTTTTTGCTCTGTGACAATTTTCGTTTCATTCGGTGCAAGGACATTACTACCTCCCATATATCCTTTTCCTCAAAAACTGAATTTTAGCTACATTAATGATCAGAATGCACTAAAAACGGATAATAAGTTTTAAAAAGATACTTTTTAGATCTCTGGAGATTTTTTTTATTCGGTACAAGTACTTGACTTTCTCCCACATGTCGTTTTTCTCAAAAACTAAGTTTTTCCCAATTTTGCCATTTATTAATACAGATATATACTTCTGGGATTTTATTTTTTTACACAGGTATCCAAAAAGCAACTATACACAATTTTAAATACAATTTACCATTATCGAAAAATATAACTTTACAATTATAAAATAAATTTTACAAAATGGCTTCATTATGTATATACATATGTATAGAGAAAATATGTCAAAAATTGATAATTTTAAAAAGGGCTACACTTATTCCTTCAAATTTTGTAAAATAACTTCAAAATAATGTTAAATTTGTTTAAGAACGATAGCAATCGTTTTCAATGCAATTTTATAATTTTTTGGAAATGCACTCTACATGAAGCATTGTCCGAATTGATAAATTTTTTTAAAATGTTTGCAAGTTTCGATTGTGTGAAAAAATGTCAAAACTATTCTTTGCTTTAAAAACATGTTATTCGACCAATAAATGCGGTTACCTATGCTGATTTTTGTAAAAAAAATAGTATAGACCATTTTCTATTTAAAAATTAAAATAAATTAAAAAATTTCATATTTTTGATCAACATTTTTTTTTATTATTACACAATTAAGCCATTTTTACAAAAGCCAATGTTTTGATTTTTTGTGAAAAACCGGCACTTTTTTTTTTTAATAATATGTTAGATAATATTATAGACTTACAAAAACCGAAATAAAAAATTATTTAATTTTATACAATTTTTTTTTTATACTCCATCAAACTTAAGAAATTTTCGAATTTTCACCAAAAAAAAAAACCTATTTTTTGGAGTTGTAAAAAATATTTGTTTTCAAATATATATTAAATAGTGTATTAAAGGTTTACTACAAATATATCTAAGTATTCAAAAAATAAAACTTTAAATCAGTATTTAAAAACATATATTTTTGAGAATTATTTTCGTGAAACAACTGAAAACAATATTTTTTGTTCAGTAATTTTTGCTTAATATTTTCAAACTTTGGCGCCCTCTACTGACGGCGAAAGCAATCAGACTAAATTTTTTTTTGCATATTTATTTCAGTTAACTTCTTGTCTTTCAAAAAATGTACTTTTAAGAACAATTTGACCCCATGCTTAATTTTTGATTTTTGCCTATGGGACAAAGCACTGTGCATCGTCCTCTAGTTTCGCCAACTATAAAATGGTCAGCATAGATGACCACAATGCACTATACTTGAAGTGGATTAACAACTGCAGTAATCAGTAAATTTTTACTGATAATGAAATTCAAATTTCAGTACCAGTAAATTTTTACTGATTACTGAAAAAAAATTGCAGTAACAGGTAATTTTTTACTTTAATTTGCATTATCTCACTAATTACTGCATTTTCTTCAGCAATCAGTAAAAATGTACTGGTAATGCAAGCTAAAACTAAATTTCAGTATTAGTAAAAATTGTTGAAGAAGTGTTATGTTGTGTTACACTTCTGATTATGTATTGTATTTTTCAATATTGTATTCATGTTCATTTTTGTAATTATTGAGGTTTGAATTTTTTCTAAAACAATTTATTGGTAAATAAAACTACAAAAAAAAACAATGTATTTCATTGAAATTTTCTTTAAAAAATAAAACCATGTCATCATAAATACTTTTTAATAAAACAAATTAAAATTGCTGCTTTATTATATTTATTATAAAATATTTCAATATATATTATTATTATACTGTTAGCTAATTTTTTGCCTTCTGAAAAAATTCACAATCCCAAAGTATGAAAACAATCGTTCTACAGGTGCAGATGAGGGTAATGGAGTATTGTATTTTAGAAATACATTTTTAATACACTCAGAATATTATGTAGTTAACTGTTTGTAGTTTAATAAAAAAGTTTTCCGTTTCATTTAAAAATAAAGGAATATACATTTATTTTTCAAAGAAATATCTATATTAACTTTTTTATACATTTATTCGAAATAATTTACTATCATTTACCATTTTTTTCAGTTTCATTTATTTTTTCATTTGTCTGAAATTTAAAAAAAATTTACCCACAAAACGGAAACTTATGGTTTATTTGTGTCCGTAACAGTTATTACAAATTTAAATTTTGTTTGCTGTCTGTTTCAAAAAAAAATATTCAAAAAATTTCAATTTGTTTTTTTATTTAAATTGGCTGTATATATACAATACAAATTGCAAGAACTTCATAAACACACATACATACACAAAAACATTCACACAAAAAGTGTTTATAGCTTCATATGCATACATACATTTTGTATTATACGAGTATATTAAAAAAAAAAACAAAAAATACAAAAACGGAAATAATTTCAAATAAATGAAAAAAAAACAGTTATTTTTTAAGGATTGGTAGGTAAAATTTTGACATTTATTTTAACTGATTATATCATTTGTTTCTTACGGATGTGTCAGTTGATTAATCAACATTTAAAAATAAATAACAAATGGCATTTAATTTAAATGAAAATTAAGTAGACCGGTTTTTAAATGAAATATCATTTCTTTTAAAGGATATTTTCAGTTATTTTAACTTACAAACTTTTTTAAGTGTAGCAGTGCAATATTTAAGACAATTTGTAGTTGTGTCTCGTTTGGCCAGGAATGGAAATTTGGCAAAAGTGCACTTTGTCGGGCGTTGCTTCCATTCTATTTTTGAGGCCGGGGTCTGCGGGGCCCTCCAGGCTCCAAAAACCGGTACGCGTTGTAACATATAAGTGTGGGTACTTGAAAGAAAATTTTATCAGGATTACAAAATATATTTTTTCTAACATCGGCCCACAGGCCCCCAAAAAATAGAAATGTTTTAAAAAATCATGCAATTTTATACAAGGGACGATTTCGCGCGATTTTTTTCGAATTTTTTTTTTAATATTTTTGGGAAATCAGAAATTAAAATTTTTTTTATAAAAAATCGGGCAATTTAATTTAAATTTTCTTTGAAAATCACCCTAAAGGGGTCTTAATTGGACCTAGAGGGAGCCATGAAAATGCATTTTTGAGATCCTTCGGAAATTTCCTTTCATTTGAGTACCCACACTTATATGTTACTACGCGTACCGGAATTTAAAAGATAGAAAAACATTTTCTTTTCTTATTTTAAGCAACGCCTGGCAAAGTGTACTTCAGTCAAAATGTTTCCTGGAGATAATTTCCCGAGTCACTGGAAACACACTGTGCGCTAACACCTGTTAAAGAGAATTCACGCAGTGATTTAAAGTTACGGAACGATCATTATCTGATTACACGTGCTAAACATAATACTGTTAAACATTAATTAGCAAAGTGCATGAAAATAAAATTGTAATAAAGATGAGAATGGAGAGAATAACTACTTAATAAATTAATAGTATTTATATTAATTTAACAAACGAAATTAAACAATATGCACAAATTAAGAGAAGTTAAAAGAATAATTCAAATAATAAAACAATAAACTTTGAAAGTGATAATCAACTAGGAACAGTTTTTTTATTACAGGAATTTTTAATAAAAATAACTTAGTTTTTATTAAGTGCCTTCATAATTTATTTCCTGTGATGAGAATGCATTGAATTTTCAGTAATCAGTCAGATTTTACTGGTTATGCAATTTAAATTTCATTACCAGTAAATTTAAATTGCAATATAAGCCACAAATTATTGTAATTGCAAAGTTCCCATCTATGATGGTCAATTTAAAAAAACCCATTTTTTAAAATAAAGGGTGCTTAAATTTTAAGGGCCGATGTTGAATGTGAACCATACCTAAATGTCAAGTTTTTTTCTGCATTTCATTTGACATTTCTCAATTTCAGATTAACTCAATTTGAACAATGGGAAGATACACAATTGAGCAACGCCTTAAAGTTATTCTGGCTTATTATGAAAATGGGCGTTCAAATCAAAATGCACTTTGTAATTTTTTGGACAGCATAATCGACCAAATGTGTCCACAATCGCACATATTTCTGCAAATCGGGTATTTAGGAAATGAGAAAACACCTGTGCATGCTCGCCAAGTTCGTTCTGCGGAAAATATTGCTGTTGTTCGCGATAGTGCGGCAGAATAGCCGTCAACCTCGACTCGCCGTCGGTGTTCGCTATCGCGAGATGATAACGAACTTATTTTGGCCAGGAATTGAGGATATGACCCTGGACGAAATGTGGTTTCAACAGGACGGTGCCACTTGCCCCACAGCTAACGAAACAATGGTTCTTTTGCGCGACAAATTCAATGGCCGTGTTATCATACGTGGTGGCGATGTCAATTGGCCGCCAAGATCATGTGATTTTACACCGTTGGACTTCTTTTTTTGGGGTTATTTGAAAGAAAAGGTGTACGTCGATAAGTCAGCAACAATTCAAGAGTTAAAGGATGAGATAATTCGGTACATTAACGGCATAGAACCTCAATTATGTCCAGCGTCATCGAAAATTTGGACCATCAGATGCAGGTGTGGCGCCGAGCTCGCGGCGGCCATTTGGCCGATATTTTTTTCCATGCACAATTGAACCATACCATATTATCATAATAAAAAGGTATAACAACATTTTCTTAAATAATTTGGGTTTTATTCAAAGTCAACATCGGCCCTTAAAATTTAACCACTCTTTATTGTTATATTAATATTATTTGTAATTTATTTAAGAATGTTACTTTTAAATTTAAATTAAGTTGAAACATTATTAATTAAAATATTTTATTGAAAATTTAAAATATCACAAAAACTGCTGTCATTCTTGCAGAAAAAAGCTAGCATTCAATCATTGGCACGAAATGATATGTTCTTTGTGATGATAATGTGGTTCTAAGTCATCCCAAAGTCAGAGGGATATTATATTATCATTCATTGGGATAATATTATAATCATTAGGAATATATTATGATAATTTTAAATGTAGTATAAAATGTAATTCTTAATAATATTTGTATACGTGCTGTTAACACATGTTTGCATAATTTAGTTTTTAATTATCAATTAATTATTATTTAATTTATTGATGAGTTTATTTAAGTGTGTAAATCAGTCACTCAATAAAGATATGTATAATTTTGAATAATAAAGCATGCATAATCAACATTTAATAGAATGCTGGTACAATAATATAGCAATCATAATATGATACGTAAAATCCGTATCAAAATGTGATTATGATCATATTATGATAAAAAAAAGGAAAGAGTATAATTGTCACAACTATTTAAAAATATGATTGATGCAATCCTGTATATGTAAATAATTCTAAACATATACAATTTCCTGACATAATTTCTCACGCAAAGGAATCGGATGTAATTGTTGCTTGTTAGATTTTTAACATAACCGTCTGGTTCCTAAAATTTAAATTTAAAATTCCTTTAAAAAAAAAAATAAATATTAGCTGAAAGGGTGTAAATATTTATACTTAAAATTTTGTAAACTATTTATAGTTAACAACGGATATAGCGGGAGGAAATGTTTAACAAAATGTAATCGAAAAAAAATAATTTTAATGACAATTAACGGAAACCAGGGGTGTATAATTTTGTTATAAACAATATGTTAAATATTTTTACTATACAAAGGGTATAACATGGTTAAATAATCACCCAACTAAGGTGGAGTGTTTATGGGAAATGAAATAATTAAGAAGGGGTGGTATATACACTCTTACAAAGTGTAACAGGTATGTTATGGAGAAATCAAACGTTTTTTCGTGATAACAATTGTAATCAATACAATATGAAAAATAAATTATATTTTAGTTTATCATTAGAGATAATTTGTTACTGATAATAATATTGACTTGCATTTGAAATCAATAATGCGAGACACATTTTAGTAATTTGTGTAAATTTCATTTCTGCATTTTTTGTTTACATAAAAAGCGCAACATGTTGGTTTTGTTTTATTAAATAAATATAAAACGTATGCCTTTATTTGTAAATGGTTTTTGATTACGAAATTTGTTAGATGGACAACATAGGGATCTACATACAGTAAAACCTTCAAATTAACGGATATTAAAATTTAAGATAATATTACTATAACAAAGGCAATAAGATGTAGTATAATATTCAATGCATCCGAAGTGCCCCTGTGATGCTGGTACTTCGCATTACTTCGCTAACCAGTGCCGGCCATCAAAAAATTACCCCAAAGAAAATAAACCCAGTGACCCCCAAAGGCCCTCCCAAAGCAGTACATAGTAATTGCAGCTTTTTTCGCCCTTTCTTCACCGTTGTGTTTGAAAATCAGCTTTCTGTCCAGAATTACACTATACATACTTGGCTGTGATAGGTTTAGAAATTTCGTTGTTACAAATTAAGTACACAGAAAACAGATTGATTGCGACTATCAAATTTCTTGCCAAACGAATGGTTTGGTTGGAGCTACTTTAATCCGGTTAAACAATATAATTTTGGTTTAAACCATATATTTCAATTGAATCAGGAATAAATCGGCTGCTGCAACAAAACTACTCAGTTGGCAATCTGTTTTCTCTGTGTATCAAGTGGTCCAAATTACCATAATATGGAATTTTTAAAATTGTTCAGAGTACTGGGAGACTGCAAGAATTTTAGGCAATACCAATGCCTCATATACGTTTTCTATGTATCCACAGAAACGTTTCCAAAACTCGAGTTTAGATGTGCTTATCTCCCTCTTAAAAAGTTTCAGATGCACTTTGTAAGCACCCCAACTTCCAATGATCCTCATACCATTCATTTCAGTAAAAATATATTCTAAATTTAAAATTTATTTTTCCTTTATTTGGATTTGTTAAATTTAATTTGATTTAAGACGATATTGTTAAAAAGATTTTCGTGTTTAAGGGTGTGTTTACTTTAAGCTCGAAATCAAAAGAAAACGGGACTCCGATCATACGGTACTATATACTACAGACGCGGATTTAGAGGAGGGGGGGGGGGGGTTACGGGATATATCCCCCCCAACTCGGTTATAAATCCCAAAAAAACCAAGTGACTTGCGTTTTGCAACAAATATTTAAAGTTTTCTTTTAGACTCTTGTTTTAAATAAAAATTGCATTCAAACGGTTTTGATATCATAAGTTTTTAAATTTTATTTCTTTTTTTCCTTGTCCTGTTAAGTATCGGAAAATCGAGATACGCCTTTTTATATTAAGCCATCAAAATGTATTTTTATTTTTTTACTAAAAGACGTTTATGTGTTTTTAATTCTTATTTAAGAATTAGCTCACTTAATAAAGCGGGTTGGGTATAAAATTATGTTCGACGAAAATTCCGGTTTACAAAATTCTGTTTTGCAAAATTCTGTTTTTCAAAATTCTGGTTTCCAAAATTCTGTTTTTCAAAATTCTGTTTCACAAAATTCTGGTTCACAAAATTATGTTTGTAAAATCGCGCGATTTTTTTCAAATAATTTTTTATTTAACTGAAAATGCAATTACAAACACATACATAAAAATAAAACAATTAAGAAATCACTTTGCCCTAACTTTCCCTTACATTTTAAAAAAATACTGTTTTAAAAAAAACACTTTGCAAATTTAAATAAAATGCATTACATACACTGTGTGTGTTTGGTCAAAAATTATGTTCCAGAATTTTATTTAAAATTAGTCGCAATTGTGTTGTTTAATGTGTCGTGTTTAAAAAAATAAAAATGAATAAACTGCAATTAATAAAAACCAATAAAAATAAAGAAATGTTGTGTCTCAACGGATATTTTTATTATTTGGAAATGAAAAGACAAAAAGGAACCTTTAATTGGACGTGCTCGAGAAGAATTCCAGATAAGTGGCTTTAATTCTTAATAAATAATTTAACGGCATTTTTTTTTTCTCATAATGAAAGGGGAATAACATATTTCAAAAACCAGAATTTTAATAGACAGAATTTTATTAAAAACAGAATTTTGTAAAACAGAATTTTAGTCAGACAGAATTTTTTTTTGGAAAAAAAAACAGAATTTTTGTAAGACAGAATTTTGGAAAACAGAATTTTGTGGCTATCCCTAATTAAGCACTTCTTACTTTTTTTATTTTACACTTTTTCTTTACAGGATTTTAAAAAAAATCTTAAAATGCTTGGTTTAACACAGTCAAAAGGTGAATTAGTTAAGCTTTAATTTATATAATGACGACGAGAATGTTGAAGGACCTGTGATGAATAATGTACAAAATTTTGCGTGTTAAAAAAGGATTTTGAGATGTTTTATAAAGACTCCGTAATAAAGAAATAAAAATCGTAATGCTTCATCGATAAGAAATTTATTTTCAGAATGGAAACCAAAATCAGTTAAAAACGGTGTATTCTTTTTAATTTTTATTTTTTCAACTTTTTTCAAAACTTTTATGCTTCTTTTTTTAACTTCTTTATATAAAAACTAATTTATTTAAACTGTTGTATTTTTGGTTTTATATTAATTTTTAATTGAACAATTTAAATTTAATTATTTATTTAATAATTTATTTTTGTTTTTGCAATATATGAATTTTTAATTTTTATGAAAAGACTGATTATTTTGTTTATTATTTATATATTTTTTTTGTAAATACTAAGTAATTTAAATTGTTGTATGAAATTCGTTTTTAATGTTTTTCGTCTTGTTTTTTGTTTTATTATACCCTCATTATACCTCGCAAGCGGGGGTGCTCATTTTTAGCTAGATTAATGGACATCCTACCGAGAAGTTTGGTATAGAAAATGAGCATCAGCGCTTGCGTCTTCGCGCCGTAATCGCCATTTCAGCAGACAGATGAACAGATAGACAGATGTACAGATGGACGGACATAGCTAAAACGACTTAAAATCGCATAAGGATCCGAATATATTTATACTTTAAGGGGTCGACATGTTACAAACGGAGTGACAAACTGATATATACCCTGGAGGGTACAAAAAACGGAAAAAGTTCCCCCTCCAATAGCTTGAGTTGGATCCGCGCCAGTTATACTATTATGCACAAACAAAATTTCGAGCGTAGTGTAATATTACAAAATGTTTGTTTAGAAAATTGTTACTAAAAACAGTTTGTCGATATAATACGCGAATTCGATCTTAAAATTTAACTTGATCTGAATTTTTAAACGGCGATAACTCCTAAATAACTAGAGCATAATGATAACATTTTAAGAAAACTATACCCCTGAGCATTTTCGCACTAAAAAACGAGTAAAATCAATAAATGTATTTAAAATTTATGAGTGAAAATGTTATATCTAAATTTTCATACAATCTTACCCCTTTTCTCTCAAAAATATTATCAAAGAAAACAAGATAACAAACTAAATAAGTTTTCCATCTACGTAAAACACACATTCTATAGGCAACTAAATAGAAAATATAAGCCCACCAACCAATAAAAATGCAACACTTAAACTTAAATATTTAATTTTTACACCAACAACAAATTTGTGGCTACGTTGAACACTACAACAAAAACAACAAAATTAAATATAATAGTAGGTTGTTTTTTGTTGAGAAGATAATGAAAGATAAGTGTTGTTTTTACTGTGGTGGCATGGAAAAAAAACCAAAGTAACACACATACATACATATATACTTACTTACTAGCATGGAACAATAACGAAATACAATAAACAGCAACAACAACAACAATAAAAAAACATTGCACTCATACTAAAGTAATTACGCTTTGATAGCTTTGAAAGAAATGCCCTCCCTCTCACCCACACATAATAATTCACCTACAGAAAAAAAAAACATCCAACACAAATGCACAAGCTCTTTATAGAAAATATAAAAATTAAGGCGAATTTAAAATAGAAGCGTATTATAATATTATAATACCGAAAACAAGAAAATTACTACATACAAAACAGTTTTTTTAAGGTACTATGTACGACTATCGTAGTAGTATAAAAACTTACTGTTACGTATACTTAATATTATACAAAAAAAAAAAAAAATAACAAAAGCACCACCCAGTTTTATTAGTTTGGAGAGCCTATAGAAATCAAAAAGAAATCAACTACACCCACCAAGTTTTTTTTTGGATGGTTCAGTAGCTGTAAGTTGGTGATTATTTTATTGAATGGACAAAAAAAATCACAAGAGCAGAACCAATATATTCATGAGCAGATACACAAACGTACACAATGACTTTTAATGAAAAATTATAAAGAATTTATGTGTAGAATAAGAGTAAACAAAAATGTTTATTCAATTTGATTTAAAAAAAAAATGTCTTCCATATCCGGTTTATGCTAAGGTTGGACGATATGCTTAAACTTGTTTATAGCGAGTAAGGTGTTACTCTCCTAGCAGATAAAAACTAAAAGGTAAACAAACCCTGCATATCACCAAAATTTATTTAGATCTGAAACTTCGCCTCAGGATACCGTCCTTGAAAGTCATGTTTGCCAACATTTCCTTAAGGAAGAATTTTAATCACAAACAAAGGCAACAAGTGAATTTTCAACACAATTGAGACCATTCGTTCCAAACATATAATTTTTACAAAAATATAGGCAGATTTGGTTAAATTTTGACAAATTTTAGATTTTGTTTAATATATTATTTATTTTATTTTAATGAAATTTTGAAAATGGTAGACATTTTTCATATCTTAATAGAGTTTTATAAGGACAATTAGGAAAAAATGTAAAATTTTGAAATTAATTTGGAGGCCGCCACTAGTATATGCACCAATATTTCAGTTTCTAATGTTTTGTCGCTTAAACCTATTATGAATGAGCGTCTTTGAAACGTATATAAGAATACTAAATATTGCCTCGAACATGTCAATTTTAGATCAGATAAAGTGTATTTGTGGGGAATTTTTCATTACCCAGCAAAAATAAATGGAAGTGATTCTTAAGGAATTAATTTTTTATTGATTCCAAAGTATCGTTTAGTTCTGATTTTTCTCTTCCAAGGCAGTTCATTTTCACAACTTTCAAAAATGTGATTTTTTGAAGAAATTTAACACTTTTTGTATCTATGACGGGAAACTTATTTTAAAAACAACCGAAGTTATTAATGTTTAATGTTTAACATAGATATTTCTCTATAAATTTGACATTTATAACTATGCTTTAAGTTTAAGAGATTTAAAATTCTTAAAATCGTAGTTATTACACAGTACGACAAAATCAAACTTTGAGTACACATGAGAAATGTTAACAGAATATGAAAATAAGCTTAAAATAACGAAATACTCTCGGCGTTTTGCTGTAGCACGTCACAATTATGAGAAAATCGATTTGTACATTTTTGGTTCTTTTTTAACTTTACATGTAAATTAATTCCCTTTTCAAAACTGGCTCAAGCATAAAAATCGGTTGACCCATTCTCTTTTTATAGAAATTTTTATAATAGTATTACATTACAAGTGAACCTCCACTGTCCTTCGAAGTTTAAAAATCGATTTTCTCAAAATTCTGACGGGCTACAGTAAAACGCCGAGACACGTATTTCTTTATTTTAAGCCTATTTTCATATTCTTTTAACATTTCTTATGTGTACCAACCACTGTCGTACTGTGTTATTGATACAAAAAGTAAAAATTTATTGTGGAAAAAATTGCAAGAATTTCGAATAAAGTAATTTAATAAATAAGGCCCGCTTACTGAATGTCCCGTTATAACCAATAGTCAAACTCAATCTTTATATGGGAAATAACAACAAAAGTGTCAGTTAAATTCCCATATTGAAGCTAACGGGAGTTTGTGAAAATGTGGCTTAGGCCCGATTACTGATGTCCTGTTTAAATCTAAATTACAAATTCAAAATTTATTTGGGAACATCAAAAGATCCCATTTTTCACTGAACCATAAGGGCTTTTGATGCAATGAAAAGGGATCATAAAAGAAAACTTCCACCCTATGACACCCCTATGTAAAAATCATTGGTTCCGATCCAAATTTTCAGAACATTGGAATCAAAATCACAGCTTCTTTTTCTCTTCTTTTGCTACTTTTTTCTGCTGGGTACTTTAATATAAAGAAAGGTGCAGCCGAGGGTCATTGAATATTTGTGGAAGTTTACGGCGGACATAAACAATTGTGTCGGAGCAGGTTAGGTAGTTTTAAAAATGGTGATTTTGATCTCGTTGGCAAGGAATCGGAATTATGTGGACGAATGCCAAATACTTCATGGCCTAAAAGCCATGGGATTGATTCAAAAACAAAGAAACTCTGTGTCATATGAGTTGAAGCTGTATGACGTAGAAAAGTGATACTTCGATTGTGAACAGCTCCTGGAACGCTAAAAGTGAAGCTTATGCTTGATGTGACCAATACGGTGTGGTCTATGTTACTACAAGCTGCTCAAATCGAATCATCAGGAAACTCTATCGGACTCAACTCATGCGTTTGAACCGCTCACTAAAGCAGAAATGGCCGGAATACGAAGAAAGGCAAGACAAAGTGATTTTGCAGCATTACAACGCTCGGCCACATGTTGGAAGACCGGTTGAAAAACTTCAATTAATTAATTTTTTTTAATTAAAAAATATTATATTACAATTACAATATGGATTAATAAATAAATAATATAAAGAAATGTCTTTATGTCTTTATGTTTCTGGAATAGAAACAAGAGGCATTTTTTTTTTGTTTTTTGGGAAGTGTTGCAAACATGGATTTTTCGAATGCGATTTGAGCATTTTTTGTTTTTATATAAATTATTGTTCTCATAAATTCTCTAATCATTTGAAAATTAAAAATTTTGTAATAAAATTAAAAAAAAAAACTATATTAGAAAATTTATAAAATGTTAAAAAACAATCGTTTTGCAACACTCACATTTTTTCATGAACTTTTATTTGGTGAAGAAAAAAACCTCATATGATAAAGTTTTGACAGATAGTTTTCGCAAAAGTTAAATCAAGAATCGGATTCTTTGCGAAGTAGTGAAAATTATCACTTCATAGCTTCACACATTCAGAAGCACACTTCATATAAACCTTTGCAAAAAATGGGTCGAGAGTTGGATTGCCTCAAAAGACGAGTCGTTCATTGGAGCTGGTATCCGAAAATTGCCAAGACTATGGGTGAAAGTTGTGGCCAGCGATGGACAATACTTTGAATAATATATTTGTAACAATTTTACACAGTAAGTCCGCAATAGTTTCTCTAGTACCCTATTTACCTCAAAATTCCTTTCAATTGATACCAATTTGGATCGATCTTTTCAAAGAACAAACGAGTTTTTGAATCCACTTTTTCAGTTTTTAATGTGAGATTTAGCCGTTCAAAATGTGACCATCCTGATTTGTTTGGAGAAAACTCGTGTGCAATAAATATTGTGTATTGTAAATATTCAATAAAAATTTAAATATGTGTTCTACAGTCAGTACACTTATACGAATACTTATTATTATATTACTTATACGTTTAGGTATCCCTAAACTATTATTTTTCACTGAATATTTTCGAACTACAATATTCAACGAATTTTTATTTAAAACCAGGCCACGCTTATCTTTTAAAATCGGTAGAAAAATATTCAAACTTATTAAGAAACAAAAATAAAAATTTGGTCGATTTGTAGATAAATTGAGTTGTTTTTTACTTTAAAAATTCAGAACTACTTCTGAAATATTTAGGCAGGTTTTTTTTTGCAGCTGCTTTCGGCTGTGATAACGACCAAAAATTGTTGTCATTATGCCCACAATCAATCGGTTCCACCACCCATGGGAACTATTACCATTTTGTAAATGGTCATGTTCTCTATTTTCTGTTCGGGGGAATATGTCTGAAAATTTTGGAAATGGGGATAATGCCCGTGGGGCTTATTAATTGTCAGCATAAATCTAAACACTTATTAAATCAGTGATTAAGCTAGTGACTCATTCTAATGAAGAATTCAATTTAACAAGAAACACACTAGGGCATGCATCATAGTACTTTATTAATTTCATAACATATATTAATAAATAACAAAAAAATATATGTCCACACAAAATATGTAATAGTGGATGCTTTGGTAAATACCATTGCATGTTACTTGTTAGATGGATGGATGGCTGGCTGGTTTACTGAATTGGTGGTTGAGTGAAAAAGCGTTAAATTGTGTTACAATCACTATCAAACAAACCATTGATAATAATGATGGTATGTGCCAGTCTTTAACAAATAAAAACTTTGTAACTTAAATTTAAAATCTCTATATAAAAGTTTCCCCCTTGTCAATCAAAATTATAGTTTTTTTTATATAACAGCGTTCACAGCATAATTCACAATTCACACAGGTGTTTTATGTTTTGATATAGAGGGTACTTTATGTTTTATGACAAAGTTATTAAACTTAAATATGGTACGTGGTACTGGCTTCACTTTATTATTACATATTTTGTATTAACCGGAAGTGCAAGTTATTCTTTGATAGTTCTTTTTTTAGTTACACCAACAACAAAACGAGAAGTTACTAAAAGCGGAACTACTGTTGAAAGATTTACTGCTTATGATTTGTTAATAAAAAAAAAATGAACTAAAAACTATCGGAACTATGCTAAGTAAAGCAAAAAGGCACATGACAAAATAATTGAACAAAACTGAGGAATTAGTTATATATTTTATATGAAATAGGAGTTGGTACAGATGGTAATCGATATAGGAGAGGAAAACTTAAGTTATTGGGACTAACCATTTCTCTCTCACTATGCAAATTTTTATATATATTCTGGACATTTTTTTCTTTTAAATTTTCTCATAAAATTGACTCTTTGTAATTCAATACCCCAGTGTGGATAAACTAAAGATAATGCATACTTAATATGCAATAAATTTTATTTAGAACGCAAATTCATTGAATTGTATAAAGAAAATTAACCAGCGAATAGAACAGCTACAACAACAATCATTATAGTATATAACAATAGCAACAAGTTTAAGCGATTATCTCTACATAGTAGATATCATAATAACTGGAGAAAACTAAAATGGACTCATAAGCAGAATATAAACAAGTATATCAATAATTGCAGTTTAGTCGAATTTTCAATTCCGTACACAGGTGTTTAGTTAATATTTGTTGGTTTTTATAGTTGATTTGATCCATTTGTGACCCATTATTTTGGACCCATTTTTAAGATTTCTCAAAAAGGCATCAGTTACAATCATGGATGGTAACCGAAACGATGCTGTTATTGGCATTGGTAACGCTATTTTCTATTATTTCTGTAATGGTATTTTAAGGGTTATTGGCATTGGTAACGCTATTTTCTATTATTTCTGTAATGGTATTTTAAGGGTAACGTTATTTTAGTTATTTCGGTAACGGTATTTTACGGGCAAAGATTTTTTAATTATTGCGGTAACCGTAGTTTAGCGATAACGGTGTTTAAATTATTTCGGTAACATTACTTTGGGAAGATAGTATGTACAGCGAATATCTTTTCGGAACTTGTTACTTCACAGCGCCTCCTCTTAAAAATATTTAGAACTAAAGACAACAGTTATGATATAATGGACCACACACATTGTTTAAAAACATTAATTGACAAATAAAAAAATACAAAATGTAAGCATGTATAGGAT
Source organism: Eustalomyia histrio (assembly GCA_949748255.1). Lineage (NCBI taxonomy): Eukaryota > Metazoa > Arthropoda > Insecta > Diptera > Anthomyiidae > Eustalomyia > Eustalomyia histrio. The sequence goes on from OX456523.1 coordinate 189,799,331, forward strand.
TTTAAAGTCCCTTATTTTAATTTTGGTAAGAATTAAGGAGATATAGAATTTAAATTTTTTAATAGCTCAGAATCCACATTTGATCATAAATTTAAACTCTTATATCTAAGATTTTTTTTTAAATAGTTACGAGATATTGTGGTTTGAAGACATGGGGAACTCTAACATTAGTCTTACGATTTTTTAAAATAGTTTTATTTAAAAGTAAAGTAAAAGTAGTTTTTTTTTTCAAAGTAGTTTTATTTAAAGGTAGAGTTGTAAAAATATTAAGAATTAGGTACTTTAATATTTCCAGAGTTTTATTTTTTTATTATTTTGCCCCGAAAACATAAAAATACAACCCTGTCTTTGGGTCTGAAAGTACAACCGTGTTTTTTGTAGGGATGGAAAAAGTATTGAGAAGGTTCGTGTCAACGGTTAAAAATATTTCGAAAGAACACGTTCGCTCGTTTTCTAGGCGAAAGATATCTGATTTGGATTTATTTCACTCCATTTCTATGCGAACGATGGCTCGAACGACAAGTCGAATGAAAAAGTAATTGTTTTCATACAAAATTTGGTTTCTCTATTTCGAACAGTGCGAACGCAAATGTCAAAATCAGTCACTTGCTATTTTTTTGTCGAGTGAATATAAAGGGTGGTTAAATTTGATTTTGAATCAAACACAAATTATTTAGGATATTATTGTCATTTATTTTTATTATGATAATATGGTATGGTTCAATTATGTATGGAACAAAATATCGGCAAAATGGGCGCCGCGACCTCGGTGGCACACCTTCATCCGATGGTCCAAATTTTCGATGACGCTGAGGCATAATTGAGGTTCTATGCCGTTAATGTGCCGAATTATCTCATCTTTTAGCTTTTGAGTTGCTGCTGGCTTATCGACGTACATATTTTCTTTCAAATAACACCAAAGAAAGAAGTCCAACGGCGTCAAATCACATAATCTTGGCGGCCAATTGACATCGCCACCACGTGAGAACACGGCCATTGAATTTGTCGCGCAAACGAGCCATTGTTTCGTTAGCTGTGGAGCAAGTGGCACCGTCCTGTTGAAACCAAATATCGTGCACATCCATATCTTCCAACTCGGGCGATAAAAAGTTCGTTATCATCTCGCGATAGCAAACACCATTCACAGGAACTGCCTGACCGGCCTCATTTTGGAAAAAATACGGCCCGATGATGCCGCCAGCCCATAAGCTGCACCAAACAGTCACTCTTTGTGGGTGCATTGGTTTTTCAACAATCACTCTTGTATTATCATTCGCCCGAATGCGGCAATTCTGCTTATTGACGAATCCACTGAGGTGAAAATGTGCCTCATCACTGAAGATGATTTTCTTCGAAAATTGATCATCCACTGTTGCCATTTCTTGCCACCATTCTGACCATTGACGAGGTTTGGAATGGTCAAAAGGCTTTAGTTCTTGAGTAAATTGCAACTTGTAAGCGTGTAAATGCAAGTCTTTATGCATAATGTTCATCAACGACGAGCGTGAGAGGTGAAATTGTTGGGCACGACGACGAGTTGAGGTGGACGGCTCTTCAGACACACTTTTGCGAGCAGCAGTAATATTTTCTGCAGTACGAGCTGTACGAGCATACACTGGTGTTTTCACATCTCCTACAGACCCGGTTTGCTCAAATTTTTGCACGATTTTTCCGATTGTAAGCACATTTGGACGATTAAATTGACCGAAAAAATCACGAAGTGCGCGATATGCATTTTGATTTGAACGTCCATTTTCGTAATAAGCCTGAATAACTTTAACGCGTTGCTCGATTGTGTATCTTTCCATGGTTCAATTTGAGTTAGTCTGAAATTGAGAACTGTCAAATAAAATGCAGAAAAAATACTTGACGTTTAGGTGTGGTTCACATTCAGCATCGGCCCTTAAAATTTAACTTCCCTTTATATTTGATATTTTTAAAAACATAATAAAGTAAAACAAGCAATGGATAACAAAAGGTAAGTACAAAATAATACAAATATTTAACATATAGTTTATTAAGAATTTAAAATTTTAGTTTGAAAAAATCAACAATGGACCAGCCGAAGACGCTTGTATTTTATATGGAAGAAAGCCCTGATTTTGGCAGAGGTACTCTGGTATTCGGAGCAAACGAATTTTCGCAGAGGAGGAAAATTTGATAATAAAACTTAACTCCGTTTCACCCCCTATTACGCTGTTGCTGAGTGGTATAAGGTAAGTGTGTGTTGTTTGTGGCTTACGTTTGTCCCAAGCAGCTCATATTAACATTTTTTATTTTACACTTTTTATTTTACAAGAGCTAACAGGACTCTAGCAGTGACCACATCGAACAACAATCCCACCCACAACCAATCGATAACAATTTTTTTCACAAATAAACACATTCTCAAATAAAAATTTATTTGTTTATTGTTATTGTTATTTTTTTATTTTATTTGTCATATACATACAGCTGATCACTGTTAAACAAGGTTGTTTTTATCTTTAAGTAGTTAAGTAGTATTTTTGGTACTTTTAAATGCGTAAGAAACAAAAATTGACACACGTAAGTAAAGACGATCTTGCTTTCGTTCGACTAGTTTTCTGTTCGAGAACGAGGAACAGTCTATAAATGTATACAAATTTTACATGTCTGCACTTTTGTGGAGTATTTTCTTGTCAATTCATGATTCCACATGATCTTGTTTTTAAATTAAATTTTATTTTTTTTTTTCGTCTCAAAACTCTACATACGATTATATTTTATTTATTTATTGCACAAATTAAAAAAAAAAAACAAATAAAAAATTGTTTTTACATCGATTTTTTTCTTTTTCCATTTAAAGTAAATTTTTTTTTTAAATATTTTTATAAGTATTCCTATGGGGAGGGATACTTTTTGGTGATAGGGTAAATTTAGGAAGTTTATTGGACCTACTGTATCTGTATTTAAAGGGTACGGATATTTTCTATTATTTCGGTACCGGTATATTAAGGGTAATGATATTTCAGTTACTTCGATAACGGTATTTTATGGGTAACGCTTTTTAACTATTCGGTAATGTTGTTTTAGTTATTTGGAAACGGTATTTTAGGGGTAACGGTTTTCTAGTTATTCAGGGGGTCAAAGATTTCATTTTTTGCGTGTAGTCTGCAGTTAGCACAATTGATTAAATTAATAATATAGCAGATTATAAAATATCTGAAAAGCACAACATTTTGCCCCGAACCTTTTTGGTTTCGTTGATTTTTTTTTTGTGTACAACCTGAATTTAGTGCAATGCCTAATTAACTAATGCAGATTGTAGATTCGCAAACAACAGAGAAATGCATTATTTGGCCCTCGTACCATTTTTGTTACGATTCGGAGGGCCAAAGGATGATACTTTTGCGTTTAATCTGCTTTAGTTTAGCTGGCTAACGATGTAATATTATAGAGTGGAACATATCAGAAAACGCCAACATTTGGGGCAAATGGATCATAACAATAAATGGTGTGTGGGCCGAAATAATTAAAAATAGGGTTATTGTTACCGATGACCGTATAATTTCTTTCCCTTATAAAAAATTTTAAATCAGATCCAATTATTTCATTAAAAATTGTTCAAATCAAATACATTAACATGAAGTTACATAAACTTTGATATAATTTTATTAGAGTTTCGCTCTAATCAATTTGTATCCAATTAATCCAATTGTATACAATTTCGAAATACACATGAACATATATAATCGTATCACACGCGGTATTGTATATGATCACACATGGACGTACATGATTATATGATCTTATATATGAACACATTTGAGGGTATATGGCAGGTTATGTTCATATATGAGCATATAGTGAACTATATATGATATATTAGATATTAGATCATGTTCTAGCTTGTAACTAATTTTGTCATATTTAATATCTCCTTTAATATGTAGGGTATGCAAAACCCAAACCTTACATATTTTTCGTTAGAATACACGCCATACTATTGTAAAATTATCGTGTACTCATATTCATATGACCAATGAATATATGGTACATGTTTAGAAAAATTAAATAAATATATCGACATTTCCTTAATATTTTTAACATTTTAAAAACTTTGAGAGTTTATGACTTTCGTATAAGATAAGTTCTGATTCTGAAATATATGTAACAATCATATTTGATAATATTAAATAAAAAGTTTTTTTTTATAATAAACGATTTGAAAAATATTTCAAAAATGCCCATATATAGACAACATCTATAATAAAATTGTCTCACTTGCGATCTCAAAGTTTTACGCCGGTTGCACAATTTAGAAAAAAACGCGAAATATATTGTTATATTTTCTGTACACAATTTTATATATTTTTGTTATGTCTGACCATACGTTTGTAGGTATTATAGCAAATGGTGGAGAAATTAAGTTAGCAAATGACTTGTAGAATAAGCTTTAGATTATATATTGTTGTTAGTTTACGGAAATAACAAAAACAACAACAACAAACAAGCAACGACAAATGATAATCAAGTATAATTTATTTCAAATTGAGATCGACCATGTATCCATTAGATAGTCGCAGTAGATATGTATTACTATATATAAATAGTTGAGTTTTTTTTGTTGCATGTGATGATTTTCACAAAAGCAAATAAGTTTTTTTTGGCTTTTGTTTAATATACAAGAAATTAAACTTAATTTTGTCGTTGTTGCTATTGTTATATTCTACATACTCATAAATCCATATACCACTCCCCGACTATGAAAATTGCCACCCTCTTGTATTGCATTGAAAAAAATACACTTGTTGTATAAATTTGTTTTTTTATTATTATTTGGCTGAGACCGGATGCAGGAAAGTCTGTATTCTCAGCCCGCTAACATAAACAACAGGTACATGCGATACATATTTGATTAGATTTTGTATTTAGTATACAGAAAAACCCTGATAATACAAAATCATTCATGCATTTTCTTGTAAATCTTGTATAAAAGCAATTAATATATAATTTATATTATGGACTTTAAATAACAATATTAATCAAGCTGACTTAAAATGTTTAGTAGAAAATAATTGAATAAAACTAAACTTAGACTAAGAACTGTATCCAGTTTTAGATAATTTCAAATTCATATTAGCACCCTACAAGGAAACTATCTAACTTTCCCTTCCAACTTTATCTCCACCTTTCTTCATCAAACATTGTGTTTTAACTTAATTAACAACTTTATTAAATTTCCATACAACTTTTTCAAACTTTTCATACAAGTTTCTTTTAAATCCATATAAAAACTTAAGAAAAAAATAAAATATATATTTTAGCACTTAATACGCTTCCTTAAACTTATGTGCCCACTCGTTTCTTATTATGAAAATGTAAAAATAAAAATATAATAAACTCAACAACTTACAAATTAACTCTACAAACTAAATGCAAACTTAAGGCCTCGCCTACTACAACATATGAGTGCAAGTATTTTTAAAGGATGGAAGTGTATTTTATAAGTTATAATAAGAAGAAGAAAAAGGAACAACTCTGGGTATATTAATATTTACATGACTATAAGTCAACTTTAATTTGCATTTTGCATAAGTGGCCTTAGGTGCACTTATTTAAGCCAACATTATAAAAAATCTCATATTACATAAGTATAACATATAAACAAAAACAACAATTTTATTTTGTAGAAACATTTTAAATGCTTATATGAGAAGAGTAAAGAAAAACAGCAGAGTAGCAATCTAAATAGTAATGCTAAGGATGAAAATTACACACACGGCAAATAATGAATACATTAGAAAACAAAGCAATATTTTATTATTAGGATTTTCAAATTGCAAGATGTTGGAATTTTCCAGATCCTTAAGGTCCCCATAATGTGACTACATATTAGTTGGTTATTTCACACCCTCGACAGTATCAGTTAAAGTAAAAAGGAGACTCTGTTTTGACTATCAGCCAGTGAACAGTCAGTACGGCCGTCACTGAAAACTAACCCGAAAAGATCTACTAAAATCAATCCTTGGAGTAGAGTTGTGAAGACTAACATGTCTGTAGTTTCTGATCTTCTAAACACCCGGAGCAGCAAGTAGAGCCACACTACTAGCAGAAGCTGTCATCACATTAAAGTCAATAGGAATCACATGAATCACAGCATTAACATCTTCGGAGGTGAAGTCATTAACGCTCGATGAACTCTAATACAAGCCGAGATCTGAAATCTATATTGTTGCTTCGTAACCACCTGCTTGTTAGTTGCCGTCCACCATGGAATATAGCAGTAAGTTAGTATTGAGAGTTCGATACAACTATTCTTGGACTCAAATCCCATCTTGAACTAACCATCTTCCTGCGGGAGTATAAAGCAACCGTAGCCTTCTTAGCCTAGTGCTCGGTGTTAAGATTTTATGATAGTTTCGAATCTAAGACAATGTCAAGATATTTAGCATGTTCGGAGGGGTTGAGTTCGCAGGCCTGAAGCCGCAGCAGTTCGAAGCTCGATTTGGCCCGAACAGCACCAGTTCTGTTTTACTCTGAATCACTCCCAGATCACAGTTAGTGGCTTAATATACTAATATCACCACATTGTCAGCATATCCAACGACTTTTACACCCAGAAAAAAGATTGGTTGCAATTCGATCAAAACTATTAACATTTATTTGTAATGATTTAATTTTATTTGGAATAACCCAAAATCCATAAATAAAGCAACAATCTTGTGTTGGGAATTAAAAAAAAGGAAACAGAAACTATAAATCAATCCAATTATTTAATTATTGGTATTTGCAATCATCTTTAAATATAAAATTCGTTTAGTATTTGTGTGCAGTGGAAGCAACCATTTATTAGGTAAATATATTGAAAATTTGGTACAATCTATCAAATTTATTAAAAAATTGTCGATATTCAAAAGTGGTAACTACAAGAACGGCTATTCTGATCAAATATATCATATAATTAGGGTTTAAGTAGAAGCAACCGAATTGTGGATTTTATTGATAATAGACGTCACTAATGATCATTAGTATTGGTATTGATAAACAAATTTTATACTAATATTTGCTTTCCTAACAAATTGTTTAAATCCAAAATTATCCATCAAAATTTATAAGTGTTTGTGGTGTGGTGGGTAGAGAGGTAGCTCAGTACTCTGAATTTCCGAGTTCAAATCCCGAAAAAGGCAAACATTTAAAAAATATTTTATTCAAAGAAAATTAAATTTAGTTGTAGTGCAGTAATCAAGAGTGTGAACTATGAATCTGATTGCCCAGGTTCGATACCGGAAAAATCAAAAAAATAAATTTTTCTAAAAATAAAATTTGTGGAACGTTGTGTACAACTGAATGTTGGCTTTCACAACTAAAAATATAATTTAACATGAAGAGAGTTGTCGCAAACGCGAGAATTCGATTGGCAACAAATTCGGTGGTCACAACTGATACTATTTTATGGGTGCAAAAGAGCATTCTGTTTTGCATCAGTTCTGACATTCTATATCTAATAATGCAGCCAATATTCGCCAAATTTAACTCCCTCGGATTATTTTCTATTTCCAAACTTGAAAAAATATCTTGGTGCTAAAAGATTTGTGGTTGATGGCTAGACAGTTCTTAATATAAACAGGGTATCGAAGCTATTGAATATCGCTGGCAAAATAGTATCGAGCTAAATGAAGATTATGTTAATAAATAAAGAAAATTTTTCCCAAATTTATTGTGTTTTTTTTGTGGGGTTGGCCAATTTTGTTACCGCCCTCTAGTACGTGGCAGTTTCGTCAGTAGCCAGGAAAGTGAGTTTGGTCAATAAATTGTCCGACTTTTCCGGCAAAGATCCAACCTCCCTCTTTACATAAGTGAATGTTTGAGGAACCCTTTGTCAGCACCTTACTAAGCCCAGCAGTGTCGCGAGTGTTGTCTTTTCGGTTTAAGACAATTTTTTGTAATGCAATTATAATTTTTTTTTGACTTAAGGGTACAAACAGTATTATTATTATTAAAAAGTTCAGTATGAATATCATAGAGAATAAATTCTTTTAATAATCTGCTTCTACAGAATGAGTAAGAAAAAAGAAATCTAAAACAAAAACAAGTCCTTCCTTAGAAAATATTACATATTTTTATGCTTTGCTAAGTTATTTTCCTTTTTAATAATAAAAAATCTACATATTTGTTCACTTAAGTACTAAAATATACATATGAACACATAGAAAAGCGTGGGAAATATTATGAGAAAAAAAATGAAAACTGAAATTGCTTAAGACTTATTTCCTTGTGTTTTGTCATTTAAGCTGAAAATAATTACAACTACTTGTAGTACTGTTATGATGTTTCATGTTTCTGCTGTTGTTGTTTTGTTTTTATCACACATACATTCCGACTCCTACAACATTCTTTACTTGTAGAAATTTCCGTTTCCTTTAACATATGAACAAAAATATGAACATGTTTGAAAAAAAGGAGAACAAGAATATTTTGAATCTGTAGTAGGCTATAAAGTTTTTGTGTTATTCCTAGATTTACTTCTCATATGTAATTTTTTTCCTCTAATGTTAATATGCAAAATAATGTTGTATGTTTATGCAGAAGGTATGAGTTCATATATAAGTTTTGAGTTTTATTTTTATTCATATTTTCATACTTGGCAAAAGGATTTGCTTAATATAAGTTTTATTTTTTTAATATCTTAGAATTAGACAAGAAAAGTAGAGGAAGGACAAAGAGCATGGATACGAGAAAGAAACGTCCTATTAGTTTTTTTTTACTGTGCTGTAGTAGATGCACAAAGCAACTGTAACAATATTGAAAAATGGAAGAGAAAAAAATTATTAAAACAACAGACAAATGGACAGATTAATATTAACCCATTGTAAGAGATTAAACTACTAAAGAAAAATAAAATTTTCGTCAAATGGAATATCGGAAAATTAGGTGAGATCATAGAAAAATGGCAAATAAGATTAATTTAGCAAAACAGTTTATAGAACTGACTCGAAGTTTCAACCGATGTAAATTTTAGATATTTAAATATTTCTTTGATTTCTCAATTTCTATCCCTTAAAGGGTTAATATGGCTACTTATTCTTGAGAATTCTTTCATATGCATATATGAATAGAATTCAAAAAAAAAAAGTAATTGAGAACAATATTAAAAAGAGAATATAATATTAAAACAAAAGCCTAGAAAAAAAAACAGCTAAATTAAAAATGTAAAGAATATTTGTACATCATCATAATTTTTTTAATTAAGCCGACAAATCCTTCAACATTGTACTATCTGACAAACTTTGTTAACATGTTTTCTTACTAATTAAGACTTTTAAGGACTCACTATTTGTAGTTAACAAAAAATAGGCTGGACTCAAGAAAATAACGAAAATTTCTTTAAAATAATGAATATTTTGTTTTTTTTCTTAAAGTTAAAAGTTCTTTAAAGCAAAGAGTTTAGAAAATGCGATACTCTTAGTTACTGAGAAAAAGTATGTTAATTGTGGCTTCAAATCACTGATGCCAGAAGTCAGTTCGGAAATTCCCTTTGTTATAAAAACTTTATTTTTCCTTACATCCAAACGTTGTTTCCCTACATCCAAACATTGTTTCCCTACACCATCAGTGTTCAAGGCGGCCCAAAATGTATCATTTTTATCGGAAAACATTATAAATTTTGCAACTGACGAGAACTTCCAGCTTTGTTTTAATATTTCTGAAATAAGCAGGTAGAGAATACACGTCGACAAGCCATGGAACGCTTACTCCACAAGATGGCGGAATACTAATGACTTTTTTGCAATATTCGACTTTCTCAAGAGCGGCCAAAATTTGCACTTCTGGTGTAATGAAAATCCACTTATTATTAACTTGAGCTACTACTTTAATTAAAATTCATTCCATAGTGTGACATTTACACCGAAGGTATTATGGGACCATACATATTTTTTTCGACGACACCGTAGGCAACATGATTCCTATGTCTGGTGAGCGATACAAAATCATGATCAATAACTTTTTATTAGCTCAAAGTGATGAATTAGGACTGGAGGACATGTGGTTGCAAAAGGACGACTCAAGTGTACACACAGCTCGTGCGACAATGTAATTTTAAAAGGATATTGGCCAGGAATATCGCCCGATTTAACCAATAAAGACTTTTTCCTTTGGCGTCTTTTGAAGTCACATGTCTGTGTGAATAAGCTACAGACTCTGGAAGGTCTCAAAGAGAATATTGGACAAGAGTGCGATAACTTCCCTCCAGAACTATGGAAAATGCAGTTAAAATGGCGGTGTCCACTTGACTGGTATAAACTTAAAAAAATTAATGGAAAAAACTTAAAGGCTCAAATAAACATTAAAAAAACCAAGTTATGTCGTTTCATTTGAATAATATAGCAAAACAACATTGGGTGAATGTTTTTGGGCCCCCCTACCTTGAATTTAATAAAAACTACCAATTATTTTTTCACTTACCTAAATTTAAGCGGCTTTCTCATTGGATAACTTCTCGATATGGTGTAACCTAAAAATAGAATTTGCAAAAAAGTAGCAAAGAAAATTTATGATTAGTATCAATTTCTGTTAGAAAAGGTTTTTTTCTAAGTTTAAACTTAATAAATAAAAGTGATGAAGTGTTGTGTTTGTGTGTTATTTAGTGTAATCGTCTGTTTTAGATGAAATCACTCATTTAGTCTGCATATTTGTATTATGACGCCCCTAATATTTTTACTAGCTTTTGTTAGTTTGCTTAAAGTCTGGGTTTAAGATCTATTAAATTATTATGAAATAAGTACATATATGATTGATAAAAAAAAAAAAGAATTTCAGGAGAAAAACGCCTCTTAATGGTGAAAGATTATGGTTGGCTGTATGAAAATAATTGTCTTTGGAATTATTATGGAATAGTTATCATCTGATATTGATAGAAATTTGTTTGATTTATTTCCTTTTGCTGCAAGTGAAAATGTCAAACTGAGTTGTTCACATATGTTTGATTTCTAACATCTCTCGATCAACTGCAACAATTTGTCTCTTGGTAATATTGATTGTTTAGATTAAAATATATTTAAACAATTCTGCATCGTACCACATGCAATTAATAGTTTTATTTTTGTTGTTGAAGATTCAACTTCATATAAAGTTTTCTTTTCCAAATAAATTGTTTTTTTTTTTTGTAGTAATGGAGAATACTTATAAAAATTATACACCAGCCGAATGCAATACCACTGACAAGTCCTTGAATGGGACAAAATTGCGAAAAAGTCAATTAAATTAGTTACAATTAGAACTAAACGATTTAATTCAATGGTTTTAAACGAGAAGACCGTACTCCTCTTTTAAATGTTTTTAAATTTTTTTTTTTAAATACACCTAATCCTACTTTTGCACGGTACATACGTTTTAAATAATATCGTTAAAAAAAGCATACAAAAATTTATTATTCGGTAAAACAAACAAAGTATACCATGTGCATTTGATTTCACATAAAACATCGGCTGATAAGTCTTCGGTCTAACGAGGAAAATAAAACATTTGTGGTCATTTCACAAGAGTATTGTAGAAAGGTTTATTTTTGGCCTCAAAATAGGCATTTGGTTCGACGGTCACCTCCTCATTTGAACCAAATATATTTCTGGAGAGTATACTTTATGTAAAAGTATATGGAAGTTAAATCTGCAGAATAGGTTGGCTTCGGAAGGAATTCGTGCCAAAGGATTTTGTCGACTTTTTTGATTTTTTTCGGTATAACCACCTTGTTTTTTTGGTGACTAGAAAGTGGTACATCATCGGTGTTCGTACGACCATGTTATGTGCTAGTCGCAAATTTTAACAAACTGGGCACCCTTCGTATTCGCGATTTAAAATTTCAATATTAAAATAACTTAAAACGATATTTTTTTTACTTTTGGGATTATTTTTGAAATTAAATCAATGCAACTCTATTAAATACAATTTTTCGCCATTTTTCGCGAATTATTTGTTTGTTTCAACTTTACAATAAATTCAAGTGTACAATTACCAGCTGAGTCTGACTAGCATGTAGAGGAATTCCATCGGCGGCTAGACTTGAACACTGGTACAGTGGTAAAAAGTTGGATGCCCTGTTAAATGACTTACAAGAGAAATGCTTGAAAAGATTAATGTATATAGAAGTTATTAAATAAATTGATACTAAAGCACAAAAATTCTCTTTTTTTATATCGTATCCATACAATTTGATAAACCATTAAACCATTAAAAAATAGCAAAAAACCAATTTTTCTTCAAATAAAAATTAAAGAAATAAAAAAAATCTTTTCCGCGAAAAAATACCGAAAAATTGTATTTAATTAAACAGAGTTGAATTGATTTAAATTCAAAATAATCCCAATAGTAGAAAAAAAAATCGTTTTATGGTACTTTAGTATTGAAATTTTAAATCGCGAATATCGCGAATACAAGAGCTAACTTTGAAAACCGACTAGCACCATTGAATTCAGCGTACTTAAATTAGCTTTACCAGTAGGGTGCCCAGCTTATTAAAAAAAGTTTCAAATTTGAGCACAGTGTTATTCGTGGTTCAGAGTCCGTATAACACTTATCAATGCAATCTTTTGTTTCAACGGTATTTTTTTCCAACAAAACTCAATGTTTTATTAACACACGAACTTCTTTTTTTCCATTGTTTTGAAAAAAGTTGTTTTTACAGCTACCTCTTGAAGGTTAGCACTTACAAAAATATTAATTCTGTATGCGTGGCCCCATATATGTGTCAGAATAGAAACTTGTCAGCTGATATGTTATGATTATTTTAGAATTTCAATGGAATAAAAACAAAACTTAAAAATAAAAAAAATCATATATTTGTGGCAGTGACCCAAAATAACTGTTTTTTTTTTTCAAAAAAGTCAACAAAAATTTGAACAAATATAACATTTCAATATTGCACTAATTTATACACACAAAAATCACAGTTTTGCACACTTAAATTTTATTTTTTTTTTAATTTCTATAAATTTTTTTATTTTTATTTTTAAACTTTTTATAAAAATTGCTGATTGATTTTTTGTTTTAAATAAATTAAAATAAATTGTATGCCAGAAGTTAATGTAATACACAGATTAACTTCTTTTCAAAATATTCAAACAAGAAATATTCGACAAAAAATATATTTTTTGAATAAAACTTATGAATAACTGTCATAACTGATTTGTAGATATAAAAATATAACTTTAAAATAAAAAAAATACATCTTCAATGAGCATAAAAAATAAAATATTTTTAAAGTTTTAAAAAGTTAAAAAAAAAAAAAATAAAAAACAGTATAAGTTTTGCCGTATCATTGAAAAGAAAAATGTGTAAAAATAAGATAAGTTTATTTCTGTCAACCGTGTTATTTAACAATCGTGTAAAAAAGGATTAGGTGTATGAATATTCAGTGGGTTATAAGAAAAAAACATCGTGAGTGTAATTAAATGGTGGTTTTGTATAGATAATGCCACAAACTGCCCACCTTTGGTCTTGGTATTTTTTGATATTTTCCAATCCATAATATTACATAGTCAATTAAACTTAATGCATATTGCACACAAAAAATCAACATTTGGACGCCTGAATCACAAAAAAGTACGAGTACCAAATATTGGTCATTTTTGATGTTTTTTAAACTACAGTATTACTTATTTAGCTATAAAAATAAATGCAGATGGTATGCAAAACTCGACTTGTGGCCCCCCGAATTTTAACATAACAATAAAAATGGGGCCAAGTGTTCAGCTTATCTAATATTTTGCAATCTACAATATTATTCGATAATTGAATTGAACTTACAGCAGATTGCCCAAAACCCCTACCTTTAGCCCCTGCATCCTTAGAACCACAAAGGACGGGACCAAAATTTGGTCTTTTCCAATATATAATATTTACATAACCAATTGAACAAAATAGAAGTTGTGCACAAAAACTTTAACCTTTGGCCCCCCTGAATTTGAAGAACCAAAACTTAGGAGGGCCAAAGTTTGGGCTTTTCTGATAAAATTTATCTGAAAAACATTTTGTTTAACAGTGAAACTAAATGCAGATTTATACACAAAATTGGTTTTTTGTTGCCGCTAAATCTTAACAATTCAAAAGTGCAGGTCCAAAGATTGACATTTTGTGGCATGCCTGCGGGAAAAAGGGTTCAGTTGGGAATTGGTACCTTTCCCGTGATAGATGAGAGCTGGAGCGATTCCGAAAATACATATCACGAGATAGATGAAAAGAGGATGGGTTCCTAAAGTACCTCCCACGTGAACGGTTTAAAGTTTATATGGGTCTGAAAGTATCAGTCCTGTGGTAGTTGAAAACAGAATTGGTTTCTAAAGTACCTTTCACGTGGTCGGTATAAAATGTCTCTGTCACGTATTGGGTCTGAAAGTACTAGTTCCGAGTTAGGTTTTCAAAAAACTTACAACATTCTCGGTTTAAAAGCCTCTACTACGTGATGATTTTGAAAGTACGAGTCCTGTGATATATTATTTGGATTTAGTTGTGTGACATGTTTATTTAAACCATTCCTGGGCATGTCATAGAGGGCAATTGACCCCCTCCTACGACAAGCCCATATTAAAGTGACCGGATCTTTTCATATAAAAAATCGGTTCCGTGACCGGTCACTATCACAATGAACCGGTCACGAGACGTCTTATGGGATATGTCCTTTTTCCGCAGGGATTATTTACATCAAAATACCATTTCATTGCCCAGGCATACAAAAAAGATCGGCACTATGCTGCGAGGCGACGGTCGGATTTGCATTGGTATAACGTGGGATTATCAGTCTTGAAAGTATTGTCCTGTTACCCAATTAATAATAGCGGTCAAACAATTTTTATAAAAGCAGCATTGATAATTCTTGTTTTTAACATCTATGTAATAAAATATTTAAATAAAATATTTAAAAAAAAGATAATACTAATGAATGGTTGTATGCCGCAAAAATTTTCAAATATTTCTAGACGTTACCAATAAATTTGACAGGTTGACCCCTTTATTTTTTCATTGAGGTGTCTCGTATGAATATGATTATCAATATAAACAAATGTGGCCGTTTAAAGGCAAAGTAAAAACAACAAGGCAATTTCCGAAATCCTTTCGAGGTCCAAATGAAAGGAAACTTTATCAAAAATTTAAATCCTCTTTTTCTTTATGTTGCGTCAGGGGTCAAACAAAAGGAAAGGCACATTTTTCGGAAATGCAATTTGATAGGGGCTGACTTCAGATTCGTGTTAAGGAGGCCAAAAAAAGTTGCACAGATTTCTACGTGCAAAACAAAGACGATTTTCACTGAGCAGTAAAGTTGTTGGGACAAGTTTAAAATATGTTTTTAGGTTTTAAGAAATTTTCCAGTACTTAGACATAATTGAAAGCTTTGTGTCCTAAAATAGTGTAAAATAGTGAAGTTGTGTTAAGAGTTTTTCTATAATAATATTTTTTTTTTATTTTAAATATTCAGTTTTATTCTGAATTAAAGTTAAATAATTAATTTGCAAAAATTTTGTTATTTAATAGTCTTTAAAATTATTTGAAAAAAAAAATATATTCTCTTTAAAATGTTTTTTTTTTTACAGAAATTATATTTAATATGTGTCTTTTGCATAATATTCATAATAAACGTTATTTTTTAAACATATTTTTATTTGCTTTATATTTTTGTTTTCACCAATACCATATTTCGATATTTTACCCTTAAAATTTTGTTTGTTCATTTTTTTAACAAAAAACGACTTAAAACGTCTGTTGCTACTTGAATGTAGTCATCGTCGTAGTAATTGTAGATGCGTGTGCATCTACATAGCTCGAGGTAATAACTGCTGCTGGTGCTGCCGCTGCGATTGTTGTTGCAGTGGTATATAATGTTGAAATGCTGCAGCAGCATTACTGCAACACCAGTTACAATAACATATGCTGTTCATATTCTCTAGCATAGACAACCAACACTACACTGACTTATTAGTCAGTGCATTACCAAGCACACCAAACAACACCCCACCAACAACATTAAAATTAAAAAAAAAAAAGAATAAAAAACAAATATGGAAAACAAAATATTGCATACAATAAATGTTCATAATATTATATTATTTTTTCTTTTACATTCACTGGTTTTAATATTGCGTAGTCGTAGTTGTTGTAGAATATCGTATAATAGTCGGTGTAGTAGCCGTAGTATAGATATTGTTGGTGTACTATAATCGTTTGGGTGGTGATGGTGGTGATGGTGTTGGTGCTGTTGATAATAGTGTTGTTTAAGGTAGTGTTGTTGTTGGTATATATGGAGCAGCAGCACATGAAAGGTGCATGTTGTTGATAATAATAAGCCGGCTGTAGACACCATGCTTGATTTTTTTTTACAGTTTTTATTTTGTTACATATTTCGTAGTGATTTTTGTATATTTTTGTTATTTCATTTACACGCAAGGGTATTATAGCCAAAAAATTATTTTTCATTTTTTATTTTCGTAAAAACATATGATTAACAACACTTTCTTTTTCGCATACATTTTTTTCCATTTTATTGTTTTTTTTTTTTTCTTTGGTAAATGATAAGAATTTGTATGTACAATATAATGTTTCAAAAAAGGCGCCAAAATGTTATTAAAATAAATTTTGTTCACTGTTTGATATTATTTTTCACATTTTTTTATATTTATATATTTTTGGTTTGGTTAAAAATACATTACTACGACGCCTTAATGCATGCTTTGTTTATTATTACACATTTTTTATATTTATTTCAATTAAAATTGCATATTTTAAGGAGCATTCTGTAAGTCATATCATTTTTGTTATTTTCATGAGTTTATTCACATTTCGTTTGTTAATTAAAGAATAATTAAAATGTAAAAAATATTTAAAATAATAAAATTAAATTTGATTTCTTACACATTCTATAATTACAAGAAGAGGAAGAGTAATGGTTAGTTTTATCACTTTAAGAAGAACTATGACAATAAACTATATATAAAAAAATTATAATATATATGGAGTTATTGATATTCCAGTTATTTTTGGTAGAAAACTTTTTAAACTACTTTTTCTTTAAAGATTCCAATAACTTTGTCTTAAGGAAAACTATAAAATTTAAATGTCACTTTTCCAACGAAAGGGAATTAATTCCTGATATATAAATGTTTTAAAATATAAAGTTGCAATATAATTATATTTGATCCGAAAAATTGCGTACATAATCTGGGGTCATGGTATCCTTTAGATTTCAGTTAGTTTGATTCGAGAAATAAGGCCATATACTTCAATAAAGTTATACATAATTTGATAAACTAGATATAGAAATTTTAATCAACGCAGGTTTTCTTTTGTTGACAGCTCATAGTTCCCGATATATAACTATATTCAATGGCTTTTTCCTCAACTAAAATATTATCAGATCAGAGCAAGTTATATGTCGTTACTAGATCATGATGATTAATTGTTAAATAATATAGACCCAAATACAAAAGTTTTGATGTACGATAGTTATTTATTACTTCATACAATTGCTATATGGCAAAATATATATTCATACAAAATTACACAACAATGTGTATTTGATATATAATTATTTTTATTGCACTTTATATTGTGCAATATGTGACAATATCCAATTACATATCGATCTATATATGACATCATATGCAACATGTAATTACATGTTTTTAAAAACAATTCTATTTAATTTATTATTATTATTATTTATTTTATTAAACATATAATTGCAAATTATATCCTAATACCCAGACCAGAGCCTCTGGTGGGAATCGAACCCACGGCCCCCGCACTGATAAAGTAGCACGCTACCAACTAGCCTACCGGGGCGCTTAGTATTTAATTTAATATTATTATATCATATAATAAATAATTTGATACATTTGGATGATGAAAAAATTCTGATGATTTCATAAAATTGTAAATCCAATAAAATACAAATAAATGTTCGCATTTCTTGGATATAATTATATACAATACGAAGTCACAAAATATTCTTTTGCATGGGTGGGGATTTGTTGAATTATATATATTTATATACAATTATACATGGCAGTACATATGATCATATACATATATATATACATAGGTATATCAATTTTATGTAACATAATATAAATATAATGTTTTATGTTGATATATAGCGCTAAATTAGAAATTTTTTTTAAAGACAAATATGATATATTAATATATAGCCACATATATATAAATATACACTCACAGTATTATTTCGTTAAAAACAACTTAAAATACAATCAAAAAGAGGACTACTGATCTTTCATTATATTCAGCCCATTTTGTTGATTATTTTCAATTCTTGTTTAATAACCAACAAAAGTAGTAAAAACAATCGAAAGTCGTTTAAAATAACCATCAATTTTAGTTAGAAAAAACTACTTTTGAGGTTTGTTTTCCAAATTGAAAGTTTTTTTTTTTATTTGTATGTAATTGCAAAACACAACACAACACAAACAGATGTATATATTTTTATTGGCTTTGTGTGTATGTATATTTGAATAATTTCTTGTAATTTTTATTGAAATAATTTTGTATACATACAAACTATTTTTGTAAAAAAACAAAAAAGAATTATATGAATTTCAATTTTTAGAAATAGAAAATATAAGTTTTAGATTTAACAAAATATATTAACTCCTACTGAATGTCTGTAAATTTTTATAGTTTGTTTTTTGAATGAATTTCAATTGATTATTCATTTAAAAACAAACACAACGTATTACTTTTTAAATATGTCATGGTATATATATTTATATATAAACTTTTTTCCTCATGTTATTGCTGACTGCAAAAACCTTCACAGTTGGAACAGATTTTGCTAAGAAGTTTTTTCTTAACTAATCTTAAGATTTTAAGGATTTAAAAACCTTTTCCTTAAGAAAAGTCCTCTGATTATTGAGATCTCATCAATAATTAATTAAGTTTACAATCTTTGGTTTAACATACCGAAAATGCTCATAGAAAAGCACTTAAATTTGTATTTCATTGAAAACTTATCAACAATTTTTTTACAATTTTAACGTGATAGAATTTGATTGAATTAAGTGTCTAAATCTGCAAAATGTTTTAAATCTTCAACCCAAAATTAAAAAAAATTTCAATTTATTTCTTATTTAAAAAAAATGTTAGCATTTTATTTCTTTCTTTTAAAGCACACTTCTTTGTTAGAAATTTTGAATTTGAAAACAGTTTTTTATTATTTATTGATAGTTTAATTTTATATGTTAAAGTTTTTTATATTAAAATATATAATTATCCAGTGTACAATTTGATTTAGAACGGTCTCATAAAAGTGTCCAACAACCTTCGAAAATATTCAAAAATATTTACGAGCATTATATCACTACACCCGGAAAATAAATAAGTTTGAATTCTATCGGAACTACCCAAATTGCATCGTTATTTAAAATATTTATTTGTAAGTAATTGAAGTTCTTCATCAGTATATTTAAAGTTACTTATAAACAGAAAATATATTTCACCGAAACAAAAAAAAAATTCACCGAAAAAAAAAACTTTATCGAAAATTTTATTATTTAAACAAAACATTGGCAACATAAATCTAATATAAGTTCTGATTTTATATAAACTATCACTCCAATCAATTTGAATAAAATGTCAAATTGCTTATCAATTTTGGTAATTATAATAAAATATGTATATATTTACATTAGTAACCAAAAGTTTTATGTATTATTATGATAAAATTTTCTTATGTATTTTATTTTTGCTTCTTATTCATATACATACAGCTAGGGTTCTGCGTTCAAACACAAAAACTTTTTTTTCTAAATACATTTTTTTTCTAAATACATTTTTTTGTTGTAGCTTCAATGATATTTTTAAACAAAAGTATTCAAATTTCAAACCTGAAAGGTATTAAAGTGTGAAATTTGACGTGAAAAAAATTAATACAGAGGAAAAGCAATTAACCGACAAACTGAAGGTCGTCGGCTCTAGCCCAGTTCATGGCATAAACAATTTTTATTTTTTAAATAAATTTTGTGGATCGTATTTCTATAACGCAGAAAAAATTTACAAAATTCTGTTTGTAATATTAAACATCTTTCATAGAATATTTTTGCAAATACAAACAAAAATTTTTAAAAAGGCACCAACAATGAAATTTGTAACTAGAAAAAGTTTTTTATTTTTTTTGGAACTAAAATTTAAATTTTCAAAGAATTTTTATATGAAAAATAACAATTTACAAATATTTCAAACAAAGAGTTGTTAGAAATCAAATTTGAATTTTAACAAATGATTTTTAATTACTTAAAATTTTGTAATATTTTTTTTGTGTAGTCGATCTCGCGACTTAGAATTTGAAAAAGCAATCGCGGCGCAATAATGGATATCTCCCAGTTGGGAATTGAAAATAAAAAGAATCGGCCCAGCGTTTAAAATGTTGTAACGTAAAATATGAATGTACCGCACAATTTTCCATACAAATCGCTGTATTTTAGTTTGTATGATCAATAAAAAATTTCGTCATATTTTTTCACCAGAATATAAAATAATATTTTATATTCATAAAATAATATTTTATATTCAACTTAAAAAATTTTTTACCACAAAAATTGTTTTTCACCACAAAATTTTTTTTCACTTTAACGGTCATATCTTCACTATTAGTCCATTAAATTATTAATACTGAATTGATTTCGGGAAATCGCAAAAAAAATCTTATATTACATATATCTTATTTTGAAAATGTCTAAAGGGTATTATTTTTAGAGGCGTACAGCACAATCGGTAGGTCTTATTATCAAGTTTTTATTTTGACAACTGTGAAAGTCAAAAATTTATTTTTTCCATTATGATCATTTTACAGATAATACTGAACATAAAAGAAATGCTTCTATAAAAAAATGACGTATATTTGACAGTTAAGGCATAAAAATACGAAATTTATTTCAATACAATTTCGTAAGTCTGTGTTTTATTTTAAATACAATTTCAACACCTTTAAAAACACCCTGTACGTATAATAATATTCGGTAATAATTAAAATTATAAAAGTACCGAAAATAAATCGATAGTACGTTTCACACAAAAATATTGTACCAAACACTTCTATCACAAAAAAAAAAATGCTTCACTGGGTTAAAATAAAAAATATATTGGTTTACTGTTGTAATTTAATTTTGTTAAAAATTTGAAAGAAATAATCAGGTTTTGTAAATTGTAAATTTACCTAAAAGTAATTGCAATTTTAAATAGAAATATTTTGATTGTAATGAGGATTGCCATCGGGTCTCACAACGACTTCAACGAAATTTGAAAAGGAAACACAATAAATGAACATTTTCACATTTATCGCTGCCCAATCTTATATCCACAGTTAAAAATGATTTATTGAAAATCGATAATTTTTTTTTTTAATTTAGTGCATTGTACGATTAAAATTAAATTTCTTGGATAATTTTATTGGTAACACCTTTTAAACAATATTTTTGACCAGGCATTATTTTATTTTGTTTACTATATCACATACCCAACTAACAACCTCATTCGTGGCTGCCCCGATAGAATACCTTTGATGTTAATCAAATATAATATATAAATTAAATATATAAAAAAAGTTAGCTACTAGCAAGCAATTAAAGTGACATATTTGTTGTTCTTTCAAATATGAACTTCAAATTAAGCTGTTGTGACAAATTTATCGGGACAGTAATCGGACCTAAATTTAAAAAAGTCCGATATTAAAACCGTTAATGAATCACATGATGTCCTGTTTTTATTCTCTGTTTATTTTATAATTATCACGATTTGATTTTTTTATTTATATTGGCAAAGTTTTTCGATCTTATTAAGATTTCTTTTATTTAGAAAATAACACAAATAGGCATTTTAAGAAAGGGAATTGTTAAGTTTTACATCCAATCCATAACTTTTTTTTTAAATTTTTGTTAATATTTTTTTAAATTTTTAAAAGGAATTTCTATCAACAATTCAAAAGGGTTTTTTAAAATAAAAAAAAGCTTAAAATAAGTACATAATGTTTACGTTGTTTTGACAATAATTTCGTACTTTTATACAAGAATTATTTTGAATGTAGAATCAATAATTTTCACTGGGTGTAGTTGATTTTGGAGTGCTGCATGAAATATTTTTTTGAATATAGCAACATTTTTTTAAAGATTTGTTTTATCAATTATAATTGCTTATTTTTTGCAAGAATTTTGTTAAAACTTTAACATAAGGACTAACACTATACTAATTTGTTAATTATTTTAAGACAACATTTATATTTTTGTCACTGAAACTGTGTGGAATTTTTTTAAGAATTTTTTTATTTGCAAATTCATTTATAACAAATTTACATCAAAATTTATTGTGTGTCAAAATGATTTTTGTCAAAAGCTTTAAAGTAGGCAGCAAAGTTTGAAATTTTCCTTAAATTATTAAAACTGTTAAGAAATATGATTTGTTAATTTAAAAAACTAACACCGGCTACACAAAATTTTTTTTTTAATAAATTAATGTTAAACATGATGTTGTTTTGGTTATTATTGAGGTTAATAATTTTTTTGTATTTAATTTGATTATTTAAAAAAATATATAATTTTTGGCTGTTAATATTATGTTTTAGTTAAATACAAACAATTTGTCACTTGTGTCACTGTTATTAATAAATATTATAATTAATTTTTTTTTATTTAAAAATATTTTTTTTTATTTGTTATTTTTGTAAAAATATTAAAAATAATAACTGAATTATTTAAATTAAATTTAAAATATTTTTTCTTATTAAAAATTTATATACCATAAAGATATTATTCCGAAACAAAAGCCGTTTAAAAATTTAAGAAGATTTTTATATAAGTTTTATTTTTTTTAAATTAATTAATCGATTTAAAATAGAATTGTTTATTCAATGAATTTTAATTAAATGACGTTTAGTTTTTTTTTTTAATTTGTTGTTGTTATATTTTTTTATATCGAAATTTTAAATTTATATATTTTATTATATATATATTGAGATTAAAGCGCGTAAACATACGTAACGTTCGCTTGACCTAAGATGAATAACTCTTAAGATGTTTAAGACATGTACTTTTATTTTGAATATATATATATATATATATATAAATATTATATATATTATATAAAATATATATTTATATATACATACATAGATAAGTATGTAAGTATACTTTCTTTTTTTTTTATATAAAAAGAAAGAAAATGTTATATTTTTTGTGTGTTTAAATATATTTGATTTAAATAAAATATGTATTTTTTTACACGAGAACTCACGCCAAAAGTAGTCAAAGCTAAACTAAAACTAACTAAAATGTCTAATGGCCACAATGAGTCTTCTTCTTCATCATTATGATTATCATATGAGTCTTGCATTTGGTCTTGGTCTTTTACTTAGGGCTTTCGTGTGATGATGATAATGATGATAAAAATAACAACAAAAACACCAACATTTAAACACACAAATACTTTAAACTTACACACATACATGCATATCCTTGCTTGTACACACAACCACACACAATATCAAAAACGTTGGCATATTTACTTGTGCACAAAAATATAATAAGGCAAAAAGGCAAGGAAAAGCTTTTAGAATTCTCCATAAGATTCCGTACCAGAGTAACCGGCAAAGAGGGAGATTGGGTGTTGGGTGAGCATTAGATATTCAGTTCAGTTTCACTATAAGAATAAGTAGAAAAAGTGGGTGGGTAAAGATGTTCGTTAAAGATACATTTAGTACAAATCGTTATAGCTGACGGACAAAGTGCCTGTTTGTGTTTAGAGTTCAGCAAGAGCAATGAAATATCTCATAAGGCTTCCCTACTTTACTTAATAAAATTTTGTGAGCACAACATTAACATCATCATCATCATCAGTAGCAGCATCTTTCTCATTTTGAGTTTTTACTATATTATAATATTCTATATTTTCTATAATGTATAAAATTTTCACTCGTCTTAATTTTCTACAATTCACACGAAATCTGTTTTTGATGCTGCTTGGCAAAAACCTACCAACCATCTTTGATTTGTACAAAAAAATGAAACATCTCTTATACATATCTAATATATAGAAAATATAAAGTTATCTATTTATATATATAATATATACTATATATATATATATATAAAGGAGATATATAATATATATTTATATATATAAACGATATAATTTTCTATACTCATGCATGTATAAAATGTAATTTGTATAAAAGAACAAGAAAAGGGATATAATGCGCAGTAGTATAAAAAACAAGTCGTCCTAAACACAAAAACAGAGACTTAAATGAACACATGCACACACACATACACAAACCGGATAGGAAATCTTTATTCATTCAATCTAAAAAATCTACACGAAGACGTTAGAAAATAACGATCTTATACGAAGTAGTTTAGTATTTGTGTTATAGTATTTGTAGTAGTGGTAGTAGTAAAAAATAAAGCATAATAAGCAACTGCACACACACACAAACTACTTCGAGTTTTTGTTTTCAACATTCTATAACTTGTGTTTTTGTGTGCGTGTTTGTGCAAATTATTGTATGTGTGTGTGTGTTAGATTGTATTTTTATAGTAATGGTGTTGTTTTTGCAAATACATCTTCTCACAACGAAGGTATAAAATATAACAACATTTAGAAGAGGAGTAAATTAGATAAAATGGAGGAAATGTATAAGGAGGAAATGAAATATGAAAATTTTAAGATTTACATACATATTTGTATATAATTTTATAGTCTACGTTTACAATTTAGATAAATGGCGGATTAAGAGAAATTGCAGTTTTATAAAAAATAATAATAAAATAAAAGGTATCCTACCGGACTGTAGAGTATCGAAAAATCAGATATATATATTGAGGAGCTAAAAGCTAAAATTTTTATATAAAAAGTGGATAAAATGTTTTGAGATAATGGATTTTAGAGTAAGTACCCCATGAACGACGAATTTAGAAATTTTTCGAAAAATTATAAATATCCGTTTTAAAAAGATCATAACTGAACACATCTCTTTAGATATAATTGCACCAGATCCAATTAGATCTCAAAATTGGGGATAAAATTGAGATCTTATTAGATCTCATCAAATCTCGACATATCTGGCCGCCGCATTAAATCAAGTCCAAGTTGCTCTGGACATTATTTTATGTCCATCAAATTTAATAAGAAATAAGAAATTAAAAAACACTTTTATATTTATGTATTAACATTTTTTTTGAAAATAAGTAAAATAGCTACGATCTTCTGCCAAATCTTTTGTTAAGCAGATATGATCCCGTATGACCGGATTTGCCCATATCTGGCCATTTTCCAGAACCGTTTAGATATTAACATATCTGGCAGTAGATCTGATCAAATCAGTCAATTAAGTGTACCACATATATCATATCTTATTATATATGTTTAGATCTAGCACCATATCTAATTAGATTCAATAACATCTAATTCGATTTAAGCAGATCTCATCAGATCTAATCTATTTTGCACGGGTTGAGTTATAATTGATGAGTCTTAACTGTATTTAGTGTGATTTGATTTGATTTGATTTAATTGATTAAAAGCAACTGTTTTAAATTAAATAATGCACCATCTAATAGAAATTATTACTACTGACTGATATATAAGTTAAAAAAATATGTAAACGTAAAAATGTCGAAAAGTCGGTAATAGAAAAAAATATGTCCAAATTGATAAATATAACTAAATACCAGGTTCACTCTATTTTATAGCGTTCCCATTAATTAGTGTTCTTTGTCACTTGTTTTCCATTCCAATATATTTCGTTCCGCTTGAATAGTGTTTCAGTATCACTTGTTACCCGTTCCATTCCATTCCATTTCGGTTTCTTTATCTAGTGTTTCAAATTCACTGTTTTCCCGTTCAACTTGCCTTCCGAGTTTTCGTATATCAATTCCACACGTTCCCGTTTCTAGCCAATGCGGTGTGGACAGGCCGTTAAGGCGACACATTTCCCCATTTAAAGTTTTATTTTACTATGTTCCAGCCGAAAATTTCTAAAAGTATCTTGTCAGTGAATTAGCCCATTTCTCATGGAACACATATGTCAAATATCAGGTTACAAGCGAAAGCGGTCTGAACAGGCCGTTAGGGAGAGACTTTTCCATTTTTGAAACCCCAATTTTACCATGTTTCTTAATAAGAAACAAGTAAAAAAGGCTTTAATTCGGCTGTGCCAAATATTTTAATACCCTCCTCTAATATCCTAAAAAAAATGTTTTCTACTGTTCATACAAAATATGTACAAATAATGTAAAAAACTTTATAAGTAAAGTCATGGAGGTGACAAAAATTGTTTGAGGTGAAAAACTTTTTTGGATGGGAAAACAAGTTTTGTGGTGGAACAAAAATTTTTAGGTAAAATAAATTTTTTTAAGGTTAAAAAATTTTTGTGGTGAAAAAGTGTTTGTGCTGAAAAAAGGTGAATATAAAATATTATTTAATTTTAAGCGACTGTTGAAAAAACAAGTAAAAATATTTTACTTGTCAAAATCTGGCCCCACGGCCGGGACCATATGGATCTTTTGTACCAATATTGTACTAAAATTAGTCAATTTGTATGAAAAATTAAGAGGTTCCTTTACATTTGCACTCATAACTTTTTAACCGCTCATTTTCTCTGGAGGATGTCCATTAATCTAGGTAGACAGACAGACGGGCAGACGGACATTCTTAAATCGAATTTAAATTGCATAGGGATCACGAATATATATACTTTATATATACACTGATACTATATACTGTTATATAGCCTCAGCATATATGGTGGACGGTATGAAAAATCCTAAAAATTACCCCGTCCGTGAATTGGGCCATACCTCAGGGAGAACATATTTTAGATATCAGGTTTCTAGTCAAAGAGGTTTGAGTTGACATTTAAGAGAGATACGTATCCCAGTTTTTTCCCTTTTATATCACGATTCTGGACAACATTCCAAAAAGTATTTTATCAGCGAACTATTCCATATACATCCAACTTTACATTCCTACACACTGACGGTCATCGGCAAGTTTAATAAAAAATGTTTATGAAAAGGGCAATATCCCAGGTAGGAATTCCGATTGCACTTAAATTTGGATATGTGTTAAAAAAGATAAACCTTTTTGATACGTATTGTTCCACTCTTATGCCTGATGATAATGAGGAAAAATTTTAAAAACCTAGAATTGCTTATATGGCAACATGTCTAAAACTTACAAAATTTAAACATAGGATTAAAGTTCTCTAGAACAGATCCCGTTTGGATCCATTGATGTCGTTTATTTAAAATATTAAAAATATTGGTTAAAATAGAGCTTCATAAAAATTCGGATCAAACCCGAACTTGCACAAATATCGAAGAAAGTCAAAACCGATGTCTTTAAACAAGAGACGTATAAAATACATAAATTTGGTTGCTTAACTCCTATAACCGCAAAGCATGAGATAACTATTTGAAATACCTTTCGTGTGATATCCCATTTAAATATGCTGCGTAAAAAATACGAAAATTCTCAACAAATTTGTTTATTCTCCTATTTCCCCCCACAATTTTTACCCTGTAAACACGAGATTGGACGAAAAGAAAAATAATTGGCCGAAATGCAAAACATGCCGAATACCATGTAGTGAAGTCTCTAGTAATGAATTATTTGTTAGTTTAGCATACGATTTCGCTATCGATTTATTTTGGCTATTTCGACTATGTCTTTAGTTAAACAGGTTACAAGTGTTGCCAATATTTTAAAAATATTGCACACTCTTTTTTTCAATGGATTGTTATTGTTTTTATACAATAGGACAAAATATGCGTAGTACGAAATAAAATATTATAAAATGCAAAAAAAAATATATTTTAATACCTCAGTTATGATTTAATTTTATATATAAGAAAAATCTTAAATTTTAGCACCTACCCTGCAAAAACATTGTATCAACTAAATAATTACCAGGCTATTTACTCGCTTAATTACTTTTGTTGGCGATGTCCAAAAAGTAATGGGTTCCCATTATTGTTTGGCTGTTCGTAAGCGAGAGGGTAATGGCCACTCATTACTTTTTGGACATCGAGAACAAAAGTAATTAAGCGAGTAAATAGGCTAGTATGTAGTTGAAACCCTGTTTTTTCTTAAGTAAGTAAAATATTTTCTTAACTTATCTTGTCTTGAATGAAGTCAGCCGGTCCAATTGTTCCAAAAAGTAGCTACAATAGGCTTCGCTGAAAATTAGTTAAAATTAAAAATGTGATAAAATTGAAATTTAATAAGGAGCAATATATGTAATTATGGGAGCCAAAGCAGTATATTTCTCCATATAAAATACAAAAACATTTTTTAACAACGGAAAATTAAAAAAAGAAAGGTAGCAGCAAAAGAAAATCCTTTTCAACGAAACCACGATGCATATGATTGCTTGGGTTTAAATGCCGTTAAATGCTAAAACCAAAAAACAAAAACATGTTTTAATCCTTTTGAACCCCGAGTGATGTCGATCTAAGATATTTGATTTCTATCACATATCCAAATTGTTGGTCACATGCTAACCATCCCTCTCCACCCATGTCTACTATTTTCCAATATGATGCATATAAAATGTTATTATCAAAAGAAAATTGATAAAATAAGTTGACAATTCGCATCCTCAATATTGAGAAATAGTTGTTTTGGTTCGACGGGGATAAAATTTAAAAAGTAATGAATTTTAAATTTTAAAAAACTATTTAAAAAAATGTCACAATTTGATTATAAAACGTTTTTTGTCTCTCCTTAAAAGTAGTAGTTTTTGAGATACGAGGTTGCGTTAGTAAACCCACGATATAAAGGATCCATCTGGAGAACCACATTATACCGAATATTTTCGGTACCCAGATTATCGATAGCTTTTACGGGAAACACTTTCCCAGTGCTCTTTTTAACATTTGTTTTGACTATCACACAGAAAATATTGTTTTTGTATATTACCCAGCAAAACTTTGGTAATGGGTGCGATATTCTCATGCGTTACCTTGTAATAATAGTTCGTTACTTTTTTCATTATTTGCAAGCATAAAGTAATAAGTTACTGATGATTGATTACGTAATACATGATTTATAAATATAAAATAATAATTGAAATATTTTTTAAAATCTAGTTTTAGATACATTACTTTGTGGTTTTTTGTAAGCAAAAGGGTAATGTATGTTTGTTTTGACAACACTAGCGAAAAAACGAAGCGCAACAATTCATTTAAATTTAAAGCAATCAAATACTATATGCGTCGTTAGACCACTAGGTAGAGTTCTTGGCTGGCAACCAGAATTCCCTGGTTCAATTCCCATCAGACCACATTATTTTTAATAACGTTTAAAATATTTTTTATAATTTTTTTAATAAAAATTTCTCTATTTTAAAAATCTTTTTCCACCCTCGTAACCATATAAGTAAAGTAATGATAATATACATTACTTTAAGGCTCATCGCCTGTAAAATTCATCAGTGAAGTAAGGTGCAAAGTAATCCATGAGCTCATTTGGCTACACATTACTTTACACATTATTTGGTAATGTGTAATTTTGCTGGGTATCATCTACATTAATACCAACAAATAACAATTTATCAAAGATTTTATTATTTGCATAAAATATTGCCAGCAAAAATCTATTATTTGTTCTGTTACAAAAAAAAAACTGCTCTATCTGAATTATTACTTTTTCCAATAAATTTTAGCATAATGTCAAATTATTTATTAACATTATAAATTATAAAAAAATATTAAAATTAGCAACCGACTTTTTTATTACTACTATAAAATTTTGAAATGTATATTTTTGCTTAAAATTAAGCAACAACTAAAATATAGGAGTCTGTTGTGCAGTGGATAGAGACACACCCTGATTGATAGTCTTGGGGTTTTGAGTTCAAAGAAAGAAGCATTTTTTTTTTTTTTTTAATTTATTAAAATTAAATAACACAATCATTTCTCGGTTAAAACTGGAATATTATTTTTAAATAAAAATATTAAAATTTGCAACCTGTATAATATTCAAGTTTGAAGTTTGACTAAACAATGTTAATACATTTTAGCGGGGAGGAAAAGAATATCTATTAAAAGAATATTATAATCTATAGATAAAAAAGCAATTAATTATTTCAATACAAATTCTGAATATGTATAAATAAATAAGTAATTACACCAGTATTGAAAATTCATAAAAGCAATGACAAATGGAACTACAATACAATAATTTGGTTGGCAAAAAAATTCGATTGCAAAACTACAAATTTGTTTTTTGTGTGTACGATAAAACAAAAGTAAGGAACTATGCTTTGTGTCCAAATAAGTTTGGAAATCAAATGCATCGAATTGAGTAGTGTAAGCAGTAGTGTATAGTTTCAGAAATGAAATGTAAACAGCTGACACGATACTACCAAACTAATGGAGGTATAGAAAATTCATTGATATTATTTGTGTGTATTAATATTGCCGTCGCTGGGAATCTATTTCGCCACAACGACCTAGAAACTGTAATTTTGATTTATTGTAGAATTTTTTCTTTAAATAATCTTAAAGTTTTTGCACTAAACGGGATACAAAATAGCCTTTCACTTGGGTATAAAAATAAGTGTAATAGTTAAAACTGATATGAAATATTGATAATTTTTTGAATATGATTACATGATCTCAAATCCAATTATATATCAATCATTTTATTTTCAAAAGTTTAATATTTTGGACACAGGTCACCACGGGTTAGCATTCTCGGATTTGATTAAAATTAACATAACTTTCAGAACTCAAGGAAAGGTATAAAATCATTAATGTAACTTATTGAAAATGTTTTTTTTTAACATTTGAGACTTGCGATTTATCCATAAACCGTTACACTATTATAGTGAAATTAAAGCTCGATTTGGTTGTACTTAAAAGTACTTAAAGGAAAAATTTTAAGATTTTTCGATAAAAAAAAATAGCTTTTTGAAACATTTTGAAAACCGTTAAGATAAAAATAATATAACACCCAATATATTTTTGCCGCAGGTGATCGCATTAAAACAGTTTTGATTTAGTGCTGCAATAATCCGTACAATAATTAATGAAAAACTTAAAGTAAAAAAATGAAGATCGAATTTGTATACCCTCCATCATATATGGTGGAGGTATACAGAGTTTGTCATTCCGTGTTGAAATGTTTATCTAAGACCACATAAAGTATAAATATTCGTCATCTAGTGATGTTCATCTGTATGTCTGTTGAAATGACCATCACGGCGCAATACGCATGCAGCATCGCTCATCCCAAAAATTTAGAAAGTTTTAAGTGAAATGTAAAGGTCTCTCTAAATTTTCCATACTAATTGTGGTAAATAAATTTATTCTCATATTTTTTAACAACCTCAAATATTTTTCACCACAAAAATTGTTTAAACATCCATAAAAGTTTTTCACCTTAAAAATTTTTTTTTCCACCTCCATAATTTCATTTTTAAGTTTGTACTTAATTACACTTTGTAGTACTATTAAAGCCTCTTAAGTACTGTGGTACTCTGGTGACTCATTTGGTACTATTCGCAAGTGTTCCCTTTTTAGGTTTTTATTTATTAATGATAACTATTGTGAATATAATTTCTTTTAAACGATGTTTGGTTGAAAATATTTTTTTCGGGGATTAATACTATGGTAGTGACACAATTTAAATGTACTTTTGTGTTATTTCTGATTCAATATTAAAGATAAAATAGTGTAAGTTATTATCTGTAATTTGGTAAATCATAGCATTTCAAGGACACACATATGTGAAGGGTATTCAAAGATTCACCACATCTGAATTTAATATTTTTTACCACCGGGGGTGCCGGTGGATATATTTGGTATTATAGCTAAAAAGTTTGACATTATAAAGTTATTAAGAGTTTTTAGTTTTTTAACTTAAAACTCTACTCAAAATTTACAGAATTTTTAAATATAGAAAATTTTAAAGATATTGTAATATTATTGAAAATTTGGATTTTTCTAAATTGCTTTATGGTAACCCTGGTTAATATTTTATATTTTATATGTTAAAATTTTTTATGTTGAATATAGTATTTTTTTTAGAAAGTGAGCTTTCAAAATATCATATACAGTTATTTTTTATATTTTAAAGCTACTTAAAGCAAGAATTTCAAAAACTTATATTTTTCATAGAAAAACATGGAAAACTTGCACAAAGCAGTTTAAAATCATTTTGTAATTTGTTTTGGTCAGAGATGGATAAAGAAACCGATAAAACACCAATTCAAATGGAAGATCGTAACCGGTTAAATACCGTAAGCGTTATTTTTCAAAAGCCTTAACCGATTAACAAAATTAAGTGTACACCGTAACTAATATTCTTGGAATGAAATATCGTTACTGTTATTTTTTAAAAACCTTAACCGTAACCGATATAAAAAGCAATATTACCGTAAGCTATATAAGTTTCGGTAAGCTATATAAGTTAGGTTTAGAACCTATAGTTTAGAATATACACAGAAAAAAATTCGTATTATATATAATTAAAAGATTTTTATACTAACAGAAATATTTTTTGTATTTATAAATAATGAAAAATTTAATCAATTTTTTATTTGTTAATAACTATTTGTGTGCATGTTAAGGGCAACAATGTCGAGCCATTAGACTTCAAACACGAAATGTTGCCCACTCGGGTAATACTGAGGACGGTTGTGTTATATTAGTGAGGTAGTGGAAAAACAAAACGCTGGAAAAAACATTTTCTTTTAATTTGGTTACTGAATAAACATTTTTGGCGGTATAAAAATATATTATAAATAAATTTACATGTGTTAAAATTCTTAAGATAAAATTTATTAATTTAAAAAAAAATCACTTTTAAAAACAACCGGCTTTTTTGTATTATTTTAAAGGTTTTTTAAGTATTCAGTTAAGTTTTTTTGTAAAACTAAAATTACAATTCGCGTAGATTATTTAAGATATATATTTTTTTTTGGAAATATTATTTTTTTGGGAAATAACTTTTACATTTTCCTTTATTAAATTTATATTATTTATTTACCATAAAGCGCGTGAAATATTTGTTTGTTTTTATTTGTTGTTTTATAAAAAATTTTTACTAAAACATAATTTACGTAAATTTATTTTGTTGTACACTTTTCGTTAATATTTTGTTTTTGGTTCAAAATAAAGCAAAATGATAAAAACTTAACACACTCTTTAGAGCTATTTTTGTTTTTGAGATTTTAACGTTATCACAACAGTCTATGTGTGAGACTCAAAACGTACTGAATGTAATTTAAGATCAAGCAATTGCTTAACAAACATACACTTGTTAAGATGTGGAAAATTTGTGAGGAAGATGATGAAGGATGAGAAGGAGGAGACAGACGAGGCTCCAAGAAATATAATGTGCTCTTTAGAGAATTTTTTCTTTTTGCAGTAAATGTAACTAAGAAAAATTATAAAATAATATATTAAGAGAAAAAGATTTCGATTTGATAATTTAAGATTATTTTTAAAGACTTTGAATTCATTTTATTATTTTTTTACATCATTTTTATGTTCTTTGGTTTATTTTCCATATTTTTTTAGCAAACGATTTTTTGTTTAACCTTTTTTGTTAGGAATAATTTCATACTTAAAATTGTTATTGTTTCGTTTTAGTGTCTCAGTTCCTCATGTTAAGATAAATATTTAAGATAACTGAAAAAACGTATATATAGAAACTAACAGTGGTTAACACGTAAAACGCTTACATGATAAACTACTTCTATTGAAAAAAATCACCAAGAAACTGAATATGAGCAAGTAGCCATAATAATAAATATGAGCATCTTAATTATATTGTTAGAGTACAGCTTTATTATAATACTCCTACGCATGTTTAAGCTAAAATCTTTCACCAAATTATACACTCAATTTAAAAACCATTTCCGTTTCCCTTTAGAAATTTACACTTGCAATTACATCACGTTTTAATACACACTAACATTAGCACAACATAATTATTGAATTTTTCTCTGTGTTCTAAGTAATCATTATGGTTTGAGGTGCTTGCAACAAAAGAGAGACAATTGAGCTTAGTTACTTATACTAACAAATCTTAGAGCCACTAATACTAATACAAAGTGTAGGTAAAGACACTCTTTATTTGTAAGCGTACTGCTGCGGCTGGTGGGGTAGGGGGGGGGGGGGGGGGTTGGGGTTTTATAAAAGGGGGTTCTTATTGAGTAAAACTCAATTGAAATCTTCTCACTAAATGTGGGTTTTGTTAGGGAAATTAAAATAATGGAAAGATAAGAGTTTAGTTCCTGTGCATGAGAAATCTAAAGAGGATTAGAGTTTAAGTGGGAAAGGGATGGGGGTTAGATTTTGAGTTTTTATTTTTAATTTTTATATTTGAAATAGCTTACCAGGACTTAAAAAATACTCAAATTTATTTTAATTTCGTTTATTGTTACATTTTTCTGTTGAGATTTTCCAAGATATTTTCTTACAAAACTTGTAATTTCTTAACTTTTGTTATCATTATCATCTTCATCATCATTTTCATCGCCGTCGTCGTTGTTGTTGTTGTTAAGTTAAAAAATGCAGTTGTAGTTTTGAAGTCGTTGCAATTGTTGCGATTAAAAAGACAAAACATATTTAATTTTATTTTTGCGAACAGAAAAAACTTTACTAAATTTTCTTTCTTTTCCTAATTTTAAAACTCGTAGTTTTTTAGTTTTTTCTAAAAATTTTACCGTTTAAAAAAAGTTATAAATAATTGAGTAAACTTTTGAAAACAAAAAATTTTATAATTTGTTAATAATAATAATTTTGTTTTGTTTATTTTTTTAAGATTTTTCTTTGGGTTGTTGTTGTGCTTTTCTTTTTTTTTGGAGTGAAAAAAAATCCGAAAATAAAAATTTTTATGTAACGTCGACGTTGATGTTAAGTTTTGTACTAATCATCTAGTATATGGCAAAAAAATCATTTAGCAAGAGCAAACGCACCATAGGCCGCGCAAAAACCCCGGTTTTAGTAGCAAAAAAAAATAAAAAAAAATTCAATGAATTTTTTTTCATCCTTTTTCACAATGATACGCGAAAAAATTCACGTATGCAGAAAAAAATCTAACAGGCCTATGCTCTAGACTCTATACATTTTAACGAAACATATACAAAACCTCCAGCTCCCGTTAATATTCAATCTCTCCAAAACAAAACAACAACAAAAATCTCCTACAGACATTTTATATAAAGCCATAAAAACAGGATAAGATTTTTGTTGTTGTAGTATCACAATGTGTTTAGTTTAAGGTTAGGGTATGGGTGCAATGACTTTTCAACTGTACGCACATTATTTTAACCAAAAAAATAAAAAAAAAATAAATAAACGAAAAAACACGGACTCTCATTTGGTATTATGCATTTTTCCGCTCAAAATATTAGTGCGCATTTTCAAATATTCTCACTAGAACAGAAAGATTCATTTTTAATACCTTTTCTGCCTAACTCCCCCCTATTTGGCCACCAAATAGTCATATTTACAAAATCTCTATCATAGCTCTTACTTTTAGTTTATTCTCATTTTAGTTAGAAACGTTAAAATGTTGCTTTTTTTGCATTCTTGCTCTGTCGCTCTATTTAGTTGTATATGTTAGTGTAGAAGGTTTTAGATTTTAGTAGATAACTTAAATTGTTTTTTTTTAATTTCTCCTATCATCTTTTGCTGTATTTTGATATTTTAAATTAATTTTTTGTTTATTTTCTTAAGAAGTGACATATTTAAATTTTCTTAAGAGGGTTTCTCCTTAAAGGACAAAAAATACGTCACAAAGACTTTAACAAGTGTTTAGATAACACTATGCAACAGTATTTCGGACCGTTTGATAACTTATATGCCAGATGAATTTACAAAGGATTTATCACAGTAGTGTTGTCACAAGGCGTTTTAAGGATTAAAATATTAAGCCAATAATGTGAACTGGACGAATGCACAAGGTTAGTATAGCGGGAAACTTAGTGTGTATTCAAATTTTGTAAATGCTTAAAAGCTTTAGTGTTTTAAACAATACTTTATGAAATTTTATTGAAAAATCCAGCGTGAAAATTTTTTTACATATGTTAAATACAGTGAAATTTTTTGAGGTATTTTGACTTAGAACAT
Organism: Eustalomyia histrio; assembly: GCA_949748255.1. Taxonomy (NCBI): domain Eukaryota; kingdom Metazoa; phylum Arthropoda; class Insecta; order Diptera; family Anthomyiidae; genus Eustalomyia; species Eustalomyia histrio. The sequence continues at coordinate 189,835,426 of OX456523.1, forward strand.
TTTAATACATTTTATCTGTCATTTTTATGAATCACTTAAGTCCTTTTATCAAGCAATACCACAAAAGCCTTCTAAAACTAACTACGAATATGTTATTCTTCAAATTTTACTAGGGATTACTAAACACAAAAATTTTATTTGGTATATTTATCACTTCTAGTTCTGTAAAAAAATAATGCAAATTTTATTATGAGAAAAAAACTTTAGTTTAAGCGTGTTAAATTTTATCATAAGCACCCTTTTTTTAAAGGGGAAGGGAATAATTGCTCCCGAAGGATTGTATGCGTTTTATATTTGTAACAATTACAAAATACACACAATTCCTCTGGAGAAATTATTTCCTTCGATTTATAAAAACAGGAGATTAATATTTAAACCTTTATCTTTTATCATGAGGGTATATAACAGTTTGTCATTCCTATTGTAACATGCTGAAATACAATTCCATGATCCCATAGGTTCTATATATTTATATATGATTGTTATGCAATTTAAAGCGGTTCTAGCGATGGCGGTCGGTCCGTCTGTCAGTCTGTCCGTCTGTTGAAAAGTCCATTATGGCGCGACAACACATGCATGGTTGCTGATTTTCTGCTTAAATTAAAAGCTGTGTGTGAAAATGTGGAGATGCCTCTAAATTTCCCATACAAATTGGTGTATTGTTGCCTCTGGTAAATAAAAAATGATCTGGTAAATGAAAAATTATGTCCTATTTTTTTACCAGATGCCTTGAGGTGAACAATATCTTATAATCAATTAGTTTTTTCGTCTCTCTAATGTTTT